>JBBDHG010000020.1:1505000-1985000 GCA_037951165.1 Lophius americanus
ATAATCTCTCCTGGAAATAAAAACAGTTCTTGAGCCTCAGACAGTGATGTCCAGTTCTACAACAGCTGTCGCCTCGTCAACACAAACACTTTATTTTGGTGTAGTTTAAATGCAACACAAAGAGCCTTTTGTGGTAATAACCCTTCTATGTCTACGTTAGCTTAAACATAAAAGCTTACATTCATATCCTCAACGGCTCGTCCGCTGACAAACAAGATTTGTCCGCTTTGCAAAAAAAAATGTCTCCATCGTTTCCTCTAACTCTAGACATTGAATACGTTTTAGGATGCATGACATAATTGCATAATGTCTGCCGATGACCAAAGCATAGGGAGGATAGGATCGAAAAGGACAAGCCGCTACAAGAAGACTAACTAGTAGGAACCCTAGAGACTGGGCTAAGGGATGGAGGACGGATGGGAATTCAGTTTGGGGAAAGTTGGGGAGGAATTTGGGGTGGAAGTTGCCCCACAAGTGGAAGAGGCACCTCCCTTTGGCAGTGGAACAGCACTCTTAGTAGTTAGTCAACGCAGCGCCGAGGCCGAGGGTGAGGGTGTACACAATGCTCTTGTCGGACAAGAAGGCCATTTCAGTGTCAAGATGAGATGAAGGCATTCTAGTAGGCAGCCAGGTCACAGTGTTGGAGCTAAAAACCTCGGATGGAGATGATGGACGCAGTCTTTTCTACACTGTTTCCACTCGGCGGGGATCATGGGGCCTCTGGGATGCAAAGGAGAAGAACAAAAAAAGAGAGATTAATTCATGGAGCATAGTGAATATCTAAAGTAACTAGACAACTTGTGTCCAAGGACGCAGATATACCCCCGCTACATGAGGACGCTCCAGGCTCATTTAAGCTCCGTGTTATGCGGATACTGCTTTTACTGGTTCTCTAAATTCATTTTGTCCATATAGAGCATGTTTTTCAGAGAGCTTCACCAAAATTGTAAGGTGCAGTTTAGCCATGTTTCAAGGATACCTTTTTTTTTACTTACCATGTCGGTAACCATGTCGACCATTGCCATTTTTGTTATGCCAAAGCTTTTGCCTCTTTGCTGCCATCTTGTGAATGTATAAATGTCAGCATAAAAGAAGCGTCTAATTTTGACAGGATAGTTTTTCCTGTAGGTTTTACATTTATTTCAATACCATCATCATCAGGCATGTTTTCGAAGGATCTGACTTATTACAAGATTACAAGATTTGGACCATCTTGTGGAGATCTCTTTAGCAGCGAGGCCAACTGACCGTCTCTCATATATGTAATATATGTACGGTATACATATATATACCTATATACTTACCTATACATATATATATATATATATATATATATATACATATATTTAGGTGTAAATGAACAAAGCAGCCTGAAGATATAAGACACACTAGTGCTCCATTAATTACTTTACAAATTGAAGATGAAAATACCCATAAGTAAGATTAAAAGGCACAATAAATGCATTTCGGTCATCAACACAGTTTGTCCGTACAAAAAGCCAGAACCAGAACAAATATTGCCATCTGCTGCAGACAAATGGCTCAGTTCTGTCAAAAGCCACGTATTTATATTTTTCTATCGATACCGTTTAATTTGTTGAATTTTGTTGAATTTTTTAGCTGAGTTATCTAATTCACTGAGGGTTTAGTCTGCAGCCATGCTGGATAATGAATAACACATCTGTGGACACGGTAAAATACATTGTACAGAATAATGTATTGAAGGAATCCGTTCAGATAAACATATTTCTTATTGATTTATTTTGGAGGTTTCGTGAAACAAAGGAAATAAATGTTGGCCTTGATAAATTTAGAATATGCAAATATTTGTAAAGCTGTAATAAAAGTTTTTCTCAGAGCTGGCTCCCTGATTGGTTAGGACCTCATGACCAGGAAAAAGGCCATCCCCTTCTGCGTTTGTTTAGGTGAAAAAAAACAATGACATTTTGATTTATAGTGGGTGGGGTCGAAGAAATTATCGTGAAGGCTGAAGCTAACTTGCTTGTGATAACCAGTAATTAGGCTTGGGCATGTTCTTAAGGTACGCTCGTCTTGCCTCAGTGGTGTGCACGAGGAAGGCGCTTCATTCATATCCTCTGCTCCTACTGATGTGCTCATTTTCAACCAATAAAATCTTATTGGAGAAATAGGACCTCTGTGCAAATGGAAAAGGAACTGAAAAGCACCTGTGTCCTCTTTAACTGCATTATGAAAGTATATGGGGTTTATTTCAAATTTCTAAACTCACCTGAGAGAGATGATGACCTGTCATCTTGCAACACTGTCTTCCCAGAGGCCTGCTGTGAACGGGCGACCTCTTGATCATCCTCCTCTTCTTTCTGAAGAGGTCGATTGGGCTCCTCCAATTGCGTGTCCTTGACCTCCACCTCTGTCTCTGCATCTCCATCCCCAGAGTCATTACTCCTGATGCTAAGACGTCTCATACGGTACATGATGTCCACATCCCTCATCCGGGCCAGACGCTCAACTGCCACCCGACCGGGAGAAATAGCCAGCTTGTTCTGCAATGCTTCGATTCGATGGGAGGGGCCCCTGCCCTTCCTCTCACCCTCCAAGCTAAGAGAGAGCCTGCGGTCTAGGGTTGGGGGTACTGAAAGTGGCAGTCTATCAGGCGGAAACTCCGGCAAACCTGGGTGGTCTCGACCCAAAGTACGTACACCAGGTTTATGCTCCGGGCCAGCAAATGGCTTCTTTTCTTGCTCCTCCTTGTCATTAGGCATCGTACTGTCCCAGCCCTCACACTCACCTTCTTGTTTGTCTGTACTGCCTTCAGGTGTCTGTCCTGCACTGCCTTCAGGTGTCTGTCCTGCACTGCCTTCAGGTGTCTGTCCTGCACTGCCTTCAGGTGTCTGTCCTGCACTGCCTTCAGGTGTCTGTCCTGCACTGCCTTCCTTCTCTCCTAATTCTACTTCCTTCTTTTCTACTGATTCACTAAAACTATCGTTCTTTGTGACTTGAGGGTCTGCAGGCATATCATTTGATAATCCTGTGGATGCACTCTCCTCGGTAACTCCATCTGCTTGTATGCTCTCTGCAGATTGCAAGTTTTCTGCACCGACGTGGTCTGTTTCGTCAACCTCTCCTGAATGCTGCTCCGTTAGTTCTCCACACAGGTCAGACCCTGACTGATTCAAACTTGAGTCATTTGGCTCCACTGTTTTCGTATCTTCTGTTGGACTTTCTAATGCAGCACATTGAGGTGGACTGCCATTTTGATTGGTGGAGCTGTCTGAGCTATTCTCCTCGTGAAGTGGAGGCAATGGACCCTGCCTCAACTGATTCTCGAGTTCTCTCTTACAAATAGGGCAGTCCTCCTCTGAATCGACATTTGGATCCTGAAGAAGCTCTGCGTTGTTAGATCTGGGATTGCCAGTAGATGCTTTATTGCCATCTCCTGGTTCTCTGGTCTGACGTAAAGTCTGGCATATGTCTTCATAATCCGGAGGACTTGTGAGGGTAGACGCATCCTGCATGGGCTGTCTGTCCGCCCACGGTACCTCAGCTGCAGCAGTGTTTGAGGTTGGACTAAAGTCACAGAGCGGTGTTTCGATAGGCTCGTCCGGCAGGTCCAGCTTCACTGTCCTGCCATCGTTGCTCCGCCTGCGCGAAAGATGCGTAACAACCCTGTATTCTCTAAAGCCTGTTTCCCGAGGTGGAACAGGGAGCTCCTCCCTAAGCTGCTTGCTAAAGGTGACCGACTTTGTGGCAGGCCTGGAGAAGGCGCTCTTTATGTCCCTGTATTCTGGGTCAACAGACCAGCTTACTGCACTGCGCCTAAGGCTGCTGGGCTTGTTGAGAGGTTGTGATGTCAAACGAATTTTGATACTTTCAGGGATTTGAACGGAACCATTTGGGACTTTATTGCTGGCAGTACCTAGCTCCAAGATGTCTTTGTAGGCCTCATTTAGGTCCTCTATGCACTTGTCAACGCTGGGCTGTTTGCTGCTCTGCTGTTGCTGTTGATCCTGGACCTCTTTTTTGATGGTCTCAAGTTCTTTGACAGCATCCCATGGTCGCTGGCTGGCCGGTTTCAGCAGGAACGGTTCCAACGGCTCCTGTCCACTGCTTGTTGCTGGTTCGGCCTCCTCCGCGTTTCCTGAGGGTGGTACTGCTGGTTGCTGAGCTGTGCTCTTGTTCAGCTGGTTGGAGAAGGTGGACGTCAGGGAGAATGCGCTGTTGCTAGACAATTTCAGGCTCTTCACTCCTTTTATAGGAAAAGTGAATGCTGTCCCCACTCCAGCGCTGCCATCAGGAGGAGCTTCAGTGCTGGGAGGGGCAGGGTCTTGTTGTGCTTCCTTGTTATCAGGGGCAGGTTTTCGGGCCTCTGGGCTTGTTTGTGTCTCTTGGTCTCGATACTGGTTTGCAGGCCAGGTGCCCGACAGTTTCATCTCCTTGTAATGGTTTATCTTGGGTGGTCTACATGAAACTTTTTTAAACAATTTGCTGCTTGCTCTACTGCTCGTTTTGCTGCTCGCTATGCTACCAGTTAGAGCTTGCAACTCGGCTTCGGCTGAAGATGTGCTTTGGAGACTTTGGTTTGTTAAATGGCCAGTTTTGTTGTCACTAGGACTGTCCGCTGGTTCTGGTGATTTCTCATTGTTGTTATTCTGATCACGGATTATCCCAGTGAGCTGCGGCGTAACGGGGACAGACACCAAACAAAAAATTGTCTCACTAAGTCTCTTTTTTAGATTCTTGGACTTGTCTTTCTCAAGTGGCTCAGGTTGTTCCACCTTTTTCACTTCTGGAACAGTTTCTGAGACAACCTGGTCAGCTGGCTTGCATGGGGGAGGTGGTGGTTTACCCAGAATAGATGAAGGAAAAAACAGAGTACGGTTTTGTTCAGGAGCTACACTGTCACTTTTTTTGTTTATTCCCCTGTTGCACCGTCGATTACTGCTGTCATTCTCAGTGAGAGCTGTTTTTCGGTTGTCAGTATTGAGAGCTGATCCCTGTTGAAGGGGAAAGGCACTGTCATGTGTAGATTGTCCTAAAATCTTAGGGGCTGGAGTCTCTTTGTTGATGTTGCGTATCTTGTCTGAGTCAATTAGAGAACTTCCACTGGGCCCTCCTGAGATTTGCTTCACTCTTGGCTCTTCAGTGGATAATTGTCGAGCAGGACCTGGTGTTTCTTCATGTACAGAATGTACCTGTTTCCGATAGCATGCAGCACGATCTCCATAATGTTCCAGCCATGAACCCCCGAACGGTCTAGAGAGCCACCTTCCGGGATCTGAGTGAGGCATCTGTAGAGCTTCTGCCCTCCATCTTAGGCTTGCCATTTCATTGCGGTTCATTGAAACTGCTCTTGGGGGAAGGACTCTTTTATAAGATGGGGGTGGTATGTAGCCAGGGGGCTCCATTCCAGTGATGGCAGAGTGTTGTGCGAAATAATCGTGCCTCAGGTCCCCTCCCCTTCGATAATATATAGGCCTTTCTTTTTGTTTGGCACCCTGGTCTATAGCTAGCATTTCTGCGCTACCCCTTGTCTGCTGGTGAATCTCATATGATGGAGGCTTTAAAGGCCTGCTGAACCTGGGCTTTGGTAAAAGTGCAACATGGCTGCTTGGCCCAGCATTTCTACCCCACCGGTCCCTGACAGCAGCACCACTATAGATATATCTACTGTAGGGCCCAGAGAAGACAGTGCTGGTTAACCTCTGTTGTCTCTCAGGTAGGCTAGGCCTGTATGGAATGAGCTCCCTGCCGCTACTCTCAGGTAATAAAACTCTGGGGAGAGACTGAGACTTTGTTTTAGTTCTAGGATGAAAAAAACCCTCTGGAGTCCTCAGGCGATACTGGTCGGGAGCCCATCTCTCTGCATCCCCATCTGACAGTTGCCTTCCCAATCCCACAGCAGGTCTCCACTCCTCTGTTCCGAGGCTCTGGCATTTTCTTTCCTCTGTCACCCTTAGCTGACCAGGGGCTGCGTCCAGGTCCCTCAGCCAGGAAATGTCCTCCCAAAGCTGTTGCGCTTGTCTCTCGGCTCTGTGTTCCTCTGCTGTAAGCAGGGCCTGTGGCCTCCATGCCCCAGCAGAAGCCCTAAGCTCCCTGCCATCAGCATAGTCCAGAAGGATGCTGAAGTCCTGGCCTCTCCTCCGCCAGTACGAAACATCCCTCTCATCATAGCTCAGTGGGTCAGAATAAGTCAAACTGGGAACGTCATAGAACCTGCAAAGACAAAAACGTTCAGCGTAAGACACATTCGAAGCGTTACAACAGAGTGAGCCCTGAGCATAGATTTTCTAGATGTATATAGAAGAGGCAAGATGGTGTGCGGTCATTGTGTTTAGATGGATACAAGGGTGGGGGGGGCGTTGCTCAGTGGGTAGAGCCGTCGTATCAGCGGTTCAAGCCCAGCATTCTACATTTTTGTAGGATTCTTGAACAAGACCTTTAACCCCAGTTTGCTCACCAGGTATTGGTCAAATGCATGAACTAATTAATCATTATTTATCATCAGAATAAATGTTAAAACAAATGGACACAATTAGCCAGATGCTGCTGCTAAAATTTTTGGTTGTGACCTTTTCAAAAATTCAATTTTGAAAAGGTCACAACCATGACATTGAAAATCCAATTTACGCACAGATCTGAAATCTACCAAGAAGATCTGAAATCTACCAAGAAACACTACCTCAAACCACTGCAAACTGAATTTAGGTGGTCATGCTCAAAGGAACGACCCACACAAAACAAGGAACAGTGTTATGGATGTCCAAGACTCATTGATGCTCGTAGGGAGTGAGGGCTAACGCAAGCTGTGTGATCCCACAGATGAAAGGTTCGGAGCAAACGCCGCATCATGCAGCTGTCTGGCAGCAAAAAAAAGGGGTTTTGAATTTGCAGCTATATTTTGTATATTTGTGACACGAGGTGGAGTTTTATCTCCAAAAGTTATCAGGCCATAATATCTCAACCGTTGGTCCAGTTTAGGCCAAATTTGGTGAATATGAATGGACTCGAGGAGATCTATCTTGTGTAACTCGTGGTTTAGTCTACAGGTGAATATTTTACTCCCAACGGGGAACGATTTTACCCAAAGCACTGTTCTGGACATAACTCAAAAACTATTTCATGGATCATTTTCACCTTTTCTAAATTCATAGGCCTTAGGCTGAGGAAGAACTGGATTGATTTTGTAAAGGTTTTTCGTGAAAAAGTCAAATATGAACTAATAGAATTAAACATGATATATACATGAAAAATGTCCTTGAGACTATTTACGTGGACCAAAGTTGGACTTAATCAGACCAACAGCTGATAAGTCTTAATTTCGGAAAATACACTACTGACCCTTTCCAAAATCAATACGGTTCTTCCTCACACTTCAGGTCTATGATAGCATACAATTTGAAAATGTATTCTATAATAACCCCAACTTAACCCTGACTAAAATAAACAGACTTTACAATAACTAGATGTCGTCAGGTCTGTTAATATAACCATTCATGCTCATATCAAAACATCTAGGAAATGAATAGTCCCCAATGCCCCTATCAGGCAGGATCTGAGATGACCTGGGACTAGTCCAGGGTGAACCTCACCTCATCAGCTGGGATAGGCTCCAACCCTAATGACCCTAAACAGGATACGCAGTTCCAGATGGATGGAAGGATGTCCATGCTATTCTGTATTTGGGCTTGAGCAAAACTGACTTCATAATAAAGGAGAGCTAGGAGAAGAAGAATCCATGAACTTGTGACGTAACCGCAATATGATCTGCATTTTTAGATTGTGCCGAATTCTTTTGGGGGGGCTGGTGAAGTACATCTCCCAACCTTTTCTGACATTAAAAGACAAAAAACATTTCTTTGTGCTTTTTGATGACAACTTATTTAGCAGCATCAAAGTGTAATATTTAAAAGAAAAAAATACAATATAACCTACAGATGAGCCATAAAATTGATCCATGATGTCAAAATCAAATGGATTTCAAGAGAATATAAGAGGGGCACTTTCTGATTGACGTTCGTTGAGTTTTGACTATAATTAGTAGTTATGTATTATTTTAGAATGCTTGTTGAAAGTAATGTAAGATGACAGGTCTGAGATGAGACTATTGGAGGGGACAACATTAGTTCCTCTTTGCTGTGATGAAGCAGTGATGCTTGGAGATGATTTTAGTCATGGTTCCAAATTTACCTCTCATGTGAAGGATATAGCTAAAATGCTTGTTACACTGTCAAAACAATTGTCACAGCCCTGGAAAACAAACCTCAGTTCTTCGTGTAAAAAAGGCTAATTTCACTGAATTACAATGTTATGTTACATTTTGAATTTTTTCAATCAGTCATGGTCATTTTCTGGGTATGGTGGGAGAGAGTGACTGACCCAAGAAACAATCTTTCACCCATGAATTTCTGTAGGTTATTAGTCACGTCCTTATGTCACACATCCTTATGTCACATCCTTATCCTTTGCACTTATGTCATGAAATTCAAACGTAACCATTAGTATATGGTGTACCTGCTGAAAAGCAACAAAATGATCATAATACAATATACAATAATCCGGAGAATATTAAGGGAATTCTGTGATAGTTGCTTAGGGAATTTATGTCGCAATCAACCATAACATTATAACCCCTGACAGATGAATTCAAAACAACAGTGATTATCTTGTTACAGCTGGCGGAGGACTGTGTCAGAGCATCTCCAAAACTACAGGACTTGCTCTGTGTTCCCGGTCTGCATTGCATTGGTTACAAAGCAGAATGTTCTAAGGAAGGACAACAGATGAAGCAGTGACAAGGTTATTTGATGTGCATGGGGAGTGAAGACTGAGCCACTCTGTAGGACTTTTGTCGCACAAATTAATCAAAAAGTTAATGCTGGTTCTGACAGAAAGGTGTCAGAACACTCACAGTCAATCACAGCTTGCTGCGTAAGGGGGCTAGCTCTCCACAGGGTGATAATGGTGAATCCTGTCCATTCTGAAAGCAACTAAAATGGGTGTGTCAGCATCTGAGCTGGACCACAGAGTAACGGAGGAAGATGGTCTGGTCCGACGAAGATTGTTCTCTTTTATATCCCATATACATGTGAGCGGCCGGGTATATGTATATCTCTGACCTTGGGCAGAGATGGCACCGGTATGCATTTTGGGAAAAAGGCAGCGGGATGCCTTGAGGAATGTTCTGCTGCATCCTCCCATTCATGTGGATGTTACTTCGACACGTACCGCCTACCTAAACATTAATGCAGACCAAGAACACCCCTTCATAGAAACCTATTCCCTAATGGCAGTGTCCTCTTTCCGCAGAATAATGCTCCCTGCCGCACTGCAAAAACGGATCAGAAATTTGTTTCAGGAACACAAGTTCAAGGTGTTGACCTCAAAAGTACCCAGGGTAAGAAGTTTGATCCATGGAGGCTCTACCTCGCCACTTAGAGAACTTTCAGAATCTGCTGATAACATCTTAGTGCAAAATAGCACAGCAGACTTTCAGAGGTCTGGTACGGTCCATTTAGAGCTGTTTTAGCATTAAAAGTGGGACTTACATTGTATTAAGCAGGAGGTTATAATATTATTATGCACTGTAACATCACAGGGAAATGTTTTGATCAATTAGTTGAATCAATAATTGCCTTTTCCATGTTTATTGTTCAGCTACATAAAGCCAAGACTTCCAAAGAAATTCACCATAAACTGAACCATTAATTATAAATACATTATCTAATACCATAAACATCTGTAGCATGACAATCCTAATAAACCACGAAATAGAAATAAATAACGAGAGGGTCGCGGTTATCATTCCTGAAATGCTTCATGGTGTATCAGCCCTGCACTGAGTGTGTGTGCTCGTCACTGTACTCATTCATTTCAGCAGCAAAGTCAGTGGATCCTCCTCAGCAGCATATGCTACTGTATGGCTGAGGGGAGCCGCACTGTGCACACTTGCCCAGCAACATGCTTACATCACAGAGCACGTGCTGGGCGTGATTCAGTGTGCCACTGTTTACAGTGGAGTGATTACGCGCCTGTCTTCGGGCATGTTCAGTCCCCCTCAGTCGGCTCACGGTCTTGCGATGCTGTTTGCATCTGCTTTGCAAGCTGCGGGGACGATAGCAGCGCATGGGGCGGTCTCCACATGGATTCCAGCCGCATCTCTGTGCAGGCATGCAAACTATCAAACAAGCACAAAGGCACCTATCATAATTATTCCTTTACATCCCGGGATAGGGTATGTCAGTGGTGCTGCTGCAGCCACAGTCTTCTGCAGCTTTGAGAGGGAGGGAAAGGGTAGAGGCAGGGGAAGAAAAAAAAAAAAAAAAAACCCTGCGCAGTGCAGACTCACTTTTGCATGCAATACTTAAGGACCCCTGTGACAAGAGGGGAGAGGAAAAGGAAAAAGGGAAGGTAAAGGGTGTGGGAGATTGCAAAAAGAAAGAGAAAAAACACTCACCCACTATCTGTGGCAAGAGAATCACCCAAGGGCTGAGCGTCACCTAGGATACCGATACCGACTTCTTTCCTCCTTTGGTTTCTTTCCACGTTCTCGTTGTCTGTGACGGGGTAGCCCTTCAAAAGCGCCTGCCTGCTGCCGTAGATTCCACTGAAAGATGCCCCACGGTCCGCCTCGTATCCGTTCAGGGTCCCCCGGCCGGCCCTGTTGTCCACAAGTTCACGCTGGCACTCAGCAGGACGCTTGTCATAAGGCGTGGCAGAGGGAGGGTCGCTCTTGGGTAGCTTATATCCGTGCGAAATGAGGAGGTCCTCCACGCTGTACATGGTGGTGTTGCTCACTTCTGGGCAGGAGGGCAAAGGTGGTGTCGCCTTATGCACAGAGCTGCTGGTGGAGGCTGGAGCACGGCTGCTCAGCAGAGGCCATCACTGAGGAGAGGGAAGGGGTAACATGTGAACACCTTATTCCTGCATGCGGCTAAAAATCAGATGTGGCGTTAACCTGCTGAAGTCAGGGATGCAGATCGTTGAGTCACCTTCCCTCTATTTCAAACCTCATCTTTCTTATTTCTTCCTCTTTAGTTCATTTTCGAGAACAATTTTTAAAAAAGCAGACAATGTCTGATCTCAGCCACACCCTTCCTTCCTCAAGAAACAAATTCTTTATCATTCTTCATCATCCTTCCAAAGTGTCTGAATCCAGTGTCTAATGTGAGGATTGCTAAATTGAGAGTTGTTCCCTTCATCACACCACTGCATACGTAATGATTCTTCTACCCTTTTGTCCGGGATAAATACAATGGATTAATGATTAAACCCAAGCAGGTTTTAGATAGAACATTTGTCATAACGGTCAGTTATTGTTCCATACTATGGAATCCACAGAAAACCCAGACCCAGCATTTAGACACGGCCGCCCTCATCAATGCAAGTGGATGGAAGAGACACGAAACCGCAAAAACAATCATTCAATATTAAACAGTACCTGTGTGATGACATCTAATACCTCACTAGGGTAAGTTCGGCAAACATGCAAACTGCACATCACTCTCAAATTTATGATATTATAATAATTCAAATACGGTTTTACCCCTGCTTTTACTTTTTAAAGCAGTATTTGCCAAAGTTTCGGTGCAGAGTTGTAGCAGTTGTGAGGTCATATTGTGCCATGAGAAAAACCCAGATGACGATGGAAGTCCGTTTGAAGACAACAACAAAATATAAGCAGCCCCCCTGCAGAACAATCAGGGTGTGATAATGCTGCTAGCAAGTCCATTGCAGACATGAGGCCAAAGTGGAAAACAGAGGGTGTAAAAATATGGTGAAAATCCTTGAGCAGTGATATGAAACCCCCCCCTCATCCTCCCGCGTTAGTATGAAGATGAAACTGGAATCTAAAAAAAATCTAAATTGTAAATGAATTACCAAAGTCAGGTGAACCTCCGGGGCACCAGAATGATACATGACCTTCTGTTTTATTCAACGTTCGAGTGTTGAATATTCTAGTCTACCACTTATTTAAACATCTTGACGTTTTTTTCATTTAAGAGCATCTGCAAAAGTCCCTCGCTTTAAGTGTTGAACAAGTTCTTGAAGTAGTAAATGGATTCCAGAAATGATCCGTGACTTAGTTCAGTGTAGGACAAGATGATAAGATCCCTTGTTGCCCTTGAGATGTGTGAGGGGGGTTGATTGTATCTGTCGGGGCAGAGGTGGGGCTTAGAACCTGAGTGGAACTGATGGCCTCAGAGAGATTCTGAATTTTAAGTTGTTGAAGTTAAACACAGTTTTGTTTTGTTTCTCATTTTTGACTGTTATACAAATTTGGCTGTGATAATATATGTTGTTGTGTATTTTGGGTGAATTTTGTAATGTCACCCTCAGATTCTATGGTATCAATAATTCGTCATGTGAGCAAAATTGCGACGGACAAAAGTATCACAACTGAAACCAGTTAAAACTTCAAACTGGCAAAAAACAAAACTTCATTAAAGTTTTAAAATCATATTGAGTGATGTATTTTAAGTGCTCTTATTTTGAGGGATTACATTGGAAGATAGACTACCCAGCTTTGTGTATGTGTTCTGACCTGTTGAAGTTAATGTACCCTCCTGCGTTTCCTAAATCAACACTTTCACACATTTTGTCGCTAGCTTTAGCCACTCCGCCAACTTTAGCTTCTTGAAACTTGCTTTGTTCCTCCGGGTTGATTATTAAGTGTTTTAAAACCATAATTGACGGCCAACGCACATAAAAACAGCGGGCTTGTCTGAGCTCCCTCTAGCATTAGCCACTCGGCTAACGTTAGATTCCTAATTTGCTTTATGAGCTTTGGTCTGGTTTACTTGTGACATGTACGTACAAGTAACTACGCCACATGCATGTTACCGGGGTGTAACATATATATATATACACATATATATATATATATATATATGTGTATATATCATAAATATATTCTGGAAAGGATCATTTTATATTTTCTTATGTCAGGAATTTTTTTAATTTAAATATTATACTGACCATGAATTTAATAAACTGTTATTGCTCATCATCGTTGGCATATTACTTTCTCCCTTGAAAACAAAACCTACCAACGTAACATTTAGTACATGACAAAATACGTTGTCATTGTCAAGCATGTATATCTTGTAAACAAAGTGGTATTTAAAGTGGTTGAAAGTAAACATAATTCAATGAAAGTAAAAAATTACTATATATATATATATATATATATATATATATATATATATATATATGGCGGTTTACAGAAAAGAGGACATTTATGTCCTAAAACAGGATTTTAGTAAAACTTGATGAATTAACACATAAAGGTTGATGACTGACAATGAATGATTGGAATTTTTGAATTGATCCGTTTCCCGATCTTTCAGTTACAATTTACATTCAGAAATCTTCTCTCTTGAAATAAGGAGTAAAATGGTGCAACATTTATCGCAAAAAATAAAGAAATTGAGTTGAATAATAATAACCCGGTTTAACTTCCATCTTAGGATAACGATAAAATGAACAGTTATCTTAGCTATCTATCTATCTAATCCATAGTTTCACATGAAACGTACTGTTCTGTTCCAGTCCATTCATCCACCATCAATCATTCTGCTGATTATTGACAGTTTGAAGATCCTTTTCAGTATGTACAATAGATAATAATAAAAGAAAGGCCCATGTTTTGCGACCAAAAAAATCTTTTTATATAAATATATATATATATATGTTTGTTTGTAGATATTCAGTTTGTAGATATTCAGATGCTTGTTTAAGATCACAAATAAAAAAATAAAATCACAAAAAGGAGGTTGTGTTTTCACTCCTGAGGTAGACTCTGTCATATCCTAGAGGTGATTACATTTTGGTGAGGTTACGTGTTTCGTAGAATTCAAAATAAAATAATAAGCCGTTTGGAGTAGTGATGTCATAATGTAGTTTGGGGCTCAGCGGGCTAAACAGAGATGCTGAAGTGGAAGGCGCAGGAATCGAAACACTTAAGACTATTTGAGAGATACTCAGAGAGTTTGTTGGAATAGTCGGTAGATTTAGAGGCTGGCAACAACTCAGACATAAATGGATAATTCGTGCGTGCGTTTTTGATAAAACCAACGGTTCTGTTGGGCCTAGGCGGGGGTTTACCATCTCCGATTGCTTTTTCTAGTTCACTCAAGTGTTCATTATGGTACGTCAAGTACCTGGGTAAAACAGCAGGTTGACATCCTATGACTGCATGAACACAGACTAAATGTTTCATACAGAGGGAAAACTGTTGTGTTTGAGTGGATAGTTATTAACAGGACGTCCGTCCTGCTGATGACAGTTGGCGATTGGCGTTTAAAGCAGCACCACGGTTATCAGAGACTTTGAACACAATAGCAATTTGGCTAATTTGGATATAAAATATAAATATCACTACTCAAATGTTGGGAATAGTTTTAGACCATAGGGTGGCTCTTTGCCAAAATTGACCTCAATCTCCACAACTCTATCCCTCTTGTTTTAAAATGAACGGTATGCACCTAAACACAGCTATCTAACACCAAACACGGGTGTTTCCAACCAGCAGCTGCTGTTTTTGTTACCCTGTTAGTTTATCACGCGTTACCAGAAACGAATACAAAAATAAAATATTATAACATAATGTTATAATAGACTTTTCTCTCACTATATTACAGGAACCTTATTACCTTATTAACATACAATAATGACCTCATAAGATTTAGATACTTTTTGCTGGAATCCATAAATTCTGATTTCATTCTAAAAATACTTAATGTTAAATTAGTTTTAACATAAACTCTCATTCTACCTCACTGTACCAGAAAGAAATGACTCAAATCGGATTTTCTTTTTTCCTGGCGCCACCTTGCGTCACCTTGGCGTCACCTGAGTCACGTGGCCCTACAATGGGTGCAAATCTGATTCTCAGCCGTGCAACACGCCAAAACACAGTAAGATGAAATAACAAAAACAAAAACAACATGACAGAAATTGCAGATATTCAACTGTGTCAAATGTCCTGCATGCTCTCACAACTGGTGCGTCCATTTTGGTTTGACTGTCACGAGTTCTCTCACAGATATGACAGTTTTTGTTGTTGATGACACGATATCAGTGTGCAAATGTCTCAGAGGACGGATCCGTTCGCCTACATGCGTGTCCCTGTGATGGTGAACGTGAACCTGCCATGACGACCACATCTGATGTGAGGAAGAACAAAAACCATGACCTTAAAACATCACCTAAGGCCGCAAGAGGACATCAGATTTTTTTAATTTTCTTTTAATATAATCTACTGATTCTTTTCACGACAACCATATATGAAACATCCCAAAATCCAGGAAAGATGGTGAATCTTTCACGGTCACAGACGATGAAGACATAGAGGAGAATCTCTGTGTGAGAATAAATGGAACCAGCCTTCATTTGGTATTTTTGAACAAAAATGACTGAATGGATTTTACTTCATGCATTTATAATGTGCCTGCAGAAGCGAATCCCAAGCATGCCAACGAACCTCTACCAACGACCTTCAATTCAACCAAGCCTTATCTAAAATCAGGCTCCTGTGCATTTAATTATAACTTACAGCTAATCATTTATATCTAATATTTCTATTCTTATTTTTCTAGCCAGTGTTTCTTCCTTTTCTTTCTCTGATTTCTTGTTGATATGTAAAATCTAAACATTCTCCTTTTCTGTGATATTGATTATTGCTGCGATGAAAAGTCACGTTTGTACTGACTGACGTCACTATTCGACGTCTGCGATCATTTGTTTCTCTGACACCCTGACGAAGGCCCGAGACGTGTCGGTCAGCAGTGAGTTTTTTTTTTCAGTGCCTATTTACGGCTGGTGGAATAAAACGGACAATCGATTCTCTCCGTCGGGTCTGGATGCTTGTTTGTGTTGCACCAACACATAACAACTCATATATATCACTTCTAAGTGCCAGATTATTACCTGAGAAATCACAGAAGAGGTTGAGGAACATCTTTTCTTCTGATTCTTTATAGGATGCAACAAGATAAACTTCCTTATCAATGCAAAATTATTTTCCTTCTTCACATTATAAATAGTATAATGCGTAAAAGAAGTGAAGCTCTGCCTATCACAAACACCAGGAACATTAAAAAAAACAAAGTCTATTTCATTTACTATCATGTGTGACAAATTAAACCTATAAATATTTGATATTTGGTGTATTAAAATGAATCAAAATAGTTGCTGATTACTTTAATTTACTGATCTTTGCAGCTACAGAAATCTTCCTCCAGCCAAAACATTTAAATGAAATAATCTCTCTGTTATATTTCCATCAACATTGCAAAACATAAATCCTAAAATCCATTAAAAATTGGAAATTAACTCCTTCCTCTCTTCTTGACCTTTAGTTGACCTTAACATTTCTCGCTCCACGACTTTTGTCCACGCTGCAGTCAGAGGTTGCTCACGACCCCGGAGGCTCATCCTCATCCTGTACGCTCCGCCGTAAACCTCTGGAGATCGTGAAAACTATCCGCATGTAAAAGCCTCGGCAGAAAAGCTCCACCCCTTCGACCAGTAAAATGATTATAGAGCACAACAAAAATGCAGAATGGATTTCACTGGAGCTTCACTCGCTGGGAAAGCTGGGGCAGATAAAACCTCACAAATCATCATGTTATAATAAGCGCTTCTGACGTGGACGTCCTCCAACTCTTCCTGGCCGAGTCTCTACATGCTCTGAAAATCAACTCAACAGCTTCTTGAATTCACAAAATCCACCCGGCAGCAGCCGTCCTGACGGCGAGGACGAACTCGGAGGGAAAAAAAGTATCTTGCAGAGTTTTTCTCGGAGAGAGCCGCAGACACACTGACCGATTTCCACAAGGTCACAGCTTCAAATGATTGCAGTGGAAATATGGCACACGCACGCCATGCCGCTTTAACGTCCGGCGTGCAGGAGTGACGAGGTACGGCTGTAAAAATGTTATCTCTGGATGTCTGTAGAGCACTTTCAGATGTTTCAAATATGTTTTCACACTTAAATGTGACAGGGCAGACTAGTCCAAACGGATGGATCCTCCTCTCCACTGTCTGTAAGCGCTCATCCTTTGCAGTGTAGCAGGGGACGGGAGCCTATCCCAGCAGACAAAAGGCAAGAGGCCTGGAACAATCTAGACAACTAAACTAAAACAAATAATAACCAATAAACTACACAGACATCTTTAATCTTTAATTTAACTCTAGTTAGCAGTAGTTCAGTGTACAAATATTCATTATAAATACCTGTAACTGAGTTTTAACGTCTTAAAAACAAAAAGATTAAGACTTTTTAATAATGAATCATTTCATTTCTTATGTCAGATACCCATAATTGTATTCACGATATCTCTAAAATATACTCAAAGGTGCAAAAGTACGATTTAGTAAGGACTTTCTTGTAATGAGAACTGAGTTGTAGATATCAAGACAGATACGTGGAGAAGTCATTTCTTTCTGTCAAAATCGAATGTTATACGTTTAGATAGATGTCGGCGGTACAAGATGTTACAGATTCAATCAATGAACAATAGTAAGGACTTCATATGTCAGAGGTTTAAATGAATTATAGGTGTCCATAAGTTTGAATTTGTGCTATAGTTGGAATACACGGTGGATATGTAGGCTACTCGAAAAATAAATTATGGTAAACTTTAAATTGGGCCTTTTAGATTTTTTTGCATAGCAACAAGGAACCTCAATAGAATGCAAACCTTCCATGTTATTGGAAGACATCAAAGCCATTCCAGACGAAGAGGGTGGGGAAAGTCCTTTAGTCGTCATGTTCAGTTATCTGCACATTAATCCGGATCCACTCAGACATGTAAGGGGTTTCCCTTCATGTCATGTGTGCAAGTATCCCCAAGATTCATGAAAATCTGTCCAATAGTTTTAAGTGTAATCCTGTTAATATATCTGTTTATTTAAGGATTTGGACGTACAATAATCTTCCTGGAGTCCAGGAGATACAAATACAGTTCAAAGTACAAATGAATGAAACCAACGCGACAAACAAACGCTGATGGAGACATAGACTGACACCCAGTCAACTCAATAACTCCACCCACAGTCCCCTTTAATGAATCACTCCTATCCAAAGCTCAGAGGCCCACAATCTTAATTTAACAAGTAGACTACTCCTTGTAGAAACATAATTCAGTTTATATTAGGATTCACACAGAATCTACTAATTATGACTCATTATTTCCATTATTAGGGGGCCGTTTGATTCCGGTCTGCCCAGACAGTCTACATGTTGAGGAAACCCCTGAACCTGAATATGCTCCTCATGGGTCAAATGAAGGGAACTCCTCTCCCAGTGTTTCAGGGTGTAAAGCAAAGCGAAAAAATAGAATATTCATAATTATTTCCTATTTCCTATAATAATAATCATACTGTCCTATTTTTGGTGTTAATGACAGCAAACAATAAACCTAGGTTTCCAAATTTATTCCAGATCCAGAACTCAATTGAATGGGGTCTATTCTGATGCCAAACCAGCGTCACACCACTCAATCCATCCATTATCTGTAACGACCAATCCCGATCGGGATCGCCACGCCACGTTTGACGGAGAGAACTTCAGTAGTTTTTGCATAATCCTATAATCAACAAACCAACTATCAAACAAACATGGCTAACATAACCTCACTGGTGAAGGTAATAACTACAATACAGCCAGATCTGCCCACATGCACATTACTAATATGTTGATTTTATGTGTGAGGAGAAACCTTCAACAATCTCTGATATTGTAATACTAATAGTTGGATTTCCTCTCTTTAATGGCAAACATCAGCATTAATAACTTTGCTGCCTAATCCTAACTTCAAGGTTGAGCCTGAATCAACTTTTACAAATAACTTTTCCCGACCTCCACCCTCCTCGATCTGAGGGAGGGAGGCCCCAGAAGCAGAGGCAGGCCTGACAGACTGCATGCACAGGTAGTGGCCACTGTAACACTGTAACACTGTTACACTGTAACACAGCAGCAGTGGCAGGCAGCACCACCCTAACTGCTAGGGGAGTGTACCTACATCTTACCTAGTGACAGGGAAAACAACGCCACGGAGGAGGCTGAGGATGAGAAAAACTGTCCTTTAGAGCCCAAGTTTATAAATCACAGCACTTAGTCTTAGCTAAAAAAAAAAAAAAAAAACCTCCTCACGCCCTCCTCCTCCTCCACCTCCCCCTTGGATGATAACTCACTGTATGAATGAATAATGACTTGAAATAGATCCTCTGTATCACAACACACAGCCATCAATAATACATCACTGCTGGAGGAATAGCACTCTATGTATAGGCACAGAATGACCTATAACAGCCCGCTGCAGCGTTATAGCATCTGTACAGCCTACACCACGCAGGAGGTGGTGTGAAAAATTCCTTTTTCTAATACCTGCTGCAAGCCCAGTGAAAAAACAAAAACAAAAAAACATCTACCTGCATGCGCTGCAAGTTGAAAACCATACATGGACATCATCACCTCGCTGCAAACGTTGCCCAAGAAATGCAGGCAGCGCAGCAGCGGGCGCGCGTCCCCACCTCGCGACCACCAGCAGCAGCAGCAGAAGCAGCAGCGGCGGCGGATCCTACAGGCGCTCATCTGCCCAACATTTTGAGGTGTGCGCAAGTTAACGAGGCGGGTTTCGCAGATGCGTGCTCCCCGACTGTTTACGGAGGATGCTACGCGAGCCACGCACACACACACACACAAAAAACAAGACATGCACACGGCAACGGCAACCCCTCCCAAAAAATGAGGCGGCGTCGTGGGAAAGAGCGCGCGGAGGGATGAGAAGGAATCGGGGCGTACCTGGGAAGATGCTTGCAGTTTCCTCTGCGCCCAGCTTCATCTGCTGAGACTGGGAGCTCTGCACAGAGCCTAAGCCGAGCATGCCTATTGGTAGGCAGAGACAGGCTGGTTGCTGGCTGCCTGGACTGGGTTCTCCTCACTACAGCTGAGGTGGGGTGGGCTCCTCACATGCAGGCAGCTACAGAGAGGGATGTCAGAATGGTTTCTTCCAAACTAGATCTCCCAACTTTGCTTTCTTTTTCATAGCAACAGTCATTTCTCTCAGTCAATCTGGCATATAGACCGGAATAATCACTTGGTTATGTGACATATGCACGTGTCTGTTAAATGTTTGATAGACTTTAGAGGGAGGGGGGGGGTTAAAAAGAATTCCATTTAAATATCAGTTCTTGCTTGTGCCTATTACTCGTGAAAAAAAAAAGTCCATCTTGCAGTAATAGATGGAAACTCCCATTCATTCCTCTTCTTTATTGTTAGTTTTAGATGTGCAGTATGGCAGCGAGCAGCACCGCGCCCTTAGTGATGTTGATGACTCGTCACTGTGTCCCCCCCCCCTCCCTTCCAATGCAAAGACAGCTTGCCTAATTAAATGTGCTGGACTCAGGCCTTCCTGTGCCAACTGTGACATGCTGCACTCTGAGGGATCCCTCATTCAGAGGAGTGGCGGGACATGTCCCACAGGTCCTCTCACTCATAACAAAAAAAAAAAGCAGACGCCATGGAGGCCATTTCTTTCGTATTGGAAAGGGATTTCTTTGACATGCTTCCATCTCTGCAACCTGTCCTGCACAGTCCCTCCAGGAAGTTGCAATGTCAAGAACCTTCATTCCCTACTTTTGTTCCTTTTCCTTAACAACTAATCCTGTTCAGGAGGATGGGGGCGAGAGCCTGTCCCAGCTGACACTAGGCAGAGGTAAGCGGATAATTATCCAGTTCATCACAAGCCCCTTAAAATCTGCACGACCTTGCAATTTAATCAATATCACCGCAACTTATAGGCAAAGTAGTGGGAGTTCTGCCAGAGATAGCGGTTCCCCTGATCAGCCCGCAACCAGTGCTGGATGGATCCTGACCCATTCAGCTAATTAACGATATAATGGACTTCACACAGGCCCAGTCTCAATTAGCTACTTCACGGTCTGGAGCATCGATTGATATCAGCTGCATTCATCATACATCAGCCTCGGCAGAGTCATCAGCCGCCACCACCAGTATCCAGACTCCAAAAGGGTGAATATTCCATGTTGGTCCTCGGGGCAGAGAGACATAGAACCCCAAAGAATCTGAGTTCCAAATACTTTTCTAGTGGGCACATTATCATACAATACATTTTTATTTCAATCAGGTGAATACACTCAACGATCAACCAATCAATCATCAAATCTCATAACCTTAAGTTATTCTGCATGATTTTGGTTTAGGCTTGATTAAATAAAACTAGACAGTTGAGTCCAGGTAGAGGTCTTAGTTCTACTGTGTTTGTCGTTTTATTCTAATTGTTCATCTTTTACTCACTAGGTGGAGAAAATACACTATTTTTTCTAACATAGCTTCCTAACCGTTGGTCCAATTTAGTCCAGATGTGGTGCGTCTGAATTGACTCAAAGAGATCTATCTTGAATATATCATATTTTACTCTTAAGACTCTTTTTTCACTCACTAGTGGGAGATTTATTTATTTTTTCTCCAGAAAACACTGTTTTTTGGACGTATCTTGACATTTAATTTGAGGAGTTCAATCTCATGTATTTTCTGGAATGTACCCGTTGTGTCAGGGATGACAGCATAGGCCTCATTATCACGTCAAACTTAACAGCCGGTATCCAAACCCAATCTTTTTCTAATAGTTTTAAAATGATTTCAGTCACTTCTTTGTGCGACAGCACCAGACAACTTGCAGAAAGTTTTTAATTTCAGCTATAAAAGTTCAAGTGTCATGCACTGATCATTGAATCTTCAGGTCCAGTAATCAATAAAGATCCGATCTATCATCTGCTTACTCTATTGGTCAAACAACGCAGACAGAAACATTAATTTTAAAACGGCTCTGCGTTTGCTGCAAGGGATTTGTCTCTGAAGAAAATTCATAGTCATAGTGATAAAAAAGTAAAGCAGGACAATATGCTGTGACCAATACTTAGAAACATGTAGCATTGTTGGATTTCCAATATAATTGTCTCAGTCTGATATTTACCGCTCGGACAATCAAATCTGGAATAGAAAAAAAAAGGCATCACCGCTGGTTGCACTATATCAGTGTCCCCGTGTGGCCAGTTGATCAACATGTTGGCGAGGTCAACCGGCGTTGCAAAGACAATCAAGCAAAGATGCTAAAACTTGGGAGGCTTAAAAGAAATGATTGAGAAGATTGAACAATTTTGCAAGTTCTAGAAACGTCTTATACTTGACTCCAGCGATCGGCTATTCATTAAATATGTTATTATCTATTATCTTTCAAAGTCCAAACACTGGGCGAGTGGAGTTCATCTGGAGGGCATCAAACCTTCACTGAGTGTTTGGACCCTTAACAACCTTTTAAGAACGACCTCTTCAGTTGATAGTTTGGCTTTTTTGGCCATATCACCGGTTCTCTCCTCCGGGCTCTCCATGCTGCTCAATGCATCAGGTGTATCAGGTCCATACTCACAATAAACAAGATGGTGCGATCCGCTATGGCTGGCTCTGTGAGATGTATGACCCCAACATTGGCTTTGATCTCTTTGGTATCTTTGAATCAGTCTGCTTTCATCCCACCGCTGGCTGCTTTAAACGGCACACCTATGACTTTGATCTCTTTCTTTCCTTCGCTGTCTCAGCCCCACTGGACGGTACCAGAGTGGGTCCACACATGTCGATGCAGGCGCCGAGGGATCTGTAGGACTGTAGGACACACTCAGACCTGATGTGTCAAGACAGTGAAAGAGGCGCTCGTTTATCGGGAATCTGAAATCCGATCAACATTTCCCCTCTTAACTATAAAATAGGTATTTGATAGGAGGGGAGGGTTTGAAGTTTAGGTGAAGTCTCAATTTTAACTCTCTAAGGCAGATTGTTGTTTTTAAGTTTGGTCGAAAGATTATCTGATTCCAATTCTTTAGTTTAGTTTTATTTCCACATTCCACAATGAGGGCAATTTGTGAAATTAATAGCTACATCTATCAATCAAATAAGGCCAGAGATGTTTTGTGTCGGCTTAGATTTCCAGATATAGTCGATAAGAGGATGTGAACGTAAATCTTTGATAGTTTAGGATAAAATCCAGTTTTGTTTTAGCTTTGTTTAGTTTGATTTGACTGTTTTCCCTCATCATACATCAAACACAACAGTCAGAAAATATTTCCAGTACAAACAAATGCAACAGTTTATGATTATGTGGGTGAACGGGATCAGGCAGAGGCTAAATGCTTATATAAGCCCCGCCTTAAATCATGTTTGCACAAGATACCCTAAATATATATATAAATATTCATTTTAACCCCGAGAGAACGCTTTCTAAATCGTTCTTTTGAAAATCAAAAGCGAATGACAAAGTTTTAAGTCTGTTTTTGGCGTTGTTCCATCGTTTGAATAACCTTTTTGTAAATCCATTCATTTTCTGCAACCACTTATCCTGAACAGGGATGCACGGGCGCTGGAGCCTATCCCACAAGACATTGGGCGGGAGGCGGGAAGATTAGAAAAAAAACAGAACGACCACAAAGGTGGATTTGAACCCAGAATCTTCTTGCTGTGAGGCAACTGTGCTAACCACTGCACCACTTTACAAAGACTTACAAATATCTCTTAAATCGAATTTGTCAATCAAATGATTACATTTACTGTCCTGCTTTTATGTAGGCTTTAATAGACAATGTTGGAGTTACTTTAGAAACATTATTCACATTAATTCATAATAAAACAAGTCATTAGATTTCCTGAACCAACCTTGTTCACCACACGCACGTCTGTTTATGCACTAAAGTAGTGCATTTACGGTTAGAACCTCTATCCCCATAACTCCACACACTCAGACACGTACAGAAGAATACATGTGGAAAATAAACGACTGACTGAAATATGAACAAGCTCAAACTACGTACCTTCATCAGATGTCTGAGAACTCCACCCACAGTTTAGCTGCATCTCATAATACAGGTGGAGATATACAGGGGTTAAAGGCCGACTGTATATACACCGTAATATATGAATTAACGTATAAAATCGGATGCTGTGAAAACCTCAAAGAATCCCCTTCTGTCCCAGACACAGAGTTTTGTTCAATCTGACTAACTCCTGCTCTGGCCTCGCGTTGGAGGTCTGGTCCTTCTTAACGCTGCCGGAGAGGAATACCTGCTGAACACACATCTCTGCATCAACTCCTCTGCTTCCTGCCACACTGTCAAGGCTCTGCCAGCAATACCCATCTCTATGGCAACATAACGTGTCATTTGGTGGACCCTCCTGTTCCTTACAGTACTTGTGCTTCCATTTTAGATCGGCTGCCCGAGGTGAGGTGAAGGCCCGCCTCCTGTTGGCTCACAAGGTCAGGGTTGTTTGAACATTTTGCCCAAACAACACAGATTATTATGTTAATTAGCAGGCTATTAGGATCCAGGCTGATTCGTATTGTTTTTTAAAAGTGCTTATAACCGTGTTATCACTCTTTGCTTGTGCTGCATATGACGCGCATGTCAAAATGTTTGTGCACGTCAACTTCATAGTGGATGTCAATCACCTTGATATAGCGGCTCGAGGTGGAGACATGACCAAAGGTGTTCCTGAGATTGTTTTTGAAGTCTGTGGTTCATGTATCGGCCATGTATCTAAAAACCACGTCGTTTGGCAGACGCAGAACGCTACAGCCCAATCGTGTTGCCTGCTGCATGGTACAGTGGGTGGTCAAGCACCACCGGAGCGGCTCTGCTCTACTTCACATTACATTTCACCGGGTGGAGACCTTTGCTTTGGATTTTTGCTTTTAAAACAATCGACTGAAATACAACTCTGGACGTGAGGAGGAGGCAGCAGGAACACGGTTTGAGATTGGGTCCACGGGGAGCGGCTGTCTTCACCTCATACACCTCCACACTTTGATTGAATGCTGTGCTTTAATTGTGTTTATTCTTAGTGCAGCTATCACTTGGAGGTGAATGTCTCACTTATGTCTGAACTCATTATGCGAGGTGTTGCAGCATGTGTTTCTCGTCAGTGGTGCAGAAGAAGGTGAAGTCCTGCTGTGCGAGGCTCATGAATGGTTGGCGGCTACGTTTTGCAGTTACGCTGGTGCTTCAGGCTTTATGCAGAATGGAAATGTGGATATGAAGGGTGAAAAGCATCGGGACAAAAATCAATACAGCGGGGTGAGCCAATGTATGAGGTAACTTCTATACCTGAATTTGAATACAATACATCGATCAATCCACGTGTGGCATTGGCATGCTTCAGGGAAAACCTGTAAATCACAGACATGGTCTTTTTTCACCTGCTCTATCATTTTGCAAATATGTTGCTATTGTTGGCTAATATTTTTTGCACGTTCCATATTAGTACTTTTATACAATAGAACCAATGAATTGTCCCACTGTCCGCCTCTCAACCAATGTAAGTTGGGTTTAGCCTCGGCATCCCACCCGCGACCCCTATTATGATCCGTGGTTAAAGAAAATGGCAGGTGGGAGGTTATTTTTAACTGGGATTTATTTTTCCTTCAATGCCTCCACCAATGAGGTAATGTTTTTACATCTGTGCATTTTCTTTTCTGTTTTTCTGTTTGTTTGTATGCAAAAATAAGGAAAAAACTAATAGACAGATTTGCTTGAAAATTTCCACCCAGACGTATGTTTTTGGCCTATCCTACAGATTATCAAATGAATTAAGTACTGTGAATTTGAAATACTGTGAAACAAGGCAGGCTGTCTTCAAACTCTGAGTTTGGTTTGTTGATTGATGAATTCAAAGTGGAGATAAAGTGTTTAAAGTTGATCCAATCATGCATTTTTTGCACCTGTGCAAGGCAATGAAAACTGGGATTATTTTATCTTCATTATTCTTGATTATATGAAGAAACGGAAAAAAGGGGGGCGGAGTTTGGGCCTCAGTGTGCTGAGCAGAGACGTGGAACTGGGAAGTACATACTCGGTTCCAGAGTATACGAGAGGTACTGAGAGAGTTTGTTGGAGGTTCAGGGTTAGGGTAAGGGTCTAATCTAATCTAGTTTACGCTCTGAGTGCTTTTTCTAGTTTGTGATGAAGATATCTCGTTTATGCCTTCTTACATGTCATAGGGTCTCATGAGTGGATGTCTAGACGAGTGGCTGCTACCCCAAATCTTCATTAATTGCTAAAAAAATAGCAATTAACGAAGATTTGGTGTAAATTCCATCATTCACACCTTCCACACACACTCAGTCTCAAGTTCCTGCTTCGTGATGTGGGGCGTTAATTCTTATGAGCGGTTCTCATCAGCAGACCACATCTATCCCATAACACTGTGAAAACACCTTCATCATAAGCCGATCATCATCAGCTGTTGTCTTTTATAATATGATTCTTTCCCATACATCGAGTCTCTTCATTCGACTAATACATGTGACCTACACCGTCCCACCTCCGCCCAGCCCTCACAGATCCAACAGCTTCATCATTCGGTCTCAGCAGAGTCATCAGCCACCACTACGTGGGTCCAAACTCCAACATATCCAGATATCCTTCAATTACAACCTCCATGAAGAGTCCAAAGACATTCAAAAAGAATATCCCTTGATTGAAATTAGTACAACATGTTTGTTTGTTTTGTTGCTAACAATCCCTACACTACATTGAAATCTTATCGCCTTCAAATTGCAAACTATGTTAGCAAGTGGTTGATTATTTACACATGAAATAGAAAGGACAACCCTTAAGAAGGTTATATTTTCACCCATGCCCATTTTTGGTATTTTTGTTTGTTGGCAGGACACAGAAAAGACCGGACTGATTTCGTGGGAAATGGGCCAAGATGGAACCTTTTCAATTTTGGTCCCTGTACAACAAAAGAACAGTAAACTGAATTAACATTGCCGGATAAAAAACTTTGTAAATGGGTGAGGCTTCTCTAAAGCTCTCAGTGTTCATTAACTAGCGACAAACTTTAACTGTCAGCATTTTTCGCTGGATAAGAAGCAGACAGTGGATTTCGCTTAGTTTTCCTTTTTTTCTTTTTTTCTTTTTTTCGAAAACAGCTCCACCTGTAAAACGTTGATGACCACAGCGAAAGTTGCAGGCTGCAAAAACCAATGAGCTGTAGACGTTAGTCTGCTTCCTAACATAATGCTCGCTGCAGCGGCTGTCCATGCAGAACTGCATGGACAGCCGCTGTTCTGCATGCTGTCCATGCAGAACCTGGACGCAGGTGGGCAGTCATACAGTGCATGATATTATATATATATATAGACATTTAAAGCCTACATCAATAAAAACTTGCAACTTAAGTTGCTTGCAGTCCCAAGTGCTACTTTAGGTGTCTCCTTTTTTGTTTTTAGCTAGTCAGTTGCAAACCTTTTTGCACTGGACAGGTAGCACACGGTGTGTGATGAGTGCAGCGCATGTGAGACAAAACAGTAAAGTATCAGGCTGGGAAACCAAATCCATGACGCTAAAGGGGACATGCGGATTCAGATGAAAATCCTTTGTGGTTTGATCTCTGTGAGTGATCCCTTTCACGTTACATGTAGTCATTTGATCCATATCTAATATAAAAATATTGATCAGACGAGCTTTAATGGTCCACACCAAATACCATAAAGCAAGTTATTTCAATGATCCTTAGATTGTTTCAATGATGACCAGATATTATCACAATCTATTTTCAATATAGATCTTTTTTCTTTTTTTCTTTTTAAGAAAGCACGTATTGCTTTTATTGTTAATTTTTTTAAATCTTCCTCTCTTTCTTTCTGGCCAGTCTAAACGAAAACCTGTCATGACTTCCTTCCATGAAGATAAATATTGATTTTGGCTCACTGGGGATCATGCAAAAGAGCCTCTTATTAAAATCCTAATTAAAACTTGGTAAAAGGCCACACAGGGTTCATATCAGGAGTGAGAATGAAATAAAAAACTATTAAAGTTTGACGACGTCTCATACAGCGTGAGGAAGAAGCTCATATCTGCTGATGTTTTCAGCGTGATTATGAGGTCCAGCGGTTTATCTCTGGACTGCAGGAGACACTTTTGGATACTCCAGCATGTCCTATTTTTCTTTTGCTTTATTACATGAACCCTAACCCTGCATGTTTTTGGGTTCTGTGTTAACGCATGTGTTAAAGTGAGGAAATACTTCAGGTCATGGACTTGATATGATTTTAAATAAAGATGGCAAACACTGGCATGATGATGATGATGATTTTAATGTTTTATCAAAGGCCAGTCAAAGAAAGGATCTATTTAATCATCACCGTGTGATTATTTTCATCCATCATTAATAAAATTAAAAAAATGTCCAAAACCATTCATGACCTATTTTTCAATGTCAAGGGCATTTGTTCTGTTCCACCTCAAGGTCGCTGCCGCGTGTCATCGTCACCTGGTCTTACACAAAAATCCAACTATAATGTCTCATGAACTCCCCCATCAGTTGCAAAGGTCCAGTTCAAACACAGCACACACACACAGACACTCTGCCCTTTCCTCGTCCCCAGCCCCGGTTGCCTAGGAGACAGCTGAGATGGGGACCCCATCTCGTTTACGCACCAATAGGGCTGTGTCACTCCCCGGAGGAAGATGTGCGGGATGTTTATCGCCATCTAGCAGCCAAGACGGAGAAAGACATTTCTTTTTCTCTTTTTTTTCTTTTCTTTTTTCTCTACAGCCTGGAGTCTGCCTAGTAACCCAATATGCTGACTACTCCTGGTGCGGAAATCCAGCCCCTGAATCACAAATGAGCCACTTAGAGCAGATGAAAAGTTCACTGTGAGACATCAGTCAAAGAGCAGCATGCTAGGCGTGACAGTGATTGCACAAATTGGGGGGAAATGTTTTGTGATGCAGAATATTATCACACATTAAAAGAGCCGTCCTTCTAAGACATCAATCAAAATCAAATTTACTCGATTACAAGTCTGAGGTGTAGCTGTGATTTACCAGAGGTTAATATTGCACCCTTTTCTACATTAACGGTGGAGCCACTAACTACTTGTCAGATGCATATTTCACTCCCGAAACATAAAATCTCATTTTAAAATATGCATCACTGTTATAAATAACACTGTTATGACTTTAAATCAAACCTGTAGACTGTAAAAAAAAAAAAAAAAGACACAATATTAGAATCATTATCTGTGTGTTGCAGTTAGTTTTCATATTCTGATGTTTTGTGGCGTTTAGCGATTCAATTGCAATGCATTGCAAAATTCTCATTTGAAGCTTAAATACACAGAAAATGCATGTTTGCTAGTTACAATATTTTATTATGCTTTATTTATGCACAAAGATTTTTGTTTGATTGGGTTCTATTCTGACTGCCTTGACCCCCAGCTTCTTCTTTTCCCAAGCCAGTTCTTTTTTCTTTTGGTTGCTACACCCTAAATGTATTATTATTATTATTATTAAATGCCCTACATGCAGCTTTATTCCCTCATCTTTCACCCTTTTGGGAGTTTGAGGAGCTGGGCCAGTGTACATTCTGATGAGGCATTACATAATTCCTCTGGAGATGTTTTGAGATCCCCACCAGCCATAGGGGTGAGCCGGAGAGAGTTGCTGGTAACAGGGACGTCTGTAATATCTTGCGTGGACCACTGCCCCCGTTATGTTGCAGAACAATGAAGGGTTCTATTTCCCGTAGTTTTAATAGCAAATATTCATCAACGTTGTAGTAAAAGCTTCAATTGAAAAAACAAACGGAGACCAACGCAAAGACTTTCCTCCAGTTTGAATAACGCCGCCGGTGTTTGATGTTTGAGCCGTAAGGTTGAAGAATGTCATTCGGATAAATCATCATATCATAAAAGTACATCAATCTCAGTCACTGACTCAGAGTTTAACTTAGCTCGCTTTCTAAAACGTAAAAACCGAGAGTTTGCCTCATCACAGGGTTAACAAACTCAGAGTTCCACCAAATCCACTTTCTGGAATACACCTCTGGCGCTGAGGTTGATTACATCCTGAACAAACACATTAAACATGTATGCAAATGCATCATTCATGATGATTTCCCCCTGAGTGAAAGACTACGGAAGCTGATTAACTTTGGTATATTATAAGCCGGGCAAGTCATAGTGTCAAAATGGAGAGACTTACAAAGACCCAAGTCTGGTCCGTCAAAGAAGACCAACAATTCTTTATGTCTAACCATTATTTTACCTTTTGCTCAAGTCCTAGTTTATGTGGAATAGTGTCATTTCTTTCATTCTGATTGGTACAAGTATTTTGTTGTATTGTGTTTGATTTTCTGTTCTTCATTCAATGGCCCTCGGAGGATGATCGGGAGGGGAGTGATGATTTGTTCTCAACTTATTTTTGTCGTATTTCTCTTGTAGCAAGAAAAAAAATAAACATCTTGTTGTGGGTAAAAAAGTATAAAGATTGGCTTCGTGGTCGAAAATCATCCAAAAGTCTTTACAGTGTTTTATGCGTAAGAAATAAAAAAAAAATGAATACACATAATTTTATAAAGTTGGCAGAGCCATTCTTGCACTTTTGTCATTATAACTATATTTTGTTGACAAACGTCTGTAAATTTACATCAGTTAAGATTTTAAAGCACTTTTTACTTCTGTTTGTGCTTGTATTTTCTTGTATTATTCATCATTTCTCCATTTGTTGCATTTTAGTCTTTAAATTGTGCCACTTAGTCCCATAATTCATGTGAACTTCCTTTTGTTTCGTCGTCAAGGCGTGATTCAATGCATAGACGTTTAGTCTGATGAGACCAGGAGCTGTCTGGGCAGCGGGATCACCAGGATATCCCTTAGAACCTGCAACTGTAGCTTAGAACACATGCAGACAGAGGCAAAAGCTCTTAAAAACTCATAAACCAGGAAAAAATTGATGGAACTTTTTGAAAGTGGAGCCTTAATTGGAACATCTGATAAATCGTCACCATCCTTTTAGTAATAAAAAAACCCCAAAACCTTCAAATCTGGAGAGCTCAAGTTTCTCTCCTATATATGTCATGATCCAGACCTAGGAGTTCTCTTTGTTTCCTGCAAGGTGATCCTCTCCATACCTCACCTGGTCCAGTTACCTCCTCCTCCGGTTTGCCTCAGTCTCCTCACCTGTTTCATTTATTCACCAGCCTGCAGCGTTCCAAGCCTCATCCTCTCTCCACTCCTTGATGGATCATTCCTTAAAGGATGATGAAGCCTCTGGTTCTGATAAGTGTTGCTTCCTTGTGATTTTGACTTTTGTCCTCCTTCATTATTCCTCTGCTACGGATGCAAACGTTACCCAGGAGACCCGACTGCTGATCGATATCTTCGCTGAGCGCCTTCTCACCTCTCATTCATCTTCACTATCAGCAAACATGGCTGATTCATTAAACCCACTTCAGGCTTGTCCCGAGTCTGGCTGCTTAGTTATTGACTGCTACAACATCTATGTCCTTCACAAGTCTGTAATAAGCCATTTATTTTGTAAAATTTAAAAATGATTAGGAAGACTCGTCATTCTCCAAACTGTTTGTCTGATTCTAAATCAGACCTGAAAGTTCCAATAATTTATTTTGTGTTTTTCAAGCAGTGTTATGGAGTTTGGAGTTGGAGTTCTGGGTCTATTAGTGAGCTAATAGACCCTATAGGACATTGATAAGACTCTATTACCAATACAAAAATCTTAACTGTAATTATATTTGTACCAAATGATAAATATGACATATATATATTTAAATTTTAATCACACGTACATTAACGTCGGATCAGCGTTTTAGCCTGGGGACGTGAAGCCACTTCTTTCCGCCTTTTGCTTTTTTTTACATGCTCAATCGCTTCATCTAAAACAATCACTCCTGTTTTATGAGGGTCAGGAATTCCGTTACTTAAGTAACTAGTAAATTGAATGAGGTAGGACAATATAACATGAAATGAAAATACTTGCGTCAGGTCTGAGTGCCTTGCAGTCATACTGAGGTACGGCACTTGATTAAATCCAGTTGGATAGATTCCAAAAAACTGATTTTACTGTATATCGCTGAATTGCAGTTCTGCAGCATACTAAAAGCATGACCAGATAAATGTGTTTTCACGACCTGTGCTATCATCTATCATAGGATTTTCAAAATAAAGCGTAAATCGTGATTCAAGCTCCGTTCCCAATGAACGGCCGTATTCCTAGAACATCACACAGTCTGAGACGGATGATCTGGAATATAGTGTAGTTTATTACTTCTAAACTTAATATTAAAAACATCAAGTAAAAATGGCCACACATACAATATATGCAGCAGCAGAAGCAGGGGGTTGAACAGAGCAGGACACTGTTGTGCTTTTAATTTCTACTCGGCTGGAGATAAGAGACAGCTAATCCTTGTGCAACATTACATAGAATTTTAAATGACGCCTTAGACGCACTCAAGTATTAACCTGTGTCCATGTCAAAGGTTTTCTTCTGTTCACCTTAATGAGAAAGTACAGTGAAGAATGTCAGCTAAGACTTATACTTATTATTAGGGAGTAATATAACACTTCCAAACAGACTTTTTTTGTGCTGCCCTCCAGTGGCTTGTCACTCGCCTTGCTGCAGGGATTTTGAGGTGTCGCCCAGGCCCTCGTCACATCACTGATTGGTGTGGTAACAGGTGGATGGGTGCTCACTTCTGACCTGACCCAACTGACGCTGAGTGTGTGAAGAGGTTGGACAGGTTGCTAAATTTCCTACTACTGAGTTGGGTATTATCTCAACAAACAACCTGGAACGTGGGGATGAGAATACATTGGAGCAGGGCGAAGTGTGGACGACGAGCGGTTCAGGGATTTACTCTGGCGAGAGGAAGGAGAGCTCTGGGCAGAGTGTCCATCATTGTCCTAGAGAGTTCTCCGCTCCTGCATCTACCCAAGAAAAGACCAGGAGGTCAAAGCCAGTGCTGATAAATCCATGTGTAAAAGGGGATTACATCTTGTTTGTCATGGGAATGACAAAGCAGCACTCTCAAGATGGCACCTAGTAAGCAACAGAAAAGACACGTGAGAAAGACCCATGAGTCTTCCAAGAGTGGGGGAATGAGAGACTGGACAGGGCAGAGAATGTATCAACAGCTAGAATAAGGACATTAAAACGGAGAAGGCTGAGGATGCATTAATCTCTCGGTGCCTGAATCTGCCCAGGAACATGCTTGATAGATGATGTAGCTCTGACAAAGCAATCTCTGAATAGAGGCGACTTAATCGACTGTGTCTTCTTGTATGGCATTGGAATGGACAAGATAGCATATCATCCAGCAGGGACAGGACACATTCTGGAGGCATGGGGGAGCAGGACTGAGATTTGGGTGATTAAAACACTCTGTGAAGGTTCGGTTCATCTTGAAGATCTCTTCTCTAGGCTAAGAGGCTACGTCCATTTTCAAATGATTGTATTTCACAATATAAAGACATGATCCAGTCTGCAAGCCTCGGATTTTCTACTACTTGTTTTCCTGGTGGGTTGGATGGGTTGAGCAGTGAGTGGTGATGATTGGAGCGAGAACATCAGGATAAGCCTGTAGGGCAGTTCATAGCATCGCCGTAGTTGTATTCTTAAATTCACAAACAGGTTTCACCATTCAGGACAGCAAAACACTGCTTTTCCACAAACACGATACGACATGCCTATATGCCTAAAACCCAGGGTAAGAGACCGGTAAAATCATTTTTATCTGCCCAACGAAACAATGGCTTGTTGCCACGTGACGTCTGCTACAGACTAGACGGCTAGACTAGTGTCTGTGGCCTGCTGTTACTTCCACGCTGTGTTAACACCCCATAAATACACAATAAATCTATCTTTGCATCTAATGGAATTTGAGGTCACTACAATTTTAAATCCATACCTCAATATCATCCATTGATATTCATGTGCAAGTGAAAATAAAGCATTTATGCGTTCCCTACGTTAAATGTGTTCATCCTACAATGTGCACAAACAACAACCTATTTTGTGTCCACCAAGACAAATGTCCTCTACCTCTGCCTCAGTCCACAGGACACAGGACACACTACTGTTGAGCCCACAGTAAGCATAGTACTGTTGTTTAAATGTCGATATAGGCAAGGGTGATAGGAGCTAGCACAGAAGATCAAGAGGAGATATCACACATAGAGCACACTTGTGACAAAGATCAAACTAGGAATAAAAGACAGAGATATCAAGAAATAAACTCCTGATGGGGACATAACTCATGGCGCATACTGTGCAAACGGATCTCATTAAACTGCTCTTTTGTTTTTACCTTGAAATAAAAGATCTGCAAACACTAGATGTGGTGCTGTGGGTGGTAATATAGTAAAGAAGGTCTTTATAAACATTCTCTGTTTCAGGCCTCTGATTCGGATTGGTCGGTGGTGACGCTGCCATTCAGCTCGCCCAGTCCTGTTTGTTCCTGGATGTCAGTCATCTCTCCGACGATGAAGGTCGGCTCCCCTCCTTTGCTGCTGGCCGAGCAACTGTCCGGCTGCTTGGTCGCGTTGGTCAGGGTGGGTTCTTCATCCAGCCTGCTGGAGATGGACCAGTAGAGGTGAGCATCAAGTCTGGCAGCAGCCAATGAGAGCTCCCGTGCTGAGCAGGGGGGCGTGTCCACCTTTAGGGGGAGGGGTGATATGACAATCATTAGCTGTCATAATTTAGGAAAACGGAGCAGCAATGTGGCTGAGTGGTTTCATCACTGACACGGAATGGGTGGGTGTAGCAGCTGGAGATAATGAACATCCAAAGAACAGTGTTTTACTCCTTCATATATCTTGGTACGGGAAAGAACTGGATTGAATTTGGGAAAGGTTATTATATATTTCTGACAGCTTAATCTCCAAAAGTGTTCGGACCATAATTTCTCAACCGCCGGATTTAGTCCACATTGGATGCATATGAATCGACTTGAGGAAATTCATATTTTTGGGTCAGATTTCACTCTAACACTGTTTATTTTACTCACTAGGGGGAGGTCTTTTATGGGGAAAGAAAACTGTTTTTTTGTAAATAACTTCTTAACCGTCGATCCGATATAGTACAGATTTGATGCATCTATTCCGACTTGAGGATATGTATATGCTATATATCATATTTTAATCTAATAGTTCATATTAGACTCACCAAGGGGGACTTTGTTGTGAGAAAACTCTGTTTTTCAGACACAACTTCACATGTATTTGAGTAGTCCATTCAGAGGGATTGCTTGCACAACACAGGGGACTGGGGGCTTTTCGGGGATCTTGATGCGGAGTTGTGTGTGCATGAATTAAAGCTCAAGGCTTTGTGTTGGTCTACTTATGTCTGATTTCCGTCATTTCCCACCATTCCTTTCAACAACCCCAGGAGAGCAATAGTAAGAATTCCAGCTGTAGATGTAGGACGAAACAGGAATAGGGAGGAAAACATGTTTGTTTCTTATTATTAAATATATGAGTTTATATAATGATGGCATCTAAATTGTTGAAGTATTCTCCGCTACATAACGCCATCATCCCTACACTGTTAATATCTGAAGTTGTCGTTTAATAGGCATAGATAGAAAGAAAGAAAAAAGTGGAATGAATCCAAGGATTGTAAGGTATAATCCCAACAAACATAACAAGGATCAGAAATCCTAGAATCACTTGAGTTTATGTGCAGATTATGTGTGTCTAAGGTGTAATACAACTGGAAACATACTAAATAAGAAGTCTTATGTAGTTTTGATGCAGTCATGAAGCATAAAAATACCTCAAACGTGTGATGGAAGGCTCCGTAGTCAATGTCAAAGAAGCCCTCAGCTAGTGACATCATTGGGCTGAACCGGTGACCCCACAGCACCTCTTCCGCCAGATAAGAGCTCCTCGCCTGGCATGTCATCCCTGCAAGCACGGACACAAGCATGCGGATGAAGAAATCATCAGGATTGTCCATCATCATCAGGATTGTCCATCTAAGACCTTCATTAATATTTGTAAGTCTGACGGATATCGGTGTTTGCAGGCGGAGACCACCTCTACCTCATGGAGAGCTTTCAGAAATAGCTCTGATGAGCAACTGCTTACTTTATCTTGCTGTCAGGATGACTTTGGCAGGAGGGGAGAGAGAATATGAGACAAACACAACCTCTTCAAAACCTTCCAGGGAACAAGAAGCAACTAGCTTCTGGTTCCTGCCGCCTCTCTTCGTATGTTTGGACCTTTATTAGTTCTTAGACAGTGAGACACAAGCCTAACCCATAAATACAGTGAAAGAGTCTTAGATTTCATCTATTTGTGTGGATCTCATACTAAACCGTGTTGGAGCTCTCATTTGAATTGAACATAAAATAGAGGCAGTCTGATTAAAAAACGAAATAAAAGTTTGAAATTATTTTGAATTTTATTTGATAGAACATAAAGGCTAGCCACGACCCGATCACCGGTATGTACGGACCCCCTGGGTTTATGAGCAAGAACTGATCAGGTCCAACCATAGCGTCTCATCAGAGTTCTGATTCTGACTCCAGAACTCACAGACTGATGACCTGACATTCTACTCTAGAAATTTCTGGTAGAGAACAGAATTTCATGTTTTCATCAGCGACAGTGAGTTCCGAGGTCCTGAAGCAGTGATTCGCAACTCCACGACTTCACACGGCCACCTCCACGTTTGATCCAATGTTCTTTTGTGGAATTCTGTGTTTGGATCACACCAGATGAAACTGGACCCCCATCCTCCAAACGTTTCAACTTATAAAATATTCTCCCAAAACCTCCTAGAATCATCCAGGTTTGATGAAGCAACGTTCAGACAAGCCTTGATGTTCTTCTGGGTTAGTCGTGGTTTGCTCGACTAGAGGGACATTCAGTTCTTTGATGTTTTCCCGATTTCTTATTGTTACTTTCACCTCCAGGAATTTTGGAAGGTCGTCCACCTCTCTGTCGTTTCACTCATCGTTCAACTTTTCTCCATCTGTGGATAACGTGCTTGATCACCTTCTTCCGCCTCCTCTTCTTCCTGTTCTGTTGAATGATTGTTCCTCTCAGCACACCCTAAAGTTCTAAATAGCTTTTTAAGCTATTTAGGTACTACTTCCCATACAAGCCGATACTGTTACTCAGTTATATTTCATAAAATCGTTATTATTTTAGATCATATAAAACCTTTGAGTAGTACAATACTATTTCTATGTAATTAACTTGAATAGATGTAAAACTTAATCATCATCATCAGCTCAGTGTAGCTCTATTGATTTTTGTTACCAGTGACTAACCTGGATTTACTTAACTCCTTTTTCCAATTGCTAATAACATTTAAATGCATTCCTGATCAGTTATTTTAATTTTGCATTTTTGCAATTTTGAATTTTGAATTTCAACCTATGACTATTGTGTTGGGCGTTCTGGATGAAGACTGCCCCCAGCTAATTAAGTAATAGAATTATTCTTATAGGTAAGACCTTTATACAAAAACCTCAATCTAGCAGTTGCTAAAAGTAGGACCACAGGGAAGTATAAACATTTCTCTATTTTATTCCCAAGGTTCTAAGCATACTGTCCCTCTAAATGTAAGTGCTCAATCAATGAAGGCTCCTAATTGTGTTGTTTTTTTGTTTTCATTTCACAAGGTTGTTTGTCTTTGTCTCATTCTGTTATGTTGGTATAAGTTGTTTTTTTTCTTTTCATGTAGGGATTTATTTTTTACTTTTTGTGAAGTCATGTCAAAAACAACACTAAGAAACGGTTTTGTAGTGATGATGGGATCATTGCATGCTCTCATTACTTTTCATCCACCCTTCCTCACCTGTTGCTTCCACCATTCCTTCCAGGATGACCACAATCTCAAAGTCCTCCTTCTCCAGCTGGGACTGTGACATGTCCCAGAAGGGTGAATGTGCGTCAATCTCATGGGAGATCACCAGTGGCGAGACCAGGAAGAGACGATCGTCACCTGTCTCGAAGCCCACGCTGATGTCCGTCTGGTCCAATGGGATGAACTCACCTGAAGAAGACAAGGACCCTAGGATGTCATTTTTACTCAGTGAAAGCAGTTATAAAGTCTGCTTAAAGGCGGGGAAACTTCATTTGCGGTGGTAAAGATGTAAATTTAAACAGTAATTCTTAAAATGGAAACAGTGATTTTTTGTAAAAAAAATTTAAAAAAGCTCTACTGGTGAGAAAAATATGAAATGTTATAGTAAATGATGATGTATACAAGTTGTATGTCCACCAGATGATTCGTATGCACTAAATATGGACTAAATCGAACCAACGATTAAGTAATTATAGCTCCAAAAATTATAAAGACAACAGACAATATCCCAAAACCCATCCAGTTGTTCCTCGCGCTAAGGTCTACTGAGGTATAAAAATTTGAAAAGGATCCGTGAAATTATTTTTGAGTTAGTGTCAACAAATAGGCTCTGCGGTGGCGGATGCAGCAGCGATGACACTTCCATAATATCCCCGACTTTTCAGAAATATGAGTAGTTATAAGAAATGTCGTTCTGTCTTATTGTGGGTTCATGTTTACCCGGTTTAAAAAACAAGAAATATCTACAAAAAAAGAACATTTTAATTCTGAAATTCTTAGGATGTAGTTTAAGAGTTCATCTGGCCACAATAAACATCTGATTCTGTGGCAGCCTTAATGGCTGGAGAGTGAAAACGCTAGCGTCGGTTAGGGTTCGTGTCGTACGTGGAAGTCTCACCCTCCTGAGTCTGTTTGGACTTGATGAGCTTGGCCCTCATGTTGGCACCAACGATGTGGGAGCTCCGAAGGTCGCCCACCCTGAACATCAGACAGAGCCTGTCGTCCCTCAGGGAGATGACGGCGTGTTTGGAGAACACCAGCGTCTCGGCCCTTTTGTTGGGCTGAGAGATTTTCACAAACATACAGCCGACCTGGACACGGAGAGGAATCAACGTTTCTCGTAATGAGCAGAGAATACACTGATGGAACATTCGCTGAAACTACCAAATACAAACGCTTGTGTTTCCCCCAGTTGTCAATTTTTAAAAAGAGGAGTATTTCTTGAATGAGCCTCACAATCACCTGAAACATGATTCTCTCTGTTTTTTCTTCAGTGCTCAACTTTATGGAAAATAAACAGCCTCAGTTTCTGCATAGTAATAAATCATTTTCATGTTCATGTTTATAGTTATTGTTCTTATTTCTCTTAATTTCCACTGAACTGAGGTTTGCCCATATTGAACAAGATCATTTGAATATTTGTTTTGATTTTGGATTCTGAAAAAGTTTCAAGGTCATTTGTTTTTCTTTCATTTCTTTCAGTTAGACCACCTATCTGCATCAAGTCGGCAATAATTCGGTGTCATCCAGCTGTTATAGTTCGTATATATAAATGTTCTTATGAACAAACAAGCAACAAATACTCAGGATCCAAGTTAATGGCATCCATAAGAAGTTTTCAAAAGAAATTAAGTATATTTTTTTAAAAAAAAGCAAAAGGTTCCATTTTCTTAGCAGAACGTTATGTGACACAAATGTTGACTCAAAACGTTCCACGAAACCCCTTCCACAAAATTATGTGCAGACAGCGCATCATCTCTCCTCCAGCAGGCGCGATTACTCCAGAACCGGAAGGTTTCAGTGACCCGTCGAGTAGATTTCAGCGGATGACGTGGACGGAATGCACCAGATCCAAAACTGGTTCCAGTCACATTTATGCTACAGTGGTGCTGCAGGCTGGCTTAGTTGCAATTCAGCTACAGAAGGAGAGCGAGAGCGCTCTCAGTACCTCCCCCAGGGCTATTGTTACACAATGGGCCCTTAAGTAGTTTTAAGGGCCCATTGTGTAACAATACTTTTAGTTAAAATAAGCAATTTATCACTATAGTTATTTAACAACCTACCTTGGTCTCCTTTCATTTATTGAAAATCCCAGTAAATCTAACATCTTTGGGACGTACCAAGGATTTCTGTGAGTTTCCCCATTCCTGAGAAGCGACCCGGTGCTTACCATGAAGGCGTTGACCATTGAGCCCAGTATAGCTTGCAGCAGCAGCAGCATGGTGCCCACTGGACACTGGTCGGTAATCACACGGTGGCCGTAGCCAATGGTGGTCTCCGTCTCGATGGAAAAGAGGAAGGCTGAGATGAAACCGTTGACATTGTTAACACACGGCGTCCACGTATCATCCTCCAGATGGTCCAGATCACCTCTTGGGGGGGGGGGGAGGATGTGTGAGAGAGGGAAGGAGGGAGGGTGACAGAGTGGGTGTTAAGTGGCAAAAATAGACAAGCGAGCGAGAAGATTTATATTTTAAGAGGTGCAGGAAGATATGTGTGATGACTCATCCCTCCCCCCCCTTTATTTACAATCTAAGCTAATTCTTATAATGAATAAGAAGTCATCCCATGCCTCTTATTAGTCATAATGATTAATGTCCAAGCTGTCACTTTTCCCTCCATGCTGCAAAAACCTACTCTCTCCATCATATATCATCACACGCAGCATCTTCACTGCATCCGCCGCAGGTCCGACGCGGCGCCTGCAGATTTCCTTTCAAACTACTCACTGCACGCACTAAAGCCTCAGATTAACACCGCTCAAGCCAGCGCGGGGGGGGGGGGGGGGGGGCTAATTAATGAAAGTGATGTTGAGTAATTTATGTCATCTATTGCTTTTATTGACCTCTGTTGGGATTGCTGCAACACCGACAGCTCTCTGGCAACGCTTTGAAGGTGGACTGTAATCGATATGGAGGGGTCCTGATTTTAAGAGACGACCACGTTAGCTAATTAGAACAGGGATCCGCCAGACACATCATGTTTTTCATGATGGAAAACGCCTCATCGTCGTTTTTTTGGCAGCGAGATTTCTCGTCTTGGTCTCGACATGCTGGTCACGCGCTCGCACCATACGCCTCCATCGCTGAGTGGTTAAAACGGTGGTGTTGGCTCATGGTAGTTGAATTCGAGGGATGGTTTTGGGGGAAATATGATTATTCCCGCAGAGTTTTCTGGGAAAATCAATATCACTCTCCTATTAGTGCATCTAATATGATGGCTTAGATTTGCGCAAAGACTGGAAGCAAGTGATTAAAGCCAGTCTGACTCTGTTTGAAGGTTAAGAAAATCTGTTTACCGCCTGTTGCTCTCATATATCCCATATGTGCTTAATGTAACTGAAAACGCTAAACCCACAGTTTCATCTGGCTACAAATGAATTTCCTCTAAAACTATTTAACCACTATATCCTTTGTGGCTAAAAGACTTATTTGGTCACACTGGCTTGAACCTCAATATCCTTTAACGTTAACTTTTTTATGTTGTGCTTTGGAGCAGACTGTGGTTCTGGGTGTTGTTTACGGACCTTACAACATGCAGGCTAAAGGGGAAGTCTGGGAATGAACAGCCAACCTTCCCATTGGTAGACGTCCACTTATATATACTAAATATCTGCCTAAGATGCTAATGTGTTTTTTTTCCCCTCTGTGAACTGATAATTACTTTTTCACCGTATTCACTGTGCTAATATACTCTACCCAAAAACATGTCTTGGGGTTAGGGTTATGTATCATGCCACATCAGAGTCCAGAGGGTTTAGTAGAACATAGACAGGAATAATGAGGTGATACAGGCTTTTGTCATAAAGTCTGTGACTTTTAAATTCTGTTCTTCTCAACAGGCCCCAATTTTTACACAATTCTACATTTTCATATAAACTTTCTGTCACAGTTCAAGGTTGTAGTAAATGTGCATATAGCTCCCCCTATTGGGCATAGGTGGTATTTCGCTGGCAAAATCCATGTCCGGGCTCAAAATATAATTTTGGGCTTATTTTTTCAACACGGTCTATCCCACCTGGTCCTATCACACAAAAAAACGTGTAGAATGACAGTTTCTTTAAGGTATTCCTGTCGAATTTGAAGCATCAGTCTATGAATCAACAATCTTACCTACAGTACGCTATGAGGTACCAGATGGCCCCGAAAAAAAGCCATGTGACAGCGTAGGCCATGACGAAGACGAAGAGTGAGCAGCGCCAGTTGAGGTCCACCAGAGTGGTGAAGATGTCGGTTAGGTAGCGGTAGGTCTCCTGCATGTTACCGTGCTGCACATTGCAGCGGCCATTCTTTTCCACGTAGCGCTGCCTCTTACGCCGAGTGCGGACTGGGGAACAGATAAGGTGACGTGTGAAGTGAAGCAATGTGAGGAGACACGCCATTATGCTACGTTAGAAATAAAGGTTTCGATCCTCATTCCTTGGGCGCTCTGTAAAACATTAATAACACATCTCTAAAAGTTGTCTTCTGGGCTTATCAGCACAAACACCCACACCTGTGATGGTACAGGAGGTGTGAGTGGCCGTGGTACAGGTGTCTACCACATCTATGAAGACACTATGAAGACTGACAGGTACATGCAGGATTTACGTCATCTGCTGAAATCCAGATAACTACTTTACAAGGGAGGAAGCTGCCACATGTTGCTGCTCGACAACATGGTGGATTTAAAGCCGACCGCGAAGGAGTCACAAGCCACCGAACTTGTGGAGCCGGTCCAGAGCAAAAACATATGTGGATCCTGATTTCCATACTGGATCCATTGGGGCTCGGGTTAACAAATACCGGCGGAGACTATGGAATGGAAATAGGTGACCCACTACGGTAATCCTAAGAGAGAACAGCCAGAGACAACGAAGAAGACAACAGTGTGGCTTTAGAGTAAAAGAATCCAGGTACTAGACAATCCAGACCTGTCCGAACATTGAACATTTGATGCATATTATAAAGTACCAAATATTTTACCAAAGACCTCAGAATGTTGAGCAGCTGAAGTATCAAGCAAGAATGAGGCTGAATTTCATTTTGACAACATTCGACTTTCAGTGCACTCTCCTACCGAACAATGTCCTGAGTGGTGCTGCAAAGAAATTTGAGGTCACACACTGGTCCATACATCCTGTAGGAGCCATAAACCCATGTTCTGATATATTTCTTGGGTTTAGGTTCATTAGCGGTCAACTTACAAAATGATTTATTTCATTTACTAGATTTTATTTCATTGACATTTTACATAATGTCCCAACGTTCTTTGAGGATAGACAGAGAAAGGTATCATGGGACGTAAGTACTCAGAGAGCGTTCGTGAGGCTCCGAGGAAAATCAGTCTTGTGAAGAAGGGATAACAGAAATGAAAACAGATGGATGAGGAAATCAAACACTGAGGAGAAACGCTACAAATTTAGCCATTAATGTTCTGAACTTTGACACATGACAGAGTTTAAATTTCTTCCTTTTGAAATGGTTTCGTGCTCCTGGCAGGTAATCCCATGCAGCAACAACAATGAGCGTCCAATTCTTTGCTTGTGTTCAATGCCTGTCAGAATCACTGAGGGGTGAAGCTCTGCAGCAAACTCCTGATTAGAGGAACCTCCCAACTATGCGAGCAGGAGGAGGTGCATGAGTTCAGTGGATAGGAGTGAGTGTGGAGTGAAAGCAGAGAAGACACTGAGCCAAACTCAGTCTGTCATCAGCGCCCGAACTCCGGAGGTGTCAGGAATGAATGACGTCGCAGCGGTTCGGATCTCCACACGCAGCTACAACCTTCTGAAACGTTCGTTGGCCATCAAGGACAGAAAATGACAAACAGATTTACTCACCCCACCCGAATCGTCCCCTCTCTTTCTCCGTCCCCTGAGGCTTCTTCTGGCTCTGATTGGCTTTGGCCTCCCGTTCCGCCAGTTTGTTCTGGAAGGACCTGTGGACCTTGGCCGGGGGCGGAGGGGACGGCGCCATGTCTGTGGTGACGACGTGGCCCAGCTCCTCCGACAGATTGAAGACTCCGGTGGCGACAGTCGCCTCGGTGGCCACTTCTACTTCTTCCCCTTCCCCCTTCACCTCAACGGGGAGCGAGAGGGAATCCGGGCGGGTGGGAAAGACCGAGTTCTCCAGCGCCATGGCCCGTATGTGTGTGTCTGTCTGTTTGTGCGTGTGCTTCAAGTGTATTAGCTGGTATTGATCTCCTCCCTATGGCAGACTCTGTTCAGCGACCGTTGATTGGACCATTTGTTTGCTTGACTGAAGCCTGCAAAACAAAAGAAGGAGACAATGATCCGTCTCAGTTACTCACTGACGAATGACTTTTTTAAACGAAATGGGACCTCAGGAGCTCGTCGGCGGCGCTACCCTTTAATTTCTCATAAGGTACCGAGGATCCTGAAGAGCTTTGTTGTGACATTAACAACAAGGCCTGTGGGTGCTGTGCTGCCCGCCGCGCATATTTGACTTCCTGTTTAATCATTTCGTGTTTTTGTAAAAGGCAGGAAAGAAGGAAATCACAGCGGTGCTGCCGATCCTTTATTATTATTATAGTCTTTGAATTCGACATGGAGAGAGAGAAGGTGGTAAATGTTGTAGCAAGAAGACATGTTGCTACCGCCTTTATGTCTGTGCTGGACCAAAGCATGCATTTATTGCTGTGTTTACCCACTATGGAAAATGTCTACCACAAACATTAAAGCCCCTACCCTCCATTGTTTGTTTGCATTTGAATGGTGTGCCATGACTTGACCTTTAGAATATTCTTATTTATAAGGGTATGCTCGGTCTGTTTCAGTATAATCTACTTGCATACGAATAAGAAAAGGAGGTTATTGTCTTCAGTCCCAGCACTTATAATCTTTGTTTCTGGAGTCCAAACTGAATTTGGGTGATTCTGTGTGTTTGGGCGTGCAGCACTCAGCACTCAGTACTCTGACATATGTAAAGTATGCTTAAAGTATGCTGCTCTATTTTTTTAAGAAAACGCTAATAACTGAAAAAAGAACTTTGGGAATTTTGCTCTATAAGATTAATCTGTAATTTTGCCACTGTGGCAAATCACAATACAAAAATGTACTACGACTACTATCACTAATATTTCTAAAACTAGTATCCATATCAGTGTGTAGTCATGGTAACACGGTAAATGCTTCACATTCAGTAACAGTGAATACTGAGGTTCGTACATTAAATAGTCCAGGTTCATACAGTTAAACAGTCCAGGTTCATACAGTTAAACAGTCCAGGTTCATACAGTTAAACAGTCCAGGTTCACACAGTTAAACAGTCCAGGTTCATACAGTTAAACAGTCCGGGTTCATACAGTTAAACAGTCCAGGTTCATAAAGTTATACAGTCCAGGTTCTTACAATGAAACAGTCCAGGTTCATATAGTGAAATACTCTAGTTTCATACAGTTAAATACTCCAGGTTCATAAAGGTTAACAGTCCAGTCCCCGGTCCATAACTTTTTAACTAAATTAACTTTTTCTGTTTAATTCTATGCATCTGGACTGTTTCACAATATAAAACTGGACTATATTACTATATGAACCTGGACTGTTTAACTTCATTAACCTGAACTTTTTAACTATATGAACCTACATTGTTTCACTGTTCAAACCTGGACTGTTTCATTTTATGAACCTGGACTGTTTAACTGTATGAACCTGGACTCTTTACTTGTACGAACTTCAGTATTTACTGTTCCTGAATGTGAAACATTTACCATTTAACCATGTTTACACACTGATATGAGTACTAATAGTAGAAATATTAGTGATAGTAGTAGTATTACATTTTTGCATTGGTATTTGCCACAGTAGCAAAATTACAGATAAATCTTATAGAGCCAATTCCCAAAGATTTCTTTTTCAGTTATTTGCGATTATTGCAGAAAAGTTTTGGTAAACTGTTACAGACCACACTGCTCACTTTTCCCGATAGAGCAGCACATTTTGATATATACTTTACATATGGGAGTGCAGAGCGCTCACCCAGGCTTATAGAATTATCCTTTCCCAGTTAAACAGTCCAGGTTCATACAGTTAAACAGTCCAGGTTCACACAGTTAAACAGTCCAGGTTCACACAGTTAAACAGTCCAGGTTCATACAGTTAAACAGTCCAGGTTCATACAGTTAAACAGTCCAGGTTCATACAGTTAAACAGTCCAGGTTCATACAGTTAAACAGTCCAGGTTCACACAGTGATACAGTCCAGGTTCACACAGTGATACAGTCCAGGTTCACACAGTGATACAGTCTAGGTTCACACAGAGATACAGTCCAGGTTCACACAGTGATACAGTCCAGGTTCACATTGTGATACAGTCCAGGTTCACACAGTGATACAGTCCAGGTTCACACAGTGATACAGTCTAGGTTCACACAGAGATACAGTCCAGATTCACACAGAGATACAGTCCAGGTTCACACAGAGATACAGTCCAGGTTCACACAGTGATACAGTCCAGGTTCACACAGTGATACAGTCTAGGTTCACACAGAGATACAGTCCAGGTTCAAACTGTGATACAGTCCAGGTTCACACTGTGATACAGTCCAGGTTGACACAGAGATACAGTCCAGGTTCACACAGAGATACAGTCTAGGTTCACACAGAGATACAGTCTAGGTTCACACGGTGATACAGTCTAGGTTCACACGGTGATACAGTCTAGGTTCACACAGAGATACAGTCCAGGTTCACACAGAGATACAGTCTAGGTTCACACAGAGATACAGTCTAGGTTCACACGGTGATACAGTCTAGGTTCACACGGTGATACAGTCTAGGTTCACACAGTGATACAGTCCAGGTTCACACGGTGATACAGTCTAGGTTCACACAGTGATACAGTCCAGGTTCACACATAGAAACAGTCTAGGTCATTGGTACGTCTGTAACGCTGTTTCTGTGAGCTGTTGTCTCTCTTGCTCTCACAGAAGAGACAACACTAAAGGAGAGTTGTTTCTCTGGTTAAATAAATAAATAAAATACATGTGTGTTGTCCTTTGTAAAAAAACAAAAACAAAAACAAATCAAATCTAGCAGGTCTTATCCCGGAACACAATATGGCATATGCACCTATAGAACCATATGCATGCTTTACAAAGCACCTCAGGAATACAGCAGTGTGTGTGTTCCATACATGGTTGGAAGGGCACTTCTGCATGTGGATGTATGCTTCAGGCTGACTCTGATTTTCTTACATAAGTCCTTTAGCACAAACTGAATTAAATATGTATGTGGACATTGAGACATGGTTAAAATGGAGTCCTGATATTCTGCAGCAATGAATGATTTTGCGTCCATTTGGACAAGTGGAGGATGGATGGAAGCAAGAGATGATGGTGACAATCTAGATGACGCACTACGCATGATGGATGGATCAGGAATAGCCTCTAGTAGAGGAGGTCTGCTAGTCAGCCAATAGGCTGCACAAACCGATGCATCATCCTTTGGATTATTGTCCCACTCCTCAGAATGAAGTCTTACCTGCTCAGTGTGGCAACTTGTAGACCTGATTTATCATAGCAACACGGATATTCCGCTCCAGTAACGCACCACACCAGGCAGCTTTGGCTCCCAAACAGCCATTTCTGGTGTTTATCATCAACGCAGCATCAGCCCACTCGATCACCTCTTTCAGGAAAACAAAGATCCGACCTCAGCCGGCACAATAGGTGGGGGAACAAAAGGCGACCTCCCAACCGCCGAGCGATCAAAATGAAAACCCTGGCAAAAAAATGAAGGTTGAGGTTCTGATTAGGACATTGGTGGAACATGTGTCAGGCGGTGGACCTGCGAAATGGAGGCAGCAGAATTAGCCGGTAGCGCATAGAGCTCCATCCTCCGCTGGATCCGTCAGGTGTGGAGCCTCTGAGCGGTGGAGGATGCTGTCATCAGCCCAACCCCCGTCCGCCAGACCGCTATCAGCCCCACACGTCCGCTTCCTGTCACATCCGCACCATCTGCACACAGATCGCACGTGAACGCACGCGAAGGCCTTTAGGTGACGCAATAACGATATCATAGAAAATAATGATGTCTTATCTAATATTTTATTTAATATTTAATATTTAATTTTAAACCCATAATAACCCATTCATCCATAAAGGAAGTTGATAGGTGTGTAAAATAGAAAAAAAAACAGCCACATGGAACACATTTTATTTTATACAGTGCTTCCTCTTGACTCTCCTTCTGACTCCTACTCAATTATCTTTTTCTGCTAACACTAAAAAAAACAAAAAAATGTTTAAATGTAATTTTAAATAATCATGGAAAGTATTTCCGCATTATTAAATTAGTTGACCTCAGAATTAATCTATCATGTCTGTCTTAAATTAATCCAATGTAATAACACGTCTAATTAAATAAAATCCAGCAGGGTAACTTATTGTTGAAATTAAAAAAAGTTTTTTAATGATTTACAAATACTTGAATTATTTACTTGAAATAAGCCAGTCATAAGCCAGTCGGTTTCAACTAATTTTAACAGTAGGCCGTTTCTATCAGGGGTTGACATAAAACAGGACAAGCAAACACAGAAACTCGATTTTATCAGTTCATGTCAACTCCTATTGAATTTGTCAAATTTAAGTGTTTGGATTGCCTTCAAGTCCGAAATTATGTAACGCTTTCTTGCAAACATGTAATTATAACATAAAATCTACATGTCACATTCAAATAAATATAAGAACAGTGAAACTGTCCACGTTCCCAGAGAGAAACCATCTGGGTTCATACAGTTGCTTCAATTTCACCATCAGTCACACATTACAATTCGTTTAGAAAGGATCTATTACAACATATGCTTTATGTATACTCATTTGAAAATAAATCAAATTATCAAGTTTGTGTGTGATTTTTTAAATTTTACTGGAGGAACACAAAATTCCGTTTTTTATTTGCATTTCCACAACGTACTTGAATTAGCAACAGAAATCCAATATGCTGTTACTGACGTCATAACGATAAGGCTCCATTCCACCTCTGGCCTCTGGGGGCAGTGCATCTATCCGCCGGAGCCGGTGAGCGTACCTTCCTTTCCAACATGTCGGTGTACGGACCTGTGGTGAAAATTCACCCCGTTGTTCTCGCCTCTATCTGCGACTCTTACGAGCGGAGAAATGAAGGAGCGAGTCGGGTGATTGGAACCCTATTGGGTAAGAATAAACGTTTTCGCTGTGTTTTCGGGTGAAGAGATGATGCGTAGTTAGCCAGAGTGAGGTTTCATGCTAACGCATGCTGGTCCGGCTGTTTGCTAGCTTTAGCTACTTTTGCTAGTTAGCCAGCTCACAACATCATCATATATCAGCTCGGTTTTCGTCAGAGTATCGACAGACACTAATTATTTAACTACCAGCCATTAAAATGGCGATGTCTTCTACATTTTTACTTACATGACACGTAGTTCTCATGCTTGATCAGTGATATTCTCATGTTTCGTCATGAGTTTAGCATCTCGTTAGCTCGCTTACCAAAATAACCCACCTCATCACTTTTAACAATTTGCTGGTCGTTAAAATGACATTCACCTATAATTGTATTATGATACTATCATTATGTTCCTAAGCAACATGTAGATGTCAACCTTGAACGTTATCATTCGTCGCTTCGCCAAGATTTTAGCCTCTCCTTTTAGCTTGCTAACAAAGCAAGTAGCAATGCTAGTGAGAGAAACAATAATATGGGATTTGTATTGTTTTTTCTCTTCAGGTACCATTGAGAAGCACTCTATTGAGGTGACCAACTGCTTCTCTGTCCCCCACAATGAGTCTGAAGATGAGGTGTGTACATTTAATCTCAATGGTGGCACAATAACACGTACTCCTTATTCAAGTAGGATTACTGTTACTTGTGGAAAATGGACGCTGATAGAAACAGTTATTGATTCTGACTGATTCTGAATCTTTACTCATGTACCAGTGAAAATCCACAGGCTAAAATGTTGTCCCAGTTTGAACTGAATTCTTAGGAGGATTTAAACTACTTTTTTATATGAGCAAATCAAACTCGACCTCAAGTCTTATTCATGTAAAGTTAATTTGAGGTATTAAGAACTTCATTTCAACTGACATTCACAGGCAAAGAATGTAACTACTGTGAGTGACGGTTGTGTTGAATATTAAACCGAACAACATCATGCTTTCTCCTTTGTGGTTTTGGCTTCATACTTACGTCTATCATGCATGATATGCACCTCTGCATGTACCAGAGTATTGTGACCATAGACCATGGTAAAATCTAAAAATTCTGTTTAGTGGGTCAATTTAAATTTGTCAAATCATTTACATAATTTAATATTAAGATTTAATTCCAATTGAAAGCATTCAAAATTGTTTAAATTCGAGGGTGTATTTTAATATTAATAAATAAGTGTATAGATTGAAATTAAACACTTTCAATGTCCTTATATAAACAGTAATTTCACTGTTAATTTGCCATTTTGGCCATAAAAAACATAATACCATATGACTATGGGGTCATTTTTGTGCTGCATTCTGGGCACAGACAATTATTATGTACAAGAACGTACAGCACATTCTGTTTTAACTTGAGAATATGAAACTCTGTGCTGTCATTTCCTAACACCTACCTGCGCAAGAGCACTGTATTCTCTTGTTCTCTCGCTCACCTCTGCATTCACGCTCGTCCAACTTAGCATGGTTACAATGCCCAGGTGTGTTCCAGCGCAAAGAGAAGAACTATAAGGGAATAAATTGTCTGCTTTAGTAAAACTTTAGCATTTCCATCCATCGTGTTCAAATCTACTGCGGATGTGCCGAGTTCACTGACGCAATTAATAAGCTCCAATTTTTGGGTCGCATCATTATTTTATTTATTTATTTTCATTATTTAACCCTAGTTTTCAGCAAACCGTGTCACGCAAAGAGGGTCTATGGGAATAATTATTCATTTATATTCGAGTAAGGAAAACAGATTATTTGTTTAATTTTGTAGCAAAAGTAAGCAGTTCATTTTTAATATCTGATCTTTAGATGTTTCTTATTTGACATTTTAAAAAGATATGGAGTTATGTGAAGAAATGAGCATGTGTTCAAAAGTTATCATCTGCCCACAGGTGGCAGTGGACATGGAGTTTGCCAAGAACATGTACGAGCTCCACAAGAGGGTTTCACCGACTGAGGTCATCATCGGATGGTGCGTCAGTTAATCAATCATGTAAATATTGCTATGTAGAGAAGAACATTTTCACCAATATGACATTTGGCCTCACAGGTATGCCACAGGCTTCGACATCACAGAACACTCGGTGCTCATTCATGAGTACTACAGCCGCGAGGCCACCAACCCCATTCACCTCACCATGGACACGTCTTTGCAGAGTGGCAAGATGAACATCCGTGCCTACGTCAGGTTGGCTGACCTCCCCATGATATACTTTGGTTAAAAAATCATCTACAGACTGAGGGTGTTTAAAATGTGCTTGTGTTTTTCCATTGCAGTGCACAGATGGGCGTGCCAGGAAAGACAGTTGGTGTGATGTTCACCCCATTGACTGTCAAGTATATCTACTATGATACAGAAAGGATTGGCGGTAAGAACACAGAGACTAGATAAAGATGACTGTTGGACAACAAATACTACCCAAATTAATATGTGGCCACGCCTCATTTCTCCCCCCTCCCCCTTAATTTGTCATGGGGAAATTATTTCAGCCCTTGACATATGTTTTCTACCTATTATAATTGTAATTCGCTGGATGATCTAACCCTAACCCCCATCTGTTTGTTGCAGTGGACCTCCTACAGCGATCACGTATCACTCCGAGTCGTACCAAGGGTCTAACATCAGATCTGTCCCAGGTGGCTGGCTCTGCAGCCAGGGTACAGGACATGTTGACCACTATGCTTGCTTACATCGAGGATGTGCTAGTGAGTATTGACAGCAATTTTACTAAGAATCACATGTGTTTCGTCTGTTTCCATATGCAGACTGCCCAACCTCAATGCCGTTTGCAATGTCATCAATTGTGCACAGTACTAAGTCAAAGTTCCAAAAATGACCAATGTTTACCCGGCTGAAATTATACAGAGTTTGGTACTGCACTGACGTATCTCTGACGTGAATAAGCATGCAAATCGGATGTGTGCGATAATTTTCCTGATAATACATCAAGTTCAGTCTCTGGTACAATAATACATGTTTGCTTCTCAAACTTCTGAATGTATGCAGGACAAAAATGAAATACCTCCAGCGTTTGTTTTCCTCCTTATATTCCTACTATTTCCCTTCCCCTGTTGGTGTGTTTGCATCTCTAGGGGGATAATTAGTGAGGTAATAGGTGAAACACTAATAAAGGCTATAAAGAGAATGTTCTTCCATCTGTCTCAGTCTGGCAAAGTGGCAGCGGATAACAGCGTGGGCCGCTTCCTGATGGACCTGGTCAACAAGGTGCCCACCATCACAGCCGAGGACTTTGAGAACATGCTCAATTCCAACATCAACGTAAGTACTTCAGAACGACACCGGCATCAATCTCACATAAACGACTTAAAGTTTGTCTATTCAGTGCTGCTGGTTGTTTTCCATGGTTAGACTTAGTGCACATCCTTCAGCTTTCCATTCATTATTTACTTCCTGCTCCCAGGCTTGTTCTCAGCACATTGCCACGCTCTTATTGATCACAGGAAGCATTTAATTCAATCGTGCTTCTTATTGATACTGTGCTCCTGGCTCCTTTTCGACTTTGCTGAGTTACTGGTCCAGCACAAAAAGACAGAAACATGAGTGGTTGTCACCTAGTAGCTCCTGACTTGTGTTGCTATCTAATAATGTCAAAAAGAGGGTTAATCAGTTAAACTACAAGATGTGAATGTTTTGCCGTTGCAGGACCTGTTGATGGTGACCTACCTGTCTAACCTTACCCAAGCACAGATTGCTCTGAATGAGAAGCTGGTGGTGCTCTGAGAAGATTTCTTTAAAGTGATATTTAATTTTTGTACTTTTTTTTTTTTTTTTTTTTTTGGCTGATATGAATAAAGATGTTTAACAGTCCGTCAGTTGTCACCTTTGTCGTTATAACATTGTAATTACAGTTGACGCATAAGTTTCCCATGGTTATTTTACCTATATCATTTTTTTCATGTCAATAAATACTTCCATGTTTATTATTACATTAAGGAAATTATGGTATGTCACTTTCAATTGTTCACACCACCAAGAACCAAGTGAAAATGGGGAAGTTTGTCCTCGCTTCTCTCAACTCAAATAGTCTGATGATTTTTCATTACGTTTTGTACATAATTCCTGTAATTGTGGCTTTTGCTATTTCAGAAAGTCTGTTTATATTCTCTCTGTATCCATGGTAACAACCACTAGACTCATTTTGTGAGTGGGATTTCAAATTACGTTGTTTTTTTTTTCTTGGCTACAACTCATAAATGTAAATATTATTTTATGAAACTTAACGTTCAAATCTACTGGAGATGATTTGCCTTTTGATTTTTAATCACGTGAACAATAATTTCTTCTCAATTCAACTTAAGTTGAGGTCTGAGTATTTCATAACTGTTTAAATGTTTTTTTTTAGGGCTGCATCTAACATAGCCTAATTAAGCAATATATAATTTTTTTTCTGAAAATGTGTCGTAAACAACATCCAAAAAGTACTTAAGAAAAACTTTCCTCACATTATTAAAGCTCCTTATAACTAACAAAACAAAGTCCACATCTTTTTCGACTGGTATGCGTTTCATCTCTGATTTTAAGAACAAGAGTGACTTCACCGTCAGAAAAACATTTAAAAACATTCAGATATTGATGCATAACAGTTGATTGTTTTTATTTTATTTTATTTATTCGATAAACACAAATGACAATCAGTAGCACAAGTAAATCAGTGAAGCTGCATGAGTGAGCTCCAAGACCAGCCTGAGTTTCATGTGAGGATTAGTGCAAAAAGTTGGCAGGAGTGATTGGACTCGTTTGCCGCAGGGCCACCCTAGGGTGCTCTTGGTTTGGTTGCTGGGTCATCGCCGCCTTCAGCTTTCTTTGAGCCCTTCATCAAACTCTCCAGGGCTACGTAACTTCGCACAGCCCGGTCATAGACGACGTCTCCGGTAAGCTTGGCTATTTCTGTTGCCCGGCCTGGGTAGTAGAGGGAGGCGCTCGCGCTCACCAGGGCCACCGGGTAGAGGAGCCTCTTCATCCTGGAGCCCCTGGCCAGGAAGAAGCCCAGCACACCGGAGAGACCGATGACTCCGACCCGGGGGTACAAGTCCATGGGCGGGTGCTTAAAGAAGGAACAGGTGTCACTGCCGAACTGGAGCACCCGGTCCACTTGAGGTTTAACTTTTCCGTAGGTGTCCTGACATCGTTCCACGAAGGGCCCCACGGACTTCCTGATGGTGGCGACAGTTTCCTCCACCTGACCCGCACCAGAACCCTCTGGAGACCCGCTCTCCAGAGAGGGAGATGGAGTGATATAGAGAGACAAGTCTTCCTGCTTTAACTTAGCGGCCGCCTTCTTCTTGTCGTCCTCCACGGCAGCAGCACATTCGGCCACCGGTAGTAACATCCCGACACCCAGCATGGCGCTACCGATCACCTTCAACATGATCCCGGAGAGCCATCTGTGAGGGACGGTGTCCGCGGAGGGACATGCAGACTCGAAGCGATAATGAAGCCGCCACAGCTGACCAAAATACCTCTGCAGACACGAAAGCACACACACATGTGATATAATTAAAAATATAATATTAAAAGTGCAATAATAAGAATACAACATGCATTCACTATGTAGAAATGTGTGAAATATATGTATAGATACTTATGAATGTATATATATCTATTATAAATTAAATGTATTATTATATATATATATGTATGAATGTATATATGTATATACCTATATACATAAATATGTATAAATGTATATACATAAAAATGTATCTATATAGATACATATATATGTATATAGACATATATATATATATATATATACATATTACATATGTATATATATATATGTACATATATATGTGTATATATACATATTACATATGTATATATATATGTAAGAAGCAAAATATAGCATTGATAAAAACATTACCTTTTAGGGACAGAGCATTCATGAAAATATCCAACAAAATGTAAAAAAAAAATTACAAATATCAAAAATAATAAATACATGCCTGAATTAAATATGTAAAATAATTGTGAAATATATGTATGAATAAATGACTTTTTGACTTAATGTACAGTATAAAAATCAATGAACCATTCATTTTAATTATCAAATACATACATTCATATATTACTACTGAATAACATATTATACACATATCATACAAACACAAACATACAGTCTTTACACGTTTGCATGGGTGTAAAACATCACATAATGTATTTTAATTTATATAAATTGCAGTATACAATATATATTAGATCCATAATGCTATCTACAGATTATTATTTAGTTTGTATTTACATTGTAATGAGCATTGTAATACTATTTTTACCCTTCATATTTTCTCACAACTGTCTCTTTGTGTTTCCCTTTTCGAATTCTCTACATCAGTCATAAAGGGGCCACATTAGTCATAATAATAAAAGCGATTATTATAGACTTGCCAAATTTCCGATGTACAGTGAACGCAGCATACGTTTAAAATCGTTCTTCCGCGTGCTATAAAACCGTGTTATTACAGCTCCGCTCCCTCCCCATCACACTTTCTGTTCGACACCTTTATTCATTGTTCGAGACACTTTTATTCTGTGACGTCACGGGATCGCACGTCATCTGTCATCTCCATGGACACGGAATGCCTCAATCCCTACATTTAGCAGACTGACGCCAGTCTTCACTGGATTGCATACCTGCTGCAGTATTGAAGAGGAAATACATGTTTCTATTTTTAGGCCTTATCCTTGAATCTTGATGGAGAATCGTGGATTTTCATCTGTTCAGAGTCTACAGGCTCTGTCTGCCCTGTTATCACCACAGCAAGAGGAGGAAGAGGAAGAGTATAAAGTAAAATCAACTGACCTCCTCACTCAGTGGGATTATTTAGTTTACTTTGTTTTAAGATGTCAAAAGATGTTTTTGTTTTTTTTATAAGCTATCTTAAAATGACTCCAGAGTGGTGCATTAATGTTACTGGTGCATAATATCATCACTTCATCTCAACAGAACCTGGCAGTCTGTGCACAGCTGAACCCTGGACACATCGGACCCCCTGTAAAAACAGATAAAGAAGGTACCGCTTTATAATCCTTGTATCATTGAGAGATTAAAAAAGAGTCTGCATGAGTGAAAATGTGCCTATTGTTTATTTAGTATATGCTGCCTCTCTGAAGAAGAAGAGCAAAGACATCTGGAGCGAGGAAGAGGTGCCTGAAAGTTCCTGCTATGATGATCTTGCTGACTCACGGCCACAGCCTGAGTAAGAAGTATACAGTCAGACACAAACAAAAACCAAATAGCTTTTACTTTGTATGTGAGGCAGTGATGAATCTGGGATTTATCCATATCAGGGGTCAGACAGAGGTCACATGTTACACCTAGAGGTCCGTTAAAGCTCCAACATTCATGCACTTTTACTAATTCAGTAAGATATATGTACTTTTCACCAGTCGGTCCTTCCTTGGCTCTCTAGCTTTATGCAAAGGCGTAGTTCTGTGTGCTGTTTGGCAGTCTGAACCCAGACTTTTTCACTGTATGAACTTGGACTATTTTATTGTATGAACCCGGTCTGTTTCACGTCTTCACATTATGAATATTAGCGGTAGAAATATTAGTAATAGCATAGTATTACATGTTTTGCACAGATAGCCACCATTTCCCGATTAACTTGCACATTTTGGTGTATAATTTGCATTATTTTGTAATAACAGATTAGATATATGGCAGAAATGGTACAAAAGACAACATAGGAAGTTGAATAAGGAATTCAAGATATGAATGCTGTGTATTAGTTTTTGTGTACTCTGGATATCCTTTGTGTTCAGGTATGAAGTAATCCTGAAGCAGAGTGTGGGAGCAGAGGATATATTCTTGGGCTTGAGCAGAAAGGATCCATCCTCCATGTGCTGTGAAGCCATGCTGGTAATTAAAGGCCCGTCACGAGACTTTTACATTTTATAACACTGAGAAAATAAACGTTCAAGACACAATCCGGGATAGATTTTGTTATGTCAGGGAAAACGCCTTTTTTCTCATTTAAAAAAAAACCTCTCCCTAGTAACCATAATATTATCTATCAGAGTAAAAAAAAATGATACAGGGGAGTCTATGTCATAATCACCAAATTTGTCTCTCTTTAAAATCAACTTAATTACTAGGGTAGAATATTTTACGAGATCTCAAGTTGATTCATATGCACCAATTTGGATTAAATCGGGCAAACGGTTTACGTCTGAAAAAACACGTTTGAGCCAAAGCTCCCCCTAGTGTCGGAAATATACAGTGGACCTTTCCCAAAATCAATCCAGTTCTTAAAATGATTCATGAAATAGTTTGGAGTTGTCTGAAAGTGTTTTTCGTTAATAAATAAAAAAACATCTCCCCCTAGTGAGTAAAATATGAACTACTACACATCTCTTCCGGTCAATTCATTTGCAAAAAAATTAGACTAAATTAAGGTGGGAAATTATGGCCCGGAAACTTTTTTGGAGCTAAAGCTCCCTAGTGTCGGAAATATACAATTTACCTCTCCCTATTTCAATCCAGTTCTTCCTCACACTCAGGTCTACGTCAAAATAAAATGAGAAAATGATCCATGAAATGGTTTTTGGGTTGAGGATGTGACGATGACAATTCCATATCACTGACTTTTTGGGGGTAAAATAAAGAATATTACAAATCTTTCTTTTTTAACCAGGACATTAAAAAAAATCCCGGAAAGAGCTAACAGTACTTCTCCAACCTCAGATAGACTTCATGAAAACTGTGAAAGTGAAAAGGCAGTAGCGAATATGTCAAAACCTGGATAACACATTACATAGTTTATTAAAAATGTAGAAAATGTACAAAATATACTGCATTGAAAGATTTTTTTTTTTTTTCTGACTCATAGGTGAGAATCAAACTACCTGAAACTAAAAGCACGGATGTGGTCCTCGATGTGAAAGAAAAGTTCCTCGATCTACGGACGCCCAAATAGTAAGGGATGCTTTGAACATGCTCTCTTTTATCATTCTGAATCCCCTCAGGGGGAGGCAGCAGCTCAGAATACAAGCTCCTCCTTTTAGACATTTCCTTCTAATCAGAGCCTCACATCATGATCCCAGCTCGCTCTTAACATCCTACTCGCCGACACACACACCCAGACACACACACACACACACACAGTCTCATTTGTCAACTCTTTGACCCGTCTCCTCTCCTCAGCAAACTCGGCCTTCATCTTCCACATCCGGTCGAAAGCCGCGAGGGAAAAGCTCAGTTCTTCAGTGAGAGGGAGGAGCTGGAGGTGACTCTATTGATGAAACGCCCCATGGATTTTATCAACATGCAATAAGAAAGAACGCCGGCGAGTGATAAAGAGGAGATCTGAAACCGGTGTGCGGAGAAGACGGCGACACACTTTAGAGAAAGAGAGAGTTTGTGTAACAAATTATGTATATTATTATTATATGGTTGCTGCACGTCACTTTCTGTTAATGTGCAGATTTTGCTCATTCATCCGGGGTCATGTGATCCTCAGAAGACTCGTCCTTTAAGATCCACCCACATGCAATTCTGTCCTTACATCTCTCTCCAGACAATGTCACCAGCATTCACATCTTGAGTCACATGATGATCCAGTCAATAACCAAAAGAACATCGTTTTATGGGGGAACCTTTTAGTGACCAATACCTCTTCCCCAGGGCTCCGTCCTTGGCCCCTTACTCTTTCGCATTCACATACTGGCACACAAGCGCGAGGAGGGACAAAACAGTCATAAAACTCAAGGATAGTGCCGTGTCAGGGGTTTCCTATTGCATAAATTACATATTTGTGACACAAGTTCCTAATTGTTTTAACCAACATCAGTTCTGATCTAATTATTCAAACATTAATTTATTTTGGGTTTTTTAAAATACTACTTTGTTAACACAGTGCCTTTGTTTTTGTTTTTTAAATAAAAGAAAAAAGAAATGTTCTAAACGCTGAGTGGATTGTTTTTGTAATTAAGTGTGGGATACAGTGATCATTAGCAATCACACTGATATAGATGCATTTTAACATTTTTTCAGTATTACACCAAAAAAAAGCACCCTCTACCACTCTGTTATACCTTATATAAAATGTATTTTTCCACAAACTGCCAAAAAAAACCTACATATTTATCTTCTACACTTTTATTGACTTATTCATTTTGAGGATTTTATATTGGAATTATGGGCACCAGGTTATGTTTAGTTCAAAATACGGGAACCAAAATGCAAACACTCCAAACAAAGTGAAGTTTAATTAAAAAAAAAGTCTGATTAGAAACTAATTATAGACAACGGGTAAAACATTTAAAAAGAAAAAAATAGAATAAATCAAATGAAAATAATTAAGCAGCAAATAGTCTGAAGTAGCAAATAATGGTTCATAAACGCAGAGTAACAAATAATGTCTACATTTATAATTTCAAAGTACAAAATAAAAATTCAGATGAGACAACAAACTTACAAAGAACTGGATTTAGGGAGCACAAGGAAGCAGGACCCAGCAGAACAGGTAAGTAACACAGATTATTAGACTTAAATACAAAGATTGAAGAGACAAATGGGCCACAGGTGAGGGTCGGGGAAAGGTGACAACATTCAACCATCAGGGAGGAGACTCGAGGAATCAGGATTCACACACAGAGGAAAGACGGAAATGAATTAGAAAAACTAAGAGGGAGACAGGTGAAACAGAGTGAAACAAGAAAAAGGTACAAGGAAATAAACAGAAATCAACCTTCAAAATAAACAGGAAGTAGAACCTCTGACTCTTAACTGCAAAAAATAAAAAAAACAGATCAAGAACAGAACCATGACTCGGCATGTATTGCTATTGGGATGGAAAATGGCAGTTGCCGGAATGTCTAAAAGTCTAATCTAACAATGTTCAATGTCTGATTTCTTTCTCTGATATCAACGCGATGAATTTTAATGGTTGTCAATGTCGTTAGCCTGCTGCGACCTTTTATTTGCTTTTATTGAAAGATATATTTCCCACGACACACAATTCTAGAAATGATGCCAGTTCACAGCGAAAATCATCACAAAAATAATCAAGAGTGAAAGGACAAAAAATGTCCCTATTAAGGTTTTTCATGTTGCCCTCCTTTCATGTTTTCCACCAGAAAGATATCAGAAGGTGACAAAAACACCTGCTTCGCATTTTTAAGTTCATCCAAAGATCCTCTTTGAACCTGTGCTGAACAATGACAGCTGGGATATCATTCAAAACGAAATAAAATAAGCCGTCTGAAGCTGTGACGTCACATTATTCTCTCAGTGTCCTTAGCAGAGACACTGAAGTGAAAGACGCATGAAAATGAAGAAAGGCAAACTGTTCCAGAGTATTTGAGAGGTACTGAGAGAGTATTTTGGAGTTTTGGGTAGATTTAGAGTCTGGCAATAACTTATAAATGAATGTAGGAATTTTTATGAAGCGATGTAATTGGTTCTAATCACAATAATGCGTATCTGGGGTACTATATACGCAATTTTTGTGCCTTGGCGGAGGTTTGAGCTCCCTGAGTTCTTTTTTCTAGATTTTTTCCCCCAAATAGTTACATTTTAATTCAGGATTGGGTGGAATGACTCCTGCATGAGCTGCATTGACTTTAAGAAGAGAGAGTGCATTGTGCTGCCAGGACTTTTCACTTTTTACCTTCCTTAACCCTGACCCAATGACAGTTTTAACACAATCTAATATGAAGATTAGACCTCTACCGGTCTTCAACTCCACCTCTGCCTCCTGTCTTTTGGTCAGAGCCCCCGTCTCTAAACCAGACAGAAGGGCTGCTCTCGCTACCATCCTGTAAACCTTTCCCTTCACTCCTGCTGCTACTCTTCTGTTAAAGATAACTCCTGACACTCTTCTCCGCCCACTCCATCCTGCCTGCACTCGCTACTTCACCTCTTTTCCACACTCCCCTTTGCGCTGAACAGTTGACCCCAATTACTTAAACTCCTGCACCCTCTTCACCTCTACTCCTTCATCCTCATCGTTCCACTTTCCTCCCTTTAATTCACACACATGTATTCTGTCTGTCTGACCTTCACTCCTCTTCTCTCCAGCACATACCTTCACCTCTGAAGGTTTTTCTTTTAACCTGATCCCTGCCCTCATTACAGATCACAACGTCATCTGCAATCACCATGGTCCACGGAGACTCCTGTTTGACCTCATCTGTCTGCCTGTCCATCCCCATAGTAAAAAAGTAGGGGCTTAGGGGTCATTTCTAGCTGTCTTTCTTGGCATTCCAAGACTCTTCATCGTGTGGTTCAGGTTCAGAGTCGCTACAACTCTGAACATCACCCGTGTTCTTGAAAATTGGCACCAGTACTTCTCCTCCATTCCTCAGGCATCATCTCACTCTCCAAGATAGTGTTAAAAAATCTAGTTAAAATTCCCCTGCCTTCTCTACTAAACACCTCCATACCTTCATCAGGACCAAATCGCGTTCCATTCTTCACCCTCCTCAAACCTGCTCTTACTTAATCCTTACTAATCCTTTGAACTTCCTGATTTAAAATTCTCACTGTCTCTACCCGTCTCTCTCTCTCTCTCCCATTTTCTTGTTTCATTAGTTCTTCAAAGAACTCCTTCCAATTTGCCCCAAACGCTCAGAACTTGAGTACATTTCCATCTCTATCCTTAATCACCCTTACCTGCTGCACATCCTTCCCACCTCGATGTCTGCCTCACCATTTGTGAAAAGTAATTTTCTCCTTTTTTACTGTCCGTCCCCAATACAACTCATAATAGTCAGTCTTAACCATACGCCGCATCTATTTGCAGTCTTGCAAACTTTCTTCATATTTTGAGCTGTCCCACCTCTTCTTCGCCAATCTTGTCCTCCATTACCCAGTCATCCAGTAGTTCTCCACCACCACCCAGACCCTGTCTCAACTCAACAGCCTTCCTTCCTTAGCTTCCACCTATTTGTTCCTTGGCTCTGTCTTCTACAGAAATTATAGACCACCTGTGTGCTCCTACCTCCACTCTTATGTCACCCTGAGCTCCCCCCTCTCCTTAAGTCACGTGTTCACCTCAGCCATTTCCATCCTTTTTGCAAACTCTACCAACATCTGTCCTCCCGCGTTCCTGTCGTTAACACTTTAAGATTTGATTCAAATGTAAAGTGCATTATAAATTAAATGTATTATTATGATTATTATTATTATAACTGCACATTCATTAACTCCTCATCTCCGGTGTTCCTCACCAACTTGCCTATTTTCAAAATCAATTTTAAGAAATCTCGGTTACATTATTTTTAATATCCTTTGGACTTTTTCCTTTTTATATAAAGGTTTAAGGAATATAATAAAACTATGTATTTGCAGAGGAGTGTAGCGGGATATATATTGCATCCAGTGCCACACCTCCGCGCATCGTTACCGCAGCAGCGCTGGTGGTGGTGGTTCGATCATGTGACCTCCTGCGTTTCCGACACAACAATACTACATCTTATCGGTCCACATTCACGCTCCCACTCTCCCCCCACGCCTCCTCACGCTCGGTATGGCGGACGGCGAGAGGTCCCCGTTGCTGTCGGATCTAGGAGATGGTGCTCTGGGCAGCGGTAACGGCGGGGTGTCTCCCGGTTCGGCGCCCTACGTGCCCAACAAACCACAGAGTGAGTCTCCATGGTGCTCTCCTCCACCCTCAGTTAGCTTATCCTTTGCTAGCCTCCACTGACCGAGCATTCTGCTTAACCTGCTAGCTCATCTATGACAGTTACAAAGAAGAATACGGTCTAGGCTATGCTCGTGTCTAGTTAATTACGCGCTTCCTGAATTTTCCTTTATGAGTATTTTTTTGGTGGTGAAATGTATTATAACATCCATGGAGATTGATGGAAATTAGCATTGTGCTAGCTCGCTGCTTGCCCAGTATCACTCACATTAGCTCGGTGGCTAATGGGGCACCGGTGAACCACCTGTAAAAGCTTCGGGATTCTAGCTCAGTGATATTCTCACATATATTTTTCTTCATTCACACTAAAAGATGCACGTATTTCACAGTTTGATAGCATCCGCTGGCTGCAAGCAAAGTAACGGCACAGTTTAGCTAACGAGCGTCAGAAACACCTGATTTGATGGACAGTTGACATAGCCAATAAGCAAGCTGCTGAGAGACTCTGGCAGGATGAATTTCAACCAATGGCAGCTCCCATAAGGAGGGCCCCTGTATAAATCCATTAATTGAAAAGGAAGGAGTGACAGTGGAGTGATATGACTCTTAAATATGTTTTGCTACCACAAGCAATAAACACTGTGTTTCAGCCAGCTGGCTGGAACTCAATAGACCTAGTCTCCGCATGAAACACTTATTTACTCATTCTTTCTCACACAAATAGTGTGACTCTTATTTGTTGAAACTGACCATTCTCAACATTCCAGGAGTGTTGTTCTTCTAATGCCCCATTCAGTTGAACTCAAGGCCAAATCTTATTATGTTGTTGATAATAACATAAGAGGTTGCTTGTCACGGGAATTGGGTTGTTTTTTCAGTCCATTGCACAAATCTTATGACTGCATTTCCTCAACAGTTCATTCATTAGCCACTGGCCATACTAATTTTGCAGTCACCATAGGGATTGGTGTTTATGACTGAGAATCTTAATCGGGATTACTTTTAATGTCTGTAAAATTGTCGGACAAGTTCCGTACTGTAAATATCCCGAATAAGGGTGCGATAACAGTTTGGGTATTTTTGCCAATGAAAGATTTCATGTCTATGATTATTCTCTTCTTTAGAATTAATATTTATTAGGGCCTTTGTAATAATTTCATAGTCATCAGGAAATATGTTTGTCAATATGCAAATATAATTTGCATTTCATAGTCATCAGGAAATATGTTTGTCAATATGTCAATATACACTGTACCATACACTGTGCATGGTACAGTGTATGGCTCAAATAAAGGAGATCCGATGCAGCAGCGAAGGCCAAATTTCAATTCCGCACCTGCTTTCTTGAGACATATTTACACCCACTGTGCTCCTGAGTCATGTGACTGAACATGATGTGTTCAGAGACAGTTTTTGAGTGCGCTAATTGGAGAAAGTATTAATCTGTTGAATCAACATTGGTGATGTTACGTTTGTAAGGGGTTTTATTTTCGATTATTTGCACTGCCCTAATCCATTGTGAACGTTCTCCCTCCTGTGCAGGTCTCCCATTTCCTAGCCCAACTCAGCCTTCGGTGCTCCTAGGGGAAGACCCGCCACTTTACTCCCCTCTCAACTCCCCAGAAAGTGGCAGTGCCCCTGTAATCAGCTGCAGGGTGTGCCAGAGCATGATCTCTGTGGAGGGGAAGATCCACCAGCACGTGGTGAAATGTGGTGTTTGCAATGAAGCAACGGTAGGTTTCTGAAGGAAACTGTCTCCGCACACGTAATACTACATCCTGTTTGTATATACTGTCAGGGAGAGTCAGAGTGGTTTCACACATCTCATGTTAAACGTTTCACAGATTGGTTCTTTTGGCTCTGCCATGAAAAAAGATTCATTGTGAAGTTACACCTGTCAGTTCATCTGTATTTACATAGTAGGGGGAATAATCTATTAATATCTCTGATTTTGAATGAATGCTAAATTCATATCTGTATCAATAATTGAAAAGGAGAATTAATGCAAGGTAAGATTATTTATATGTCACTGTTTAGATTTCACAGTCCTTTACAAATAACAACATTAAATTACCCCTAAAAACACCCAATCATTAACACCCACTCAGTAAGTAACATCTAAAAGACAATAATAAAAAAAAAGAGGGTTTGTAGTTGCAAGAGAAGATAAGGGTGTGTGAGTGAGAGAATAGATGGAGGTGTGGTGAAAATGCAAATAGTAGAGGTGGAGAAGGTAGATAAGTTCAAGTATTTGGAGTCAACTGTGTTGGAAACCGGGTGTGCGGTAGACGGGCGAGGTCCAGAGGCAGGATGGAGTGGATCAAGAAGATTTTCAGGAGGGACAGAAAAGCCCCAGTAAGAGTGAAAGAGAAGGTGTAGAAGTGAGCGCAGCTATGATGTATGGACTGGAGACAGTGGTATTAACAAAATGCCTGGAAGCAGAGTTGGTGTCGGGAAAACTGAGATTGCTGAGGTTTGCGATGGCAGTGATGAAGATGGACAGGACGACTGGTCGGATTGGTGATAATGTGGTGGGGGAGTTGAGATTGAGGTTGTATGGAGAGCAGAGATGCAGGATATCTGGGATAGGAGGATGTTCTGTGTGGAGCTGCCAGGTGGAAGAAAACGAGGAAGACAAAAGGGAAGATGTGGTGGTGAATATGATGGAAACGGATGCAAAGGTCATGGGGAAATGGAGTACGAAAATCCAGTGAAGGGAATCCTAATCGGAAGCTGCTCAAATGAACTGAAATCCTGACAATCCTGCTTATCCGAAGTCTAAAAGTAAGATCAACTGAGTGGAATGCCGTGACATCAGGAGTACGAGAAGCAATGTGGATCCAATAAATAGTCAAATTCTTGAGAAACCAAGGACTAGTAGATAAATCATCTTGACAATGATAAAAATGTTGTTATTCTTTACTGCACATATGACACACAAGTCATTTTACATCATAATTCCCACTTGCTTACTCTCAGGAAGCTGTTTAATGGAACTGGTCAGGTGTGGTTAGATTAAAAAAAATACATGACACACACTTGCAATTCAATCTTGATATTGAAAAAGTTGATCGCAGTTCCAAATCAATTTATTTATCAAGTTTCTCTTGGATGAATTACATCCCACTGAGAAAAAGGAACTGACTGAGTGGGACTATTACCGAGTTGCGCTGAAAACGAGTTACCATGTAATTTCTACGACCATCGTTGCCAGACTCCCGGGATGATGGGGCTCTGCCAGCATGCTGTGCGTCACCTGCTACGCAGACGGGCGTGCAGATGGAAGAGGAAATATGAACTGTGCCCAGATGTACAAATTGGCAATATGAATGTTTTACAGATGGAGGGAACATATGAAGCTGTAGAGAGTTCCATCAAGGCTGTACAAATATAGATGGTTAGTTACCGCCTCATAAAAGGTGGAGACTGAAGTATGTCGTGTGCGCGTTACACATTGCATCCATAACATTGCAGATAGAAGATGACTAATACATACATTTGTTAAAATCAAAGTATCGCCTCAAATCCAAAGATCTGCAGAAGAATGTGGACGGGGAGGACAAATAGACAACGGTATTACCTTGGGAGGCTTATTATTATTTAATAGGTTGATTGAGTGTATTGGTTTTAAAGGGACATTTTAAGTGAGCCCCTCATTAATAATGCTAATGAATGAATGAATGGATTATTGTCATGGATTTTATCATTTTGTATAACTCAGCTTTGATTTGACGGTTTTGGTGCAGAAAATTCAATATCACTGATAGAAATGTAGCTGTTTTAAAATGGTGATTATGTTGTCACAGGTTTATGCCGTGAACACTGTCTTAATTGCATGAATGGGAGCAGCAGCAGCATCAATACTAGAAAAGTTGAGCTAGAGAAAGAAGAGATTATACGACGGGATATGCGACAATAACATTATAACCACTGTCGGGTAAAATTTCTACCGTTGGTTATCTTGTGACAGTGCCATCTGCCAGTGGGCGGGATATATAGGTAGGAAGTCAGCATTTTGTAGTGAAGTTGATGTTTCTGGAATTCTGAAAAATGGGGAAGTGTAAGGATCTGAGAGACCGGCAAGAGATTAAGAAGGCTGGGTCATAGCATATCCTTAAACGTACGTGTAAGTATTTGAAGGAAGAAAACTGGTGAACTGCCAAAAGAGTCATAGGGGCTCTACGCTTATTGATGCTTGTGGGCACGGAAGGCTGGCATTGTTGTCCTATCACACAGAACAGCAACAGCGGAAGAAAAAGTTAATGCTGGTTCTGATGGAAAGGGGTCAGAACACTCAGTGTAGCTCAGATTGCTGTTTATGGGGCTATGTAGCCAAAGAGCGGTCAGAGGGCCCATGTGACCCCTGTTCCGTTGAAGTCACCTGCTTTGGGCATGTCAACATTTAAAATGGAAGGAAGTGCCCATATCTGAAGAGTCATGGTTCTTTTACATCAGCTAAATGGTTTGGTTAATATGGGATGTTAACCTGGGGAAGAAATGGCACCAGGATGCACTATGAGAACAAGGCAAGCTGGGGGAGGCAATGTGATGCTTTAGACAATGTTACGATGAGTAGTTGGATTTTCTTCCATTCTTTTGGACGTTACTGACAACCTCAACTAGCTAAAGATCGTTGCAGACTCATTTTAAGGAATCAGTGTTCCCTAATGGCTTTTCCTTTCACAAAGTCTTTCGCCAGACAGCAAAAATGGTTAGAACAACACAAGTTCAAGGTGTTACCTGACCTCTAAACCTATGCATCCTGTCTGGGATTTGCTGGACAAACAAATCCAATCCAGGGAGGCCCCATCCTGCCACTTAAAGGATTTGCTGCTAATGACTCGGTTCCCGATACCATAGCAGTCCTTCAGAGTTCTGCTGGAGTCCATTCCTCTACGGTTCAGAAATGTCATGTGTGATGGGTTAATCCTAAAATGGTCCAAGTACTAGAAACACCTGTGAGTATTACACATTACACTCCCACTGCAGTCTGCTCGTGTAATTACATCTGTGTCTCCCTCAGCTGCTGTACGTGGAAATGATTACAGGACTCAATCTGACCTGGTTAGTCTGAGTTAAATGTTGCAGTGGGGAGAACGATGAGCAGGACTGATAGCTAGATGTTCGGCTGAGCCCAGAGGACACCCTGCAATTCTTAGATTTGTGCTTGCGCTAACGTGTCCGTTCTTAGTCTTAGCTCTCAGTGTTCCTGTTAACAGATTTTTCATGCAGTTTTCCGTGATGATACAAATTGGGCTGAACCTAAAAGACACAAATCTGGTCATCTAAAGAATACACTGACCTTATATGAATGTAATTCATGAATCAAGTTGCATTTATGGGCAAGATACTATAAAAGCATAGCCTCACACACGTTATCAAGAACCACAGCAACTCAGAAAAAGTTGACAAATCAAAATGTTGCCCATTCTACTCAGAAAATCAAATAGAAAAGGTGATACAAAATAATTGAGACGAAATATAAAAAAAAAAAAAAGTGCAGCAATGTCCATTTTGGTTTAGCATAAATATCCATCAGTCGGCTGAATTCTGGAGTGCAGGGGGGAGTATTGTACCAAAACTCATCCAGCATGCTAACTTCGCCATTAGAACAGCGGCAACAGCATATCTGAACGGTGCTTTTAACTTAATAAATATATTGAAGAAGTGTAATTCTTTGATGGAGTAAAGTGGTGGGCTTTTCCAGGAATTTTGATTGGCACAAAAACGCAATAAAAAATTATTTAATCTAATTTAATCAAAATATCAAGCTGCTGCAAAGGAGTCAGTTTAGTTTTATTATTAATACACTGTTCATGTATTTTTGCCGAGTGAATACTAAACGCAGCATACAGAACCAGAAATCTTCAGATACACTTCTGCAAGATTGGATTAAATCTTATTATTGGGAAATCTGTAGCCGACAACACTGAAAAGCCTTTTTCTGCTTCTCTCTGTATGTCAGTAGAATTGACTACATGTGCTGCAGGTTGCTATGCAGAAAGCCCCTTTACTACCCTTGTCCATTCAGATTTGTGTTTTTGGTTTGTAAACAGCGAGCGCCTGAAGAGTTAGGTCTGGAATCTCCCATTAAATGTTTGAAAATGAACTGTTATACTACGGCTGTAATGGAGTTACAGCTACATGGGAGCAGTGAAGCTCCCAACAGTTTTATGATGCATCTTCAACGTTTTACAGCTTCAACCCCCTGTATTATATATCTTTTGTTTTTTTCAAATGAACCAAATCACATAAGAGGATATTAAATGGCTCAATACAACAGATATCACAGTTCAGTTTTTTGGGCCATAATCTATCGACTGTTTTTTCAATTTAATATTTAATATTGGTTCATATCGAGTAGCTCTATCTTATAAATATTACATTTTAGCCACTAGAGGGATCTTACTTACAAGAAAAAGTGACCTTGGGAAAGGTCACTATTATATTTCTGACACTAGGCGGAGTTTTAGCTTCAAAAGTTTTCGGTCCATTATTTCTCAACTGTTTGGAACTTGTTTGGCACTCCACAAAAAAGTATCCTAACACTTGGTGTCTTATCAAGATGATCTTGAGCTGCTTTTAGGAACTTCTCTTATGAATATTGGCCGGTGGCGGTGAACTTCGTGGAGTCTGGGCACGGAGCTTTTATATCGATTTAGCCCTTAACAGAGTCAAGGAAATCTATGAGGGGTTGGCACCGGGTTTTAACAACATTGGACCTTCAACTGTGCCTCTGATAAGGAATGATGCTCAAAAGCTTGAGTCCTTTTTTAAATTTTGCTTCCCTCTCCCCTCAGTGTTGGTTAATTCTCATCCCTGAGGGAATGAGAGGCTTGTTATCTGCTCTTATTGTAATGCCTCACCCTACTGTCCTCTTCCTTGTCCCTCTGCAGCCTATTAAGAATGCCCCAGCAGGGAAGAAGTACGTTCGCTGCCCCTGCAACTGCCTGCTCATCTGCAAAGTCACCTCCCAGAGGATCGCCTGTCCACGGCCTTATTGGTAAGAACTTCTCTCCGAGTGTTTGTGTATGCGTACCACAGTGAGACTCCCAACTACCTTGTGTGTCGGTGTGAAGTGAAGCAGAGGAGAAATGGTGCAGCAGGCCCTCGATTAAGACTGTGCAGAGTTTTTACGCAGGGTTCAGTGAGTGGGATAATGTGCTTCCAAATCTTGTAGCGGTATGAAGTGTGTTTTGTATTGGATCAGATTTTAATCTGAAATGGGTTCCGTGTTTCTTACCTTGGGTGGGTAATCCTGCCAAAAATCCCTAATCTATAACCTCACTATTTTCATCAAATATCCATATTCAAATTTTTTTTTTTCTCTGTTTAGCAACTCCTTTAAAGGGAAGTGTTTACAAACGCGCTACTTTTAATATTCTCACCATATTGATCCCCTCAGTTCTCCAGTGGGACTCTTCCCTGAGTCAGCGCGCACTCTCACCCTGTGTCTCCTCCGTTCACTTAATTAGGTCAGTCAGAAGCTTCTTTCATTAATACCTGGCTCAAACTACACAAAAGGTGTGTCTTCCAAGGATTCCAAGCTGGTCATTTACAAGCTGCTTCTCAGATTAGCATGATCATAGCACCCTAATTTCTTGCTGTGTCTTTGTTGTCAATTTTGCAACACTCCAACGTTGACCCCAATCAATTGTTTGCCTCAGCTGATGTGACAGCTCTTACGAGACGGGTCAATCATGGCTATCGAAGCACTCTGTACTGTCCTGGTGGTCCTGTCAGTTCACCTAGCACCAACATATTGGTCTACCTGCTGCCATGTTAGTGTTCATTCATTCGATTGGTCCACTTCTGAACAGGCGGTGAGTCATTTGAAAAATCGCCCTGAATTTTGCATACACACTCAAGACTATTCCGAATGGTGTCGTGGAGCGTCCCAGATGACACATCGCTTGATAAAGTCATACTTAGAAACCCAATTCCAGACTTTTTTAGGTGGTTAGCAGGGTTCTGGCCTGCAGATTCATTTTATTCAGCCCGCGAGACAATATCTGATTTCTATGATAACTAGCCAGCTGGAGCGGCACAAACACTAAAGACACTCCAAATCCCAGAATGCACTGCAATAGCTGGTGCATCAGTCAAGAGCGCTATCGCTGCCCCTCTGTTGTCAGTTATCAACATTTATTTATTCACTCTAATAAACTTCAGTATCATCCTTATAAGAGATTTTTCCTAGCTTGGCTTGGGATATGGATGTAAAAAAAAAAATTTTAATTCTAAATAATTAACGTATTAGTAAGTCGCTTACGTGTATTAGTAATATAACGCATGTTTTAGTTGACTGCCGAGTGTGTTCACGCCCTCCAGCTGTTCAACATGTGTCAGTGCTGTTGCATTGAAAACAAGGAAACATGAAGTTGCCTCCATGTAATGTGAAATGCAGGGCGGTTGGGGCCCTGGGGTGGTCTCCTGTCGCTCCTCCCCCTCCCTCTTTGATGGGAAATAGGTATCGGTTCCAGATAAAGAGCAATAGGCTCGTCTTTCAGGAAGGGCTGGTGTTGGTCCCTTACACACACTCGCAGAAATGATATCTGACTGTTGTAAGATCAAATGGCACGTAATCTGAGAAATGGGTTTTTACCATACCTTTGCAAAAGCCACATGTTTACGTGCAGACAGAGGGGGAAAAAAACAAAAAATAATAATGTGAAATACACCTGAAAGGAGGAGCTGCTCCTGACTGCAGTAGCCGACATTAGGAGTTACTGTCTACTTTTACGGTTACTGTGGCAGAAGAAAGAAATGGCTAAATGAGCCCAGCCATTCATCAAGGGGTTATTCAATGTTCATTTATGTTGATATTGTTTAGTGAGAACTGAATATTTAGATGTAACTTGAAAAATCGATTTTTCTGGCTGTTATTGATGGCTGTGAATAAAAACTTTTCATTGGTAATGATTCTGGGAAACTCTGCTGACAGAGAGGGAGACCTAAAAATGAGTTATGCTGATTTATTTTGAATTTTAGATGTAATTTGAGTAGTTTCTATTCCCTTGGCTTATTCAGAATTCTATAAAATAAGAATAAATTGTCATTACACCTCAGAACAGAACATGACCACTTTGACTCCTGTTCGGCCCTCGATGTGGTCTCCATTCTTAATTTTGGCCCCCTGTGTGATAAAGTTTGACACCCCTGATTTAGAGAGTCGAAGTTAATGTTTTTTTTTAATGGATGATATTGATGCTTCAGCTCTGCAAGACTGTTATCGAACGTTATTTTCGGAAAGATTTCAACTAATAATGACGGTTCAATTTGCTGAATTGCATATTATTACTGAAAAGTGGATTTTTGACCTAGACAGGGGTATGCACTTTTGCGAGAGTGCTTCTAGTGAATATACTGATCTCACACAGCAGAGGAAGTCTCATGTGTGGCATTTATATCATTCTCCAGCACAAAAGGAAAACATAAGTGGATTGTTGACAGTTCAAGTACAGTCAGAACAAAGCATGACTCGATTCTGGGAGGAAATTGTCTATTCAAAAAGTCCTTAAACGGTCCTTGCAGGTGAAGCAGATATGTAAAAAAACAAAACAACACAGCTGATGTCAGTTACTCAACAAGAACATCACGCTTCAGCCTTAAGTGTTTGGTGAGAACGATGTGATCCTGTGTTTATGCCCGAGGCATAAAATCTACAAAAGAAACATTTTTAGCAATCTTTTTTTGGGGGGGGGTTTGAGTCATTTTGTGTCTACGTAAATTGGTAAAAAAAAAATGAAATCCTCCAAAAGCAACACTAAAAATCTCTGTCTATAATATATCTATGTGAAACTCTTAAAACACAAGTTATCTACTAACTAACTGAAATTTGTGTATTTAAATATTGTTTATGTGCTATTGAGTATGTCCTAAATGATTAAGAAAATAAATTAAACATCCTTATATCTTTTTAAAATGTTTCTCATACTCCCTTATGGAGTATCAAGCTCCTAAAAATATATCATATAAATATTGTCTCTGGACTTTTTATCCACAGAAAATCAAAGCTGCTGACATTTATTCGCTGAACAAAACGAAACATTTCACTTTTGAACGGATCTTTTATCCTTTTTGGGTTTATGACTGTTGGCTAAAGGTTATTCATGCCTGATGAAAATAGTTTGTATATATTTTCTAAGAATAAAGTGATCATTTTCCATTCATACTGCATTATTTTAACGTTTGATCCATGGAGCCTTTACTAAGGTTATGGTTTACCCTGCAGAGAGGCCTGTCGAGTGAAGTCAGCATGGATCTGTGCTGCTGTGCCAGCAGAGAACCTGAGGTGCTGCATCCGTCTGTTGAAGATGGCTGCAGAACATTCATGCCAGCTAATTCCTGATATTTACAACTTTGTCTGTCTCTTTCTAGTAAGAGGATAATTAATCTGGGTCCAGTTCATCCTGGTCCGGCCAGTCCTGACCCCCAGCCAGCTGGAGCTCGCGTCTCCTGCGGACACTGCAGCAACACCTTCCTGGTAATACTCTCTCCACCCTAGAGAAAAACAGCTACAGCTCAAAAGTTAGATTATTTCCCCAAGGAAACGTATCGCCGTGTGTTATCTGACATCTGTGAAGTCCAGATTTGAGCTCAATCACTTCTCAGAGACTGACATTCTTTGCTAAAAGTTTTCCTTCTGCTATGAAAAAAAGTTCAGCCTTCTTACGCCAGTATTGTGTAAACGACCTTTTATTACACATAACCCTTAAATAACACCTGAAATTCTTATAGTTTGTATCGTAGACCAGTGGATTTTGGTGAAAGTTTCTAAATAGACACCGCAGGTTTCCTCGCCACAGAGGACCTGGTGTGTCTTTCTTTCCCCGCTCCGTTTGGTATAAGTGAGGTGAAGGCCGACCGGGGAGTTTGGGTTGTTCCGCCTCTTGCGATGGCAGTTGTGGTAGAAACCGTCCCAAAACAGAGATGTTGTGTATAAAACATGTTTTGCTGCCCTATTATGTGGGCGACTCACAACAGTTCAGCGTGAACAGAAGAGTGTCTCAGAGATGGGTCTTAAATGTTGCACTGATACAGAATCTCTGTTTCAAAAGGGCTCATGTCTTTATCCAGCCAGTAGAAAGAACCCTTTGTATTTTCTTTACTAGAGAATTTCATATTCTCTGATTATATATTTTAAGTAAATATTAGATTCACATGTTAAACGCTTCCACATAGAGTGGAAGTGTTTGCCTCACATTTTTGGTTTTTGTACTTTGACTTTGAAAACGCATAAATGAGGTCACCTGAACAGCCTTAACGATAATTACCCTGAGTTTCGGCACGGATACAATAACTGTTCACAAGATCTGGAGCCCGTGTCTCCACCTCTCCACGCTTTCTGAATGGCAAATGCCTCCAACAGATTTGATTCATTACCAATAAAAAATGTTTCACAAAAGAGGTGATTCATCACTATTCACATCATCTCCCTAATAAAAGAGCTTTAGTATTTTCTTTTTTCTGGGCTTTCAGGTTAATCTCTTGTCACCTGTAGCAAAAAATATCCTGTGAAATAATATCCGAGGGCCGGCGAGTTCTGTCACAGCCGCAGAGACGGATTAGATGTCGTAGATCAACAACCTTATCAAAGTTCTGCTGATGCATTCAGGCCAGTCTGCTCTGAAAGAAGTGAAAGTTTAACTCCCTGCCCTCTAACAGTGGGGTGAAAAGGTAAAGTGTGGTTGGAGAGAGGAGGACAGAAGAGACGGTGAAAAAAGAATAGAGATATTAAAATTTTAGGTGGATGCTTCAGGGGGTTAAGCATTCGGTTGGACCTTTCCACCTGTTTTTAAAGAGGGCGCAGCTGAAAGAAAAATACAAATCCTTTCCCGGCGTTGCTCTGCAGCAAAAACTCCGATCTGTTGATAATGTTCTCGGTGCTTTCCATGCAGAGTGTTTTTTCCCCAAAACAAACAAAAAAATGTACATCACGCACAATGCAATCTGCTCTCAGGCTACTTAAAATGGATTACATCTTAGTTTCTGAAAGAGATGGAAAGTCAGCATCCTGAAAGGACATTATTCATTATCTCCCCCTCAAAGGGGGGCATGTAGCGAGAGCCTTGTCTGTCCCTCCGTCCGTATGTAAAGGAACAGTTTGTCCAAAGGACAAACTTTTATCACATCGATACGCTTTAAGCGCCTTTCATATTGTTTTTTTAATTAACTTATCTACACATTGTTAAGTGTATCTGAACTGGGGAGTGACGGTATGGATTTTTACTTATCATAGTGATAATAACAATGTCTTACTCGCAATATGAGAAAACAGAACCTAAAAGGTCCGTTGATGGAAACGTCATGCTGTGACAGTGGGGGAGAAATATGGCGTAAAAAAACAATAGGACTAGGAATAAGACTAAGAGGCAAGAGGGAGTAAACTACACATACCTCTGTTGAAATAAAAGTCCAAACTTTCTTCTTCTTCGTCTTCAGCTGTTCCCTTTGATCCACTAGAGATCATCCAATGTTAGCGCCGGCACCCTGCTGGCTAACGGTACCAGAGACAGTATTTGTTAACTCAAGCCCTGACTGATAAAGTTAGAAATCAGTTTCGTGCTCTGCATATTTATTTGGCAGTGGTTTTGTGTTGGATGCCCCTCCTGACACAACCCTCCCCATTTATCCGGGCTCGGCACCAGAGGTACACTGATTTGTGATCCCTTTGTTCTGGGTTGAAATAAAAGTCAAAACGATCCATAATTGAAACGGCCCGTTGGTCAGACCCTAACGGCGATGCAGACAGCTGAGAGTAAGTGGCCCGTGCAGGAATCTTAGATTCTGCAGGATCATGCTGTAATATATCCACGTGTTTCGATATCCAGAAAATCTGCTTTAGTTGTGTCTTTATTTGCAATTTGCAACGACTTGGATCTACTGGAAATTGCCCATTTCGACACGGCAGCCGACATAATAATGGACCTATGTGGATAGATATAAGCAGTGACGAGGCATGTGAGCTGATGTTCCAGGAAAAAGGAAGTCTCTCTGAATATGTAAAACATGCCCTCCTCCTCCCCTCCGCTTTAACAAGGAAAAGTGAATGAAATCCAAAAAATCTAGGAACATAGCAATTAAAAATAAGCTAACGTTAGCAGAGCGGCTAAAGCCTGTGCGCCCTGATGCCCCTGAACATATTCAATATAGAATATATAATGGACTGACAAAGGTGTGAAAGTTTTATTCTCAGTAAGAAATGTGAGGGTACATTCATTTCCACAGGTCAGAATACATACCCAAAGCGGACCCGCCTCACTTCCGCTGTAATCCTGCAAAATCAGAGCCCGTAAAATACATAACTCATTATGATTTTAAAACTTTAAAGAGAAAAAAAATCGGAATCTGCCCAAAATCAGCGGGTTAGACCTTTTTCATTTTAAGTAATCTCAGTCAGAGTTGATTCTGCCTCTTGACAACTTGTCCATTTGTATGAATGTGTTTAAGATTTTGAACTATGTGTAATTGATGGAATGAATGGGAATATTTGTGTCTGTGTGAGTGCTCCCTTTTCTCCCACCTGCCTAAAACATCTTTTCTCTCAGCCGACGCTAAGGTATTTGTGTGCGGTCCCGGAAATAAAAAAAGTGACCTAAATGGTACTAGAATGTCGTCACTGTAACCGACTGCTTATCAAGGGTGTTGTTGGCTCAGCAGAAGCTCATGCGTCTCTCTCTCTCTTCCATTCCAGTGGACAGAGTTCACAGACAGGACGCTGGCCAGGTGCCCACACTGCAGGAAAGTGTAAGTAGCCATGAGCCTTTCATCCATTACGTCATTCCCACGTTTACATCCTCAGCCATCTAGACGAAGCTTTAACTCTGGAGACTCCTTCAAAGAGTCCGCACGAACAGGAGTCAGGGTTTTTCTTAAGGACACGATGCACAAATTATTATTCCCCCCCGACCATGATCAAAGTCGAACCTCTGTCACGTTTCATTTCAGGAGCATGATTCAAGAACGCTTAAGTGTTTTATCGAGGACCTTTCTGCTCACACCTCTAATCACATGAAGTGGCGCCTTTTGCTATTGAAGGAGATTCTTTCATTCATGTTTTTCCTTTTCATGTTTAAAAGCAGAATGTAGGCTCATTCTTTGAGTCGGATAGGACTCCACTGAAGGTTTCATATCGGCGTCGAGCGTAGACCTTCCTTCAGATATGTCAAGCGTTCTATTTCTATTCTAAGTGAAATGGACAAATGATTGATTTCACATCACTAATCTTCCAGTTAGAATAGAAATGGTGAGGATAAGAATATAAGATGCGTGTGTTTAGAGTAGGCCTTTTTTTCTTTTCATGATAAGACTGTTGCATTACAAAATAGAAGTGAAAACCACATAAAACAGGGGCGTCGTTCTGGAACCCCGGACTCCAATTGGCTCCCCAGGAGCTTCACAGCGTGCTGCTCACCGGGGCTGGGTCATATGTAGAGAATTCATTTCACCTCTCCATAAAGTCATTGGTTTAAAACCAAACTCCACATGGCGGGCATGAAAAATGTGCGAAGCAGGAAAACTCTCGGTTTAAATCCATATAAATCTGTTTTCTGGTGTGAGTCTCATCAAGAATCTTGCGGTTCAGATCCAGCAGGACCATCATTGTATATGCTTACAATCTCAGAGCCAATCTGCCAGGTCAGGCGGTCTTGCATCCTTCAGACAGAACAGTGGGCACATCATTCCCCAGACATAAGATTAGGCAAGACTTCAGAGACAAGTGGGGCAAAAGGGAATATCTTCATCACCCCCGTCGATGAGGAAGAGTAAAACTGCATCGTCGCAGGCTTGATGTGGCTAAAGCCATGAAACCATTCACTGATTGGAGGCGGTAAAAACAGCTTCAGCTGGTATTGTAGTAGAAGTTTGAAGTCATGATGACAAAAACAAGGAACCAGCTGTGCAGCTAATAAAGCAGGTGTCGGTGTCGGTGAACATGGCTCCGGCTCTCAGCTTAACCAGCTTGGAATAATTTGGCCCTTTGAGGGAAAACTAATTGGGGAAACCCTGGACTAACAGATGTGGCGGTAGACAACTGTGCTTGGGGAAACAAATTTGAGACTCACAGAATACCCCGTGTGTTTGACAATTTAATGAAGTCTTGTTACTTTTACACTTTAAATCAACTCTATTTGAAGTGTTTCTTCTTCTAAGGGACTCGGAGCGCTCAAACATGTAACTTGCCATATGTGCCACTTCATCAACCCGCACGCACATTTTTCTCCCCAGCCTCTGGGTGTTAGCGAGCGTCTCACGCGGTCTTTGGGTTTTCTGATGTGTGAAATCTGCACCTCCAGAACGATGCTTGTGAACCACATAAGCTTCATAGGCGTCTCACCATGCAGAGTAAAGTTCACGAGACTTAAGGGGCCAGAATAATCAGGCAGGATCCAACGTGACGCCACATCAACTTTTGACACGCCGTTCTCAAGAATTGTTTTTTAGATGCGCAGATTTGTGAGGCTAGAATTTGATAAAGCGGTTAGTGGTTTCTGGCCTCACAGGCATGTTTTCAGTCGCGCAGAACATTTTTCCTCCAGTCTTTAATGAAAGTCTTCATGAAAAAGCTCTTCTGAAAAGAGCTGCACCAGCGTACGACTTACATTTCATGCAATCGTTAAGTTTGCCTGGAACGTCTCATGTGACCTTATTAATTGCATTTTTAAATTTTAAGCTGTATTAATTCTAGACGGGCGGCTGCTCGAGGTTGAATCACAGCCAATGTTTCATCGTTTTTCTTCATGTGTAATTACAGTCATGCACTTCCAGTTAGCGTTCATACACCCCCTCATTCTATTCACTAATCATTATTTCTGGTGGTGGAGACATTTTTTGTGTTCTTTTAAAGTTGCCAGATTAAATTTCAATACCACCCCTGTTGTAAACGGCACAAAGAGCCGGTATTTCCTCTCACACGATCAATCTCCAGGATCTTTGCCGTCAGAGCCTGAGGCTATCTGCTTTTCTGAGGAAAACATGCACGTAAAATGTTCATTAAAAAAAATAAAATAAAATATGGAGGGATGACGAGATTTAAGAGCACACCGACAACTTCTCAAGTTGCATACACTTAATTAATAATTAATTACCTCGTATTTAGACTTGCATTTGTTTGTGTATGTTGTACGCCGGAAAAATACCTTTATTTCCAGCAGGTGGGAAAGAGCAGATCTGTTTCTTTGAGATAAGCTGCTGCATTTATTGACACACTGATGTCTATGATGACTTTTCACTGCTGGATTAGCAGTTTGCCGCTCGCCCCCTCTACTCGACTCATGTCCACTTTCTCTCTCTTCTCGTACACACACACACACACATACATACGCATACATACACATTTTTTTTGTGTGTTTTGCAAGAACATAAATTCTGTCTTGAGGAGAACATATTCTTGTGCAAAGAATAACCCAAATAAATAAGAACTAAATGTTTTTCTGTGTTTTCGCTGTTATCAAGATAGCCAAACAGAAACAAAAACTCTGCTCAGTTTCTTGGTCATAGATTTCTATCTCTGCTTTCATACACACACCTGGGCTCGGTAACATTTGGCGCGGTATTACAATTACAATTTTTAACTCCCTCTCAAGAGTCCCCAGCTGTTTAATCCCAAAATGTATGTTTTTGTTTGGGGCAAGTGAAATAGCCACACTCATATTTTATTGTCATGGATTATTGTCACACGTATTTATTTATTTATTTAAAATCCTACTCTTAGTGGAAATAACCGATATAATTGCATTCAGTTCTTAACGAAACAGATTTTGACACGTCCCTCCTCTGTTGGTCCTGCAGCTCCTCCATTGGTCAGAGGTACCCCAGGAGGCGGAGCTTGTGGTGTTTTTTACTCTGCTTGCTATTCAGCATCTCCACTGCCGGGCTGATGGTGAGTCGACGCCAACAGACACCACACTGACACCACACTGACTCTCTTCATTAGTATCAGTCTCACCTTTATCCCGTCCTTTTTCTGAATCTGTTTTCTTAGTTTCTGATGTGCAAACCTAACAGAAGCCGTTAAAACACAGCTAGTAAGAAACGTTCCGATTACAATCTGTCCTTTTGTTGCGACTTGTTCCACATGGAGGGCGTGCACCTCGCCGCCGCTCTCCAGACGCTGTGACAGGCCTCCATTTGTCAGTAAGATATCACACCGCCACAGCCTGGAGACAAGAGTCCAGGTTTTCACTCCAGCTCTTAACACCCACTGAAAAGCAGAATAGATGATGTAATTCCTGGCTAGTCCTGGACTTTGTTTTTCTTCTTTTACTCTGATAGGGAGACTGGAAACAATGCAAGAGAGAAATGACAGGGTGCAAAGAGCAATTATCTCCTGATTGTTAATCACAAGACATTCAGGGAGAAATAGAAGGAGTGCAGCAGCCTTAAGAATGAAAAGAACCAGATAATCGATACTACTACTTTATAAACAGCAGAGGGTGCAAGATGAGCATGAAGCAGCACCCGACGGTGCAGCCGTGTGGAAAAGAATCAGCAATATTCTGCAATACAGACTGCTGTTATCGTGGCTGTGAATGCCACATTATGAGATCCGTCTTTGTTTCCCAAACAGGTTGTTTTAATTACGTGAAGAACAAGAGCTCAGGGGTCGACAGTCCAATCTGTTTTTTCCGTCAATTTTATCGGCAGCATCGTAAAACAAGAAAACTTCATTCCAATTCCCAGATTGATTGGGAGCGAGGAAGATGAGGTTTCACGGTACCTGAAGGTATTTATAGAGATCGATCTACACAAACAGCTGTTACGCTCGGAGGCTGCGTTGAGCCGCCAAGGTGTTAACCTTGGAAGAAATGGAAGAAATGAATTGAAGGATTAGAAGTGTTTATTTCAAGTGTTATTGATATTTGTCTTGTTGTATGGAGTTTTTTCTTATCAGCTCATGGATAGAGAAACATACCTATGACCGTGTGTGGCACTGAAGACCACAACTTATACTGTTTACACATTTTTCATTGAATTTCTCCACACCATTCATTTATGAAGTTTCGACAGGTGGCGGCTTTTGTTGTGTCTCACCTTCCGTTGCTTTTCTTTGCATGAAGCACATTTCTGCTGAAAGTTCCTGTGCTGGAAGCTTTTCAGGGGTTGATTGCTCTTGTCCACACTCCAACATTAGGTGGCAGTAATGCACTTCAACACTGGTTATCATCTGCCATTGGCCATAAAAGAGAAAAAAAAAAGAAATAGTGGATACTTGGCCCAGTTAATGTCAGTGTTTCATTTCCAAATTACCCAGATTGAACTGTTCATTCGGGCAATTTCTGCAGCAAGGAATATTGGTACCTCTGGAGAACTTCGAGCCTGAAATATCATCATCTCAACACTAAGAGCTGAGCTCAGAGGTCTGAGCTCAGAGGTCTGAGCTCGCGTAGCAAAAACGTATTTCATGATAAAATCTCGTATTTCATTAAAAATACTCATTTTGATTAGCTCAACCTTTTTGATGAAGCTTGTTTTTTAGAAAACTCTTTGACCCTTATCTGATGTCTTTTTTTCATATGGTTGTATCATCTTTAGCGAGTCCTCACATGCTTTAAAAAGCCAAAATAAATGATCGAATAGGACTTTATCAATAGCCGTGGGTAATGCCTCCTCCTCTTTGGCCTCTTTGACTAGTGGTGTCCCTCAGGGCTCCACCCTTGGTCCTTTACTCTTTTGCATATACGTGCGTCCACTGGGTCATATTATAAACTGATTCAGTCAAGTGGCACATATCTTTTTTAAATAAGACATAGTCACTCAAATGAGCTCAACCAAACAGCTGATCAGGACTTTAAAGGGTTTTAACCGACTCAGAGGGCTGCGTCTGGCTGCAGGTCGGTGTCTGGTGGAGGTCAGGGGATCAATGGAGGTTTTATGATGGCGTCTCCTGACACAACTTATCTACAGCCATTGATTAATACAGCAGTGTCCAAATTTAAACAGCTTTTTGTGAAAGTGCGGAGCAAATAAGTATGTAATGGTGGACATACAGCCCTGACTCGGGATTGTTAAACCATGAAGATCATGAAGGCGTCATCAGGCCCTCTGTTTCTGTCTGAGGCAGAGGGATCTTCCTTACCCTCGTTTTAAGTCTTTGTCTTTGTAAGGGTCGAAATTGCATGAAAATAATCGGAATCTATGGAAATTAAAAAATCTTCAAGGGTCAAGGAGTCTTTATTATACTTTTAGTAATGCGAATAAAAGAAAATGAAGGAAATGCAGTAACTCAGGTCTCAGTGTCACACAAAGAGTCAATAAATAAACAAAGATAAGCAGTAAGTTAGCGCTGCTGTCAAATAAAATCTTACAAAATGCAGGAGTTTTATTTTTAGTCTGTATATTGAATTATTTATTCATAATCCCTAATATATCTCATCACATTCCTCAACGTCATAACTATTCCATGAGTTCTGACAGATATGGATGTGAACTGTACTTTTCACTGGTGGCTCAGAATCAGAACCGCCAGCTGGTATTTCTAGTTAAATCCATATTAGCTTTTTCTCTACTGTTGGGCCTTTGAACCAAGAATTCCTATTTCCATATTTACAGAAAAACTCCTCTGGGCTCTCTCAAAGTCACTTTTGCCTTCTTCATTAGATTTGCTTCCATGTAGCGGCACATTTGAAGTTGAATCCGCTCCTGCCTCTGAATCTCTCTCCACCGCCGAATGTGTGCTCTTTCATGAAACCTTAAAACCGCGCGTCACTCCATCAGTCGGCTGCAGGTGGATTAATCAAGGACTATGGAAACATCCAATACGCCAAAGGTTTGAGGCTATTTTTGGATAATTATGTCTCGCTAAAGTGTCGGTTGCTCCAAAAAAACACGTTCAAACCAGTAACCGGGTCCTTTTTTCTTTTCTTTTTTAACTGAAAGAATGGAATATTTGGCTTTATTATTTTTCAGCAAAAATAAATATGCAATTCATTTTCACGTCTAATTGCAAACTTCACGTCTCCTCTGGCTCTTCGCATCCAGCCGGGCTCATGATAATCACCACAACATCATATCAATGTCCTGAAGGGATCTTCCGGGCCACATTTGACTTTTCTCAAACTTCCTCCGTCTCTGCAGGCTGGAACGTGGGTGAAGGCTCAGACGTACCAGGGGATCTACGCCTCGTGGGCCGGGCTGCTGCTCCTGGTTGTCGTCACCCTGACTCGGGCTTTCTACTGGGCCTGCATGAGGGTCAGCCAGCCCCTCGAGAACTTCACATAGAGCCTAACCCCAACCCCCCACCCAGCCAACTTTGCCGCACGTTCTTCCAAATCTGCCCGGCAGGAGGAAAGATGTCTTCAAAGAAAAGAAAAACACCAAAAGCAGAATATTTATTTCAACCCAACAACAGAAAGAAAAGAAAAAAAAAAAAATCTCCTCCTCCCTTTTAGTCAAACGTGTTTCTAAAACTGGATGGCGGCGACTCGGACCACCGCACATCCAATCGATTATGACGACGCGTATAGCCTAATGTACTGTTTATCTGTTTTAATCATGTGGCCAGTTTTAACATAACAGTCTCTCTTCTCCTCATTCCCCCTGCATTTTCCTGATGATGGATTTAGTCTGTGGCACATTTGTAAGGCGAGGGTTTGAAGTGGAGTCTAATCATAACTGAACACTCCGTCATTTTTCCCGTTACTCGAATACGTTATTTACTCACGTCACTCACAAATGGACCAACATGTCCATTTCTGTCATTTCCTGCCGTCTTGTCATGGTTTTCCAACTCTGACAGTTGCTGCTTTGTGTTTGTTTTCCGACGGAAAAACCGAAACGCCCCCACGTTTCAGCGTTTTTCGGTGGTCTCCATGTCCGGCTAAAGTAAAGCGCTTCACCGTCTCACTGACGGGAATGTAAACTCTGTTAAGGCTTTTGCATTGCGCAAACGTCTCTCCCAGGTGGAAACCTTCCGACATGCGTGATTCACCTCCTCTGGGTTATGCATTGACTTTGTGTATCATTCCATCACACGGAAAGTTTGCATCCCGTTCGGTGTGAACTCGGCATCAGGCGGGAAAACGCCTCCATCCAACGTTCCCTTTATGTTCAACTTGAGTATTTAGCGCTTTATCTTAGCTGAAACAAATATATGGAGTCAACAAATCGGTGCCAGCAGGAGGCGATCGGCCCGGAAGGACTGTGGCCTCAGTTTGGGAATCAGAAGATGAAGCAGGTGTTGAAACGTGTCTGAGAAATTGAATTCAGGAGCGCGTCGAGGTTTGACTGTGATGTTTCCGAACTCAATGTTTATGCTGAATTATCCCCCTGGGACTGACTTTGATCCAAAGCAACTTGAAAGCCTTTAAATGAGATGTGATAGGAGGATTCCAAACACACACACACACACACAGACACACACACAAACACACACACACACACACAGACACACACACAAACACACACACACACACACAGGTATAGAGCCGCATGAATGCATACTGCCGAACGACAAAAGGAGGACGCTCTTTAGAGTTTGTCAAAGGCATCCCAGACTCTCTTTTTCAAAGACAGAGCCCCAAACACGTTTCCTGTCATAACTTCAGCGAAGAGAAAATGGAATGTTGGGAAAGTGAGCCCATTTTGTTCTGGTCCCTGCAGCTTTTGATCGTCATCCCCACAGAAGCCAACAGGTTAACATCCTCTTTTTTTTTTTTTTACCCTTTTATCATTTAAATAAATTTAAAAAACGTATTGTCTCCATCATGCATAACTCCAACTCCAACTTCGGCTGGCATGTCAAATGTGGCATCAACCAACCCTCCCATTGTTACAAACATCTTTGACCTTGCATGATTTTGCTCTGCTGCCAGAATCAAACCAAAAAGAGATCCCAAGATACCACGGACTCTTGCATACCAGTTGCGAGTATAATTCCCCACTCATACTGGTCAAAAGCCCCTGAGATGAGGATTTGTCTTAAAGTTGGAATACGAGTTGTTTTGCATGAATTCCCGGGTCAAATGACTGCAGCCGGTACCGGTGTTTATCATCTCAGCCCGGTTTCTGTGTCATCTGGGGGGTCCTACAGTCCCCATCGTTGCAGATAAGGTCCTTGGTACAAAATTGATTTTTCCTTCTTTTTGATTGAAACTTTCTTTTACGGAATGGATGTCAAGCTTTCATTCACGCAAACTTGACTGGTTTGCATCTTAAGATAACTGAATCCACGGGCCTAAGGTTCTGGTGCTGTTTGCATGACAGAGATTTAGGATGCCTCCTGGACATCTCCCTTTGGAGGTTTTCCGGGCACGTCCGACTGGGAGGAGACCAGGAGTTAGACCCAGAACTCACTGGAGGGATTCTGTATCTCACCTGGTCTGGGAACGCCTCAAGGTCCTCCAGGATGAGCTGGAGAGTGTTGCTGGGGAGATGTAAATGTGGGATATCCTGCCTGGACTCTTGCCATCCTGACCCAACCCCAGGTAGCGATAGACTATGAATGAATGCAGCCTGTTTCGGTTCTGCACAACCTCAGACACGGCTCTTACATTTTCAGCCTGATAGCTAAGCGCCGATGGAATAACAAAAAAAAGACATGGCCGACTTTGTTTATTTTAATTGTAAAAAACGTTACCCCGCCAACAGCTGATCCTGTACGCCTACTGGAGTGAGGATCTGTTTTCAGATTTCGCAAAGGAAAATGTTTTTCCTTTTGAAACATTTTTCTCGTAAACTGGACCTCCAGTCTGAGAAAGTGAAGCGAAATCTTGGCCAGTTGCACCAGAGCGCATACTGACCGACTGACACGAAAGCATCGTCAGCTGAATATTTTGATTGCACTCTGAGGCCTTCATTGTTAAACGGGCCCGGGCACCCTATATCATCAGAGGGCGGGAGCGGGGGGCTGGTTCTGCTTTTGCTGTTGACTGGTTCCATTCACCTTAAGGCCAGTGGACTAATAGTGAGAAAGGAAAACTCTACATCAAAAACCCTAATATCACAGTAGGTCAGTAACAAATACACTATACCTTACATTCTCAATGGGTTGAAGTCCTACAGTGACCCGTCTTTGGTTCTGAATGTGGCTACATTTTTTTTGTTGTGAATAATGTATTTTTTTTTTTTTTTTTTTGATTGTAAATATATTTGTTGTTGATGTTTAATTGGAAGCGGATTTTATTGCACTCCGAGTTTAACACTACTGTGACGCTGCAAATGTTTTAATTTGTTGTTTTTATCTTCTTCTTTTTTTTTCTTTTTTTTGTCTTTTTGTGTCTTCGACTGTTGCATATTTAATGAATTTATGAGCTACTAACCTAACAAGCCTCCGGACACCCGTTCGTGTCCACATCTTACACAAACACACAACAATACCCAAGCATTTATGTCACACACACACACACACACACAGCACCTTACAGTAGTGACAACCAGCTTTCACACCCAGTAAGATGAAAAACAACTTTTGATTGAACTGACGTGTTGGACGGTGTTTATGGTATCATGTTATTTATTATACAAGCAGCAAAGATAGCCCCTATACAAAAATAGTAATTCATGATGTCCTTAAATCTTATTTATTGTGGGAAAAAAACTTAATAGAGTGAGATTTCAATCACTTTATTCAACCCGTTCTGATGGTAGTTGGGTTTGTTTTTTTTTGTTTTTTTTCCTTTTTTCCTTTTTGAAAATCAATTGAAGTCTTGTTTCAATTTATGGTCAAGTGTGTTTATTTCTAAGACTGGTGGAAACAAACAAAAAAGAAAAGATGGTAGGACAGAGAATGACATCTTTGCAGAGGGGTTGATCATGTTTTATCCATGACTGCAAACTATGGCAATCGTGTGGATGCCAATAATCAAGAACCAGACTGAGGCTCATTTCAGTTTGTTTACACACAAATAAAGACATGATGATGTAAAAAACAAACAAAAAACAACTTACCCGAGTAATTTTTATTCACTAACACACAGGTTCTCATAATATGAAAAAATAATCCCAGTTAAAATCAGTCCATCTATCAACGTTCATATGCTTTCACTGTTACATTGGACATGTTACAAACCGACTTTATCCCAATCCAGAATAATGACTGCTGATCTTTGTGCATTCAGTTCTCCGTGTTCCTCAAATATTGCAGGTCTGTCTCAGATTATACAGTACGTTATTACAGTGGTGGGAACAAATGTCTTTTTTTCCCCCTTTTTTTATTTAACCCATTCCAATAATTCTAGTTAAAGGTGCAGTGAATACATTTTAAGGGAATCTCTTTGAATAAAATTGAATATAATACTCATAACTGCTTTTTTTTTTAATATATTTTTTTAAAACATTGGATTAGAAAAAGCCTGTGTTAAGACAGAAGTGGCTATGGAAGGGATTTCTAATGTTTTTAGGTTAAACTGGGAGGAAGACAATGAGACGCTAGAAACCAATGGACAAAAAGATGATGGGTAAGTTGTTACTGGCCCGTAGTTAATGCAATGGGGAGGCTCCAGTCCGCCCCTTCCTAGATGCCGACTATGCACTTGCTTAGGGTATCAGGGTTTGGGGAGGGGGCACCCTCAGCCGGGGGTAATTAGATAAAAAATTGAACTCCTGGAACACGTGCAGACAGTGCGTCACTCGTCCGATAGAGAGAGAGTGCGGGTCAAAGAACGAAATGTAGAGCTGATTCATTGGTTTAAATAATACAGTTGGAAGCAAAAATGATTTAACTTGCATTGTATATTTGGTTTATTGACAAAATATACTATTTATGAGCTAGTTACAATAGATCGGCTAACAAAGGTTCAAACTCTTCTGTCCAACAGACATTACAAGTTGTTGGGTTTCAAGATAAACATTTTATCGTCTCAAAATGATTCAACTGTCTAAATAACTTCCCATTTTCGGGGCAGATGTGAAAAAAACTTTGCCGACCTTCATAGACTTATAAAGCCCAACGCTACATAAGAGCTGGATGCCTAAGCGACGACACGTTCACCGCTGCTGACCAGCAAATCATAAGAAAAGTCACTCCAGTAGCTCGTCTGGATAAGACACAAATGTTTGTGTTACTGCTCTATGCAGGAATGAAACCAAATTATGATTTGGACTAAGGTTCCCCAGTAATGCTGCAAGAAGCTGGTGTCTGCTTAAGCACCGTGGTTGCAGTAGGTCATCGGGTCTCGACAAAGTGCTAGAGGTGCTTCTCATGAACGGGTTGAATCATGAAGAGATGGCGATGCATGTAGGCAAACCCCATGTCTGCTCACGCACACAATACATCTCCTGCCGTCTCAGCTGTTCCACCTGAGACTGAAAAGTCTGGCAGGTTTTCATACAAAAAGACACTTTCTATTTCTCCTCTGTAATGTAATGACAGTAGGCCTCCTTCTAGTTATGTCACTGCCTCCTTCTGTCTTCAGCTCCTTCTTGGTAATGGGGCTGATCTGAAACTCGACACATTTCTTTCAGTCCTGGATTGCATCTGTGGTTTTAAAGGCTTTAATAATAGTCTTGGAATGTGTTTGTTACTTCGACAATTACGACGTTAGTCTTGGAATGATAAAAGGCTTTGATGTGAGTTTTTGATGTTAATGATGTTTTGAAGGCTTTAATGATAGTCCTTCTTCTTCTTTGGGGTCTTCTTCATTTGTAATCCTTTTAGTTGTGTTACTGCCGCCTCCTGGCTTCAGTCACTACTTCTTTCTTCTTCCTTTGGATTTCCACTTTCCCCAGTCCCTGTGGCCTGATGTTAGTTAGTCCTTTGATCCTGATGCTGAGATCAAGGGACAGGATCAAAGACATCATCACAATGATGAACTGTATATAAAGCAACCCAAACACTTAGTGAACCTGTTATCCAGTTGTAAAATATTTTCTCTGTTTTCAGTGGTGACCTATTGTCAAAGTGCAGAAGTCGAACTTTGTGTTCAGGTCAAACAAGATCAACACATACTCGGTGTTCTATGATGAAAAGGATGGAAGTACAGCCATGCTGTTCCAGCCAAAGAACAACCATCGTCCTGCCCAGTGGTCACAAATCAGGAAAGTAGTGTGGAAACTTATTAAGGTGCCCTTCACTAAGATGCTCAGATGTTTGTTCAGAATGATGAACCAGATTTTCCCCTCAAAAAAGGCCGACACCTATTCAGTGTTTTATAGTAAAAAATATGGAAGTACAGTCATGCTGATCCAGCCGAAGAACGACCATCATCCAGCACAGAGGTCACAATTCAGGAAAGCAGTGTGGAAAGTTTTAAAGGTGCCCGTCACTAAGATAGTCGGATGTTTGCACAGAATGATGGACCAGATGTCCCCGCCAAAAAAGCTCAACGCCTTTTCAGTGTTCTATAGTAAAACAGAGGGAGGTACAATCAGGTTGTTCCACACCTGGGGACAACCAGGTCCAGCCTAGGGGACACCAACCAGCAAAGTCAGGTGGGAACCTGATACGACGTCCTTCACTGAAGCACAAGAAGAAGCAGGTGTTCAGCTCAAAAAAGGACAACTCCTATTCGGTGTTCTAGAGAGGTAAAGATGGAGGTATGGTCAGGCTGTTACATCACAGGGAGTATGTGCTGACAAGCCAAACCGGCAAAACTTTGTCAAACAAGCAGGATCCAGAGCCATTTTCCCACAAGGAGAAAGAACAATGAGGTCTACGGCCCACCTGACAGCAGCCAGCAGAACAACCAAACTCCAGCCCAGTCACCCTAATAACAGGCTGCTTTCCTTGTTGCCAACAGGGAGACGCAACTACGCTCTGAGGGCCAACACGGAGAGGATAAGGAAGAGTTTCTTCACTAAGTCCATCAGAGCGCTTAATGGGACTGGGACTTAACCACGCCCCCTAAAAGAGGGATCATTTACACCCGCTTTGGAGCACTTGGATTTATTGTTGCTTTAAAGTTTACTGTTGTCTTATTCTCTTTTGGCTGTTTGGTTTCTCCCTTGTGTTTGGCTGGAAGAGAAAAAATGCATTTAACTGCGTATCGTACCTGTATGACTGTGTGTGTGACAAATAAACCTGAACTTGAACTTGAGATAGCTGTGTGTGGGCACTAAAGAGTTAACTACAGCAGCACTACTGCAAAGCTCTTCCACGCAGCTTCTAGAAAGAGATAAGTAGCATTCATGAAACAATTGAAAGGTAAGGTTTTGAAGTGATAAATTACCACTCCAGTTTCTGCCTGTGCTACATGATGTTAGCTCCCTGACGCTAACTCGCTAAACTCAGTTCGGACTAAGTAATACAGTGTATGATTTTAGTGTGTCCTGTCCAGTCATTATTCAACTAATTCCATGTAATTCAGAGTTTCCACACAATCAGAGGTTAAACATGCATGACTTCTGTAGAAATCCTTAGGTTTTGCAGCGGGTTGTCCTGAAAGCCCTTCTGAAAATCTTCAATCTTGCCCTCTGCTTCCTCAGAAATGGGTCAAATGCAGAGAATAAATGTATCCAAGTTCAACTGCATGTAAGTATGTGATCAATTAAGTACTTAATATAAATTTACCTTCAATCTCACAATTGACCAGGTCCATCATTTTTGAATATCTTATTTGGTGCCAGTATGGAAGCAAACAAACTTGAAGTTCTGTTCTTAGAGGACTTTGAACATTGAGATTAGCAACAAATGGCACAATAAAGTTCCTTTCTACAGAGATTTTTCGAGGAAAGTTGAAAGCTACATTTTTTAAATTCACTGCAGGTAAGCAAATTCCTGTGCTGGTGGGTGAGTTGGGTTTTTTCGTTGTGGCGTTTGCATGTTCTCTCAGTGTTTGCATCGGTTCTCTCTGGGTCCGTCTCAGCCCTATGATATAGTGGTGACTCCTCCAGGGCGTACCCCTCTCGCCCAATATCGGCTGGGATGAATGCCACCTTATCAACTGGAGAGCGCCGGGTACTTACGGTCTGGGACCCTCCGTGAAGGTTGTGTCCACCCAAGACGAGACGCTTCTCGGCTTCTAGGAGATGTCCACTTTTAAATGGTTGTGACTAAATGACAGTGATGGTTGCGAACCTGAACACCAAGTGAAAACCAGCGACTTCCAGGAAAGCCTCGATGAAAACTAGAGAAGATCTGTGATGCTGGAAGAGACTGTTTCATGCAACAGGGACTGGCAACCCCACTTGACGGAGGTTTACCAACACAGACTCTCTGAAGAGAGAGGGAGGATGAAAGACTCACCAGGGTGGAAACGGCGAAGACAAGGACATGGATACAGAATGTGCTCAAACTAACGACCTGGAACAGTACGGACCTGCAAAATTTAATGCCACTGCAGAACATAAAGACCCCTCAGGGCAGGTCCGAGTGTGGAGAAAGAATGATTCATGCACCACGCAGAAGGATTCTTTCTGGGGAGGGACACTCTGGCCACAATCCTAGAGATAACCGAGAACCCATCCAGAAAGCCGGTGAGGAGAAGAGAGAGATCAGTGCCCTAACATGCATCCAACTTTGGCCAGTACTGAGGAAAACGATGAAAAAGATCAATGTAGATCAAAGAATGAAGATAAGGAAGTCATAAAAGTTCCAGCGGTGTAACAGTGAGTACCATTTTGTTCATCAGGGAAATAAACCTGAGATTAAATCACCCAGTGGGGGTGACTTTGCTAACTGGGAGCCCCGAGGAGAAGGGTAGTAATTTGGACATAACTCATGACCCTTCAACCAGAGAGTGTTTATAGATGAAGAGTCCAAACACTCTGTGAAGGTTGGCTGTCCCCCGATTACCTCTTCTCCAGGTCAACACTGCATCCATTTTTAAGTGGTTGTAACGTAACGTTGCTCCTGTAATCAAACCTGAAAGGTTTGTGAAACCACAAAGGTTTTATCTTCAATTCTTTCTTTTTTTTTCCTTTAAAGTTAGCTGCTCATCCCTTTTGCTACTCCAACAAATGGTTTGGAAAGAACCTCCTTTTCTGACACGTCTCAGCCCCTGCCGGCCTCTAGAGTTTCATACGGATATATTCTTTGCCTGGACACAAAGAGATGGAGGGATTAAGGACATGGAGAAACCTTTCAGAAACCACAGCTCCCACGGGGAGCAGCACGAACCGTTGAGTCTGAGAGACCAGAGAGAGGAGGGAAGATGGAGTTAAAACACAGATATAGCATAGCAAACACTTAGCTTCCTTCTCAGGTGGATTGATAGTCCTACTCACAGTTCTACAGATCAGTGGCGGCCCTTCACGGCCAGCGAGGCATTCTCTGCTTACCAACACATTGTAAAAAAGAATAAATAAAGTATATTTTAAACATAACATTTCAATTGAGGTATCCAGATTATTTGAAAAGTCTGTTCCCAAATGTTATTGCATTGATTCTTTCCGTGGCTACTTTCAGCGAGCCCAAATAAATGAGCTCAATTTTATCCAATCAGATTCCTCCACTGCGGTCTTTGGGTGAAACGTCTACGCTGGGGCAAGCAAATCCGAGAGACAGCGCCTCTACACTTCCTACTTTTTAAGCAATCCGTTTTCAAAGTTGTCATTGAGGGCGTATTCTTTGACATGCCAGGGTATGCTAGCTAGGCTGAGCGTGTTCTTAAGGTAGGTTCATCCTGGCTCAATATTACGTACGAGGAAGGCGCTTCATTCATATCCTCTGTTCCTGCTGAGCGCTCATTTTCAACAAATTGAAACTTATCGGAGAAATAAAACTGGCCTCCATGCCAATGGAAGAGAAAATTGTACTCACTGGTATCCTCTACAAGTATGTTATAGAACAATTCTTTTTTTTAAAAGAGAGAAAGGAGGACAGATGAGGAATTACATTTTTAAGTATCTCTTATATGTTGATAATTGCTGGTTACAGATAATGAGGTCCAGAGTCAGTCGTCCGGTGGATCCAGTACGCCTGATGGCACTAACCATGTTTATGCTAGCAGCTTGGACGGAGTCCGCGAGAAAACGCTGTTGAATCCTACTTACTTACATTTTATGGTATTGTTGCGTTCTTGGTTTTCGCTAGAGTAAATGTGACTGGTTGTTGAGAGTTTATCATTTAGTAATGACAGTTATTTCAGCTCTACGTAACATATATTAGTGATGTAGCATCATGTCATTCATACCATAATGATACATACATGATGGTTTCGGTGTGTCTATGCCGTTAGTGTTTGTCTCTCATAGATGTTTGACCTCATTTTAATCCCTTTAATCAACCAGATACATGTTACTGTCTCTTCAATTATGGGCTGGCTATGGTTAAGTTATTTGAGGGCAGCTTAATTGTGGGTGTAGAGCGTTGAATGCCCAGGTGGAAAACCCACGGCCCGCCACTGCTTCAGGTCCATTTCACCGACTCCTGCCGTCTTTTCCCTCTGGGGGGAAGGGTTGAAGTTAAAGTTTTCTTCTTTTTTACCTCCTTGCTAGTTTTTCCTTCTCATCACACCATGAGGGTCAGCCTACATTCCGTTAATTGCAACAAAAGTTTTCTAATTACCCCTGAGTCAGCCCCTCATTAGGAAAATGCTCTATTTAATGAATTTTCCAAAACAGCATTAGAGAGCCTTTGGAAATACAGTCATACACCAGAATCAGGTTAAAGAATATTGACTTTTGAAACCACAGCCTGATTGAACAACAGAATATTCAACATATTAGACAAATAGATGGCCAAAGTTTCAATTTGTTATTGTTTTGAAGCTTCTTTCTATACACATGGCATAAACACAAACAGACACCCCTTTCAAATTTGGAAGTTGGACTGTAACGTTTTTTTCTTTGTTAATTTGTACATCCCAGGATAATCGTCTCACCACTCGGGTGTTTTTCTGTCAGACGGTTGAGTAGGTTGGTCTTTGCAGCTATAATTTTATCTTTGAAAAGTCGGAGGTATTATGGAATTGTCATCGTCACCGTCTCCAGCGCCGCAGATCCTTCGTGTTAACGCGTTAACTCAAAAACCATAGCTTCGATCATTTTAAAATTTGTGTAAAAACATAGACGTTAGTGTGAGGAAGAACTGGATTGATGTTGAAAAAGGATGGTAGTGTATTTCCCACACTAGGGGGAACTTTATCTCCATTCGTTTTTGGGTCAAAGGCCTGAACCGTCAGTCTGATTGTGTCTAAATTTGGTGCATATGAATCTATGGAGATCTAGTAGTAGTTCATATTCTACCCACTAGGAGGAGCTATTTTACGAAAATTACCTTTTTTCAGATGTAACTTCACATTTCATTTGAGGAGTTCAGCCGGGGGGGGGGGGGTTGCTTGTACAACTCATGAGGCTGGAGGCTGGAGGCGACATGACCTTGATGTGGGGTACGACAGCGTTGACCTAGTTTGAAATGTCGAAACTGAGAATTTTTCCGGATTCAATTTTTTGAATAAGAGTGTTAATTAGACTTATTATTAACCACCGATGATGGAATGTAACATTATCTCAGAGACAATTTTAGGCACACAAACATTATTTGAATACTTTCAATTTTTATGCTCCACTTTTAAGGCGATTTCAAAATTTCAAAAAAAGTCTGAGTGAAATATTGACACACATACAGCTGGAAGAAAACTTATTCAACTACTTTGTATATTAGATTTAATATCAAAATCTCTGCAAGAACAATTTTAATAGTTCAATGCAACTGAGGAGGACAACTGACCTGGACAGGCCAGAGGTCAGTCGTCTCCCGCCCCCCTGTGGGCTGGTCCCTGGCCAAGGGGCTTCTGTCACGGACCCCCGCTGCATCTCCCCCTCGGGGTGGGTTTTTTCGGTTCTTATTTTTGCAGTAGCAGACCCAAACCTCTGGCACAGTCGACCCATTCACATCAGAACATCACGGAGCCTTGACATTTTTTTTTAAATCTCTGGTGAAAACGCAGCTTTTTTTCTCTGGCTTGTCATTCAGATTGAGCTTTGACATTTCTATTCCATCTGCTCATTTTTAAAGTTCATTTTAATGCTTATTTTATGTTCTTTTATCCTTTTATCTTAATGGATTGTAAACTGATATTTGATCCGTCTGTTGTTATGCTGTCAGTCGTATCTGCTCATCGTAACCCGTCTGGTTGTTTAAATGTGAGTTTCTGTGTTGATCATCTGCTTTCATCTACAGGAGGTTGTTATTGTGTGACGACACCCTCTTTAGCTCACATGGTGCAGGGATATTCTCATTGGTTACCTTTTACAGCCTAGAAGGTCCATCATTCCCAGGAGGGTGTTTGAGTTGCTGATGAAGATGATGTTGACAGCTTGATGCTGAAACACACAGGAGTTTGTTTTAAAGGACTGAAATGACTTGTGAGTGAGAATCAAGGCATTTTATTTGTTTTTGAAGAGAGTGCCGTCAAATGATACCAACTTTTGTTTCCCGATTCTAATTTATTTCACCTCGTGGAGATGAGAGGTCTTATCTGGAGTCGATGCGCCGCGTTCCTCTTTGTTCTGCTGTGTTGCTTACATGTTGTAACCGAGCTTAACCAAATCAAACTAAGCTGTCTTAAGATTGTCCGCACTCAAACACACACACACACACACACACACACGCAGACACACACGCTGAATGTGTTTCTCACACACACTCGCTCACAGAGCGCCTGCACAGCGTCAGTGAATATTGCAGCAGTGAAAAAGACAGCGCCTCGCTAAAGTCTTGATCCCTCTTACTTCTAACAGGATTTGACCCTTAAGTCCTGGAGCATGACCCTTATCTGCTGCAACGCCATCATCCTGTTTAGCATACAATCACTCCATTGTCCTCCTGTCTCTCTCTAACACGCACCCACACACACCAACACACACAAACATAAACACACACACACACACACACACACACACACACACAAAAATAAACACACAAACACACAAACACACACACACACACACACACACACACACACACACAAACACAAAGATAAACACACAAACACTAAGACACGTACACAAACACACATACTCACACACACTCACACACACTAGACATCATAAACTCACACACACATACAAACACTAAGACACGTACACAAACACACATACTCACACACAGACACACGCACACACACACATAGTCACACACACACAAACACACACACGCAGTCACACACACAAGCACACACACTCACGCCGACATATTCAAAAATACACACACACAAGCACACACACTGAATGTGAATCAGGAACATCCGCCGCCGCTGCTGCAAATAAAAGAAGAATATGGGAATGAGAAGGGATGGAGGATGAAGTGAAGGGGATGATGAAGAGGTGGCGGCCAGGGTAGGGGTTAACCCGCTGTGAGAGGATGATACTATTGAGTGAGTGAGAAGGGAGAGCGGCAGAGAGGATGAGAGGATGAGAGGATGCAGTGAGACGACGAAGGAGAGGAGAGATTGAACAGGCAGCTAAGCGCCAGATTAAACTCTGGGGTCGTCAGCTGTAAAACAAACAGTCCTTTTAGTGGGGATCAAATCCAGACTTAACCCCCCTTGCCTCCGACTCCTCATCCTCCTCATCCTCCTCATCCTCTGCACACACAAACACAGTTAGTCGCCTTTTGAAGGAGAAAAGGAAAGGAAGAGGATGACAATCACGGTGGAAGGCAAATTCCTGTCTTCTCCTGAGCTGCTACCTAAATTGGCCCTCAGGGAATGTGAGGTTTTATCACACTCAGGCTCCTTCATTATATTTCTTTCCCCCTGCAGCTCCTCTCGGTGATAAGCTGGGCTAATATCTGCCACTGTGAAGTAAATAAAGCTTTTCTTCTCCTTCCTCTGTGTTTGTCTTACATCTTTACAGTAATGTTCCCCTGATGACGACGAGGCTCGCCTCAATATTCGTCCCGTTTGTTTAAATCTCTGCTACTGGATGCTGCATGGGGGGCTCAATCGGGTCCAACGGCTCAATTTCCAAACTGTCAGCATTTATCCTCACTGTGAGGCCTCTTCCTCTGTTGTGTGTGAGCAAAGACATGTGTGTGTGTGTGCGTGTGTTTCTTCAAAGATGTGTCTGTGTGCGTAAATCCTATGTTGTTGTTGTTTTTTATTGCGTTGGTCTTCACTTCTGTCTTTGAGGGGGTGCATTTGGGTTTTATTGGCTGAGATTGGAAATTTAGAATATTTTTGCAGTCACTTTTACTTCTCGAATAAATGTGTGTCACGTGACTGAACCTGTCTACAATCTGGCCCAGTGGTAACATGTATATGCTAAAGAGTAAGGTGCCAAGGATGAAGCCCTGGAGGACACCACGGATCAAATGGGCCGTGAGGAGGCATATACCTTGGCTATTGAGAGAGTCATAGATAGATAGATAGATAGATAGATAGATAGATAGATAGATAGAAATGTTATCAATCGCCAGAAGAGTAAATTTAGTCGTTACAGCAACTCCAAAATAAGGGTATTCTAAAGGTGACTAATAATTAAGAGATACTATATTATTATTATTATATTATGACATGTTTAGATAATATATATATATATATACATACACACACACAAACACACACATATATGTGCTTATATATATATATATATGTGTGTGTGTGTGTGTGTATACATATATACACACATATGGATCACACACTTTTATAAAAACATGCTTTACCAAAAGGTTGAGCTCATCAAATTAGCATTTACTGTTTTCCATGAAAAACAAGAAGAATTTTTTAAAACAAGCTTAACCGAATTATTGATCATTTTAAATTAAAACGTCTAAGACATTAAATGAATAAATATGCCAAACACATAAAATATGCAAATAAATCATTTTTCCATTGCTTTTTTTTTTTTTTTTGGGTGAGGACATTAAAGGGTTATTAAGTATTTAGTTTGGTAAAATGTCTCTGCGTGTGTGGGTGTGTGTGTGTGTGTGTGTGAGAGAGAGAGTGTGTGTGTTTGGTTTCAGGCTTTTTGCGAGCGACCAAGGGTCTCTCGGCTGCTAAAAGCACAACGTTCAACTCAATTAGTGGCATGCATAATTAATAGGTGTCTGAGAGGGTATTTGTATTTACACTGGAATTAAAAGCCTCCGGTGTCAGTTGTCACATCTGAGGGATGATGAGTGTGTGTGAGTGTGAGTGTGTGTGTGTGTGTGTGTGTGTGTGTGTGTGTGTGTGTGTGTGTGTGTTTTAGACTGCACATACAGGGATGCATGTTTACCATAAGTGCTAACTTATACTCCATCTATCTACAAAAACAGTTGCATCTGTTTTTAACAGTGGATCCGTTAACATCCATCTGTCCACAAGATGGCAGTGAGGAGCCGCTGTTTTTGCAGAATCTTGTTAATCAGGACCGATAAAGTGACTAGCAGCCACGTTAACCTTTGAGCAATTTGTTCAACAACGTATCACAACTGGTCCGTTGCCAAAATCGCTCCTTTCTTCACTTCTAGCCATTTTTTCAATCGCATTAAATTTGAGTCTCGCTGTGAACGCGCAGATGGACCTTCTGTTCCCAGACAAGTATATTTTGCTCTTTGAATGAACTTTTTTATTTTTTTACTTGATAAAATTTTTTCCCTCAGTAGTAAACAATTAATTTGGTCTAACTTAATTTACTTGAGTTGGGTCAATTTAATTATTTAAGGTTGATTCAACCTAGTGAGTTGGATTGGGTCAACTTAATCTAAGCTGATTGATCAAACTTAATTTGATCACTGTAAAAAAAAAAAGAAAAAAAGAATGGTTCACTGGTCACACACAATTAAATTAAGTATTAAGTATTGAGTCTAAAATTTAAGTTGAAAATAGTTAGTTGAAATTTGTCTAGAAATGAGGTGATTTAAAAAAAAATCATCAACAATGATCTTTTTAAGGTGTGTAAAACAAATCTAAATTGCTACAGGAATAAAATTATATCAGAATAATGCACCAATAGTAAACAAAAATATATTTTCTACAATATATTTGAGATTGGCTGAAGATTATACTGAAAAATTTTTGGGTTTTTTTTCACAATTTTTTGCTAATGGGGATGTAATAATACACTGTAAAAAGGAAAATTGTTAATGAACTTAATGAAATTACTTAATTACAACGTGTCACCTAAATTAAACTTAGAATTTTAGAGTCAAAGTTAATCATTTGAGTTGTAATTACTTAATATATATAAGTGGTTGGAGTCATTTTATGAGTCCATTGAGCAATTCTCTTTTTTACAGCGTACTAAATGGAGTTTATCTACAGTAGTTGTTCTTCCTCAAGAAGGTCTTAGTGCTGACAGAAACAGAATGAATCATGTGGAAATACTTACCTACATTACATACATTATTGAATTAAATTAATCCAAAGACTAGCTGTGGAGTGCAACTAATACGTACAGTTTACGTCAAGGGTGGACACAAATCAGGACGAACAACCATGGAAACTGAGTTAATGTCATCTTTATTCAATCATATAAGAGTTAAATTGTGGAATTTCAGTCCTACGTTTTGTAAAGATTCCTGAAAAAGCTACCAATCTAACCAAATTAAGCGTAAACAACTTGAAAACAACAACCCCTGGTTCTGGCCATCAAATTACAATATTCTGAGATTTAAGTTCTGCGTTGAGCAGCTTCCGCACAAACACACACACAAAAAGAAAAGATCTCTCTGCAACCAAAGATCTAAAGGCTCTTCAAATGCTCTCGTCAATTATTTTTTTACATTTTATGCACAACTTCAAAGGTGCTAAAAGCATGTCTTTGTCCGACCAGTTTGGTGCCGTCATTTCCGTCCACTGGTGTGTCCACTGGTGTCCACTGGTGTCCACTGGTGTGTCCACTGGTGGTTTTAACTTCTACTGGAGTGGGACCAGAGTCCTTGAGGGACCACTTGTCAGCCTGCTTGAGCAAACGGTGTCACCACTCCCTCCGCCTCCTCCAGCCTCCTGATCCTCGGAGTATTGAACAGCCTGTTGACCTTGGCCAAGGTCAGGCCTCTTGAGTGAGAAGCAGTCGGAGTGGCATTGAATGCGGCGGCTCTGGTGTTGTGTTCAGCACCTCTTTGATTCGGCGGGGAGAAAAACCTGCAGTCACCTTCAGTCCGCTCAATCACATCTCCCCTCGGTTTGCCGTTATACCCATTATGAGACCATCACCTATTTCCTGCCTGCTTTTTATTCCACTTCCTCTGTGAATCTTCTCAAGTCTGACCCTTTATAGTCTCACATGTCAGCATGATTATCTGCTCCTGTTTTACTCTTGCCCTTATGAATCTGGGTAATAGAGGAAAGGTGAGCCGGACTCATCTCATCCTTCAAGATAGTAGGGGTAGTATTGAAAAAAACCTCCTCAACTTTTTTTTATACGTTAATTTAGTTAATTTTTAGTTACTAAAATCTTAATGTAAAATGAAAATTGCCCTTGTAACTGTCTGACAACCAGTTAAAAGCAACAAATGGATCTACTAAAAGCTATAACATTATTTATTTTGCTTTATTAATCACCTCTGGTGATATTTTTTAGTTGATGTAATGATTGAAAATGAATTCCCTGTTATTTGCCTGTAGTTTTCATGCTGTTAGATTTGAGGTACATGACAGAAACCTACACCTTTGCCATCAGAATGATTGTAAATTAGATTTCTGAGGCTTTTTGATAGTGTCACACATCAAGTGTTAATAGAATCACTTTAAGTGAAATTTCCGAGGCTGAGCTTCACTAGTTGAGACACTTTTATGTAGTTTTGTCTCACAATAATTCAGATTGGGGCAGAAAGAATGTGATGTTGTAGGGAGAGAGAGGAGAGGAGAGGGGGGGGGGGGGGGGGGGGGGGGGGGGTGTATGTGTGTGTGTGTGTGTGTGTGTGCGGTCAGGGTTAGATGACACAGAGGGTTTAAGATTCGGCCCATCCATCCCTCAGTCCTCCCAGACTTGAAAGTGTCCGTCAGACAAATGATCATTGTTACTCACCAAAAGAAACCTTTTCTACTCCGGCTCTAATCAAGGTAACAAAACCGTTTGAGTTTTTTTTAATCTCACGCACTCACACAGGAGTCCGTTTTATTACAGGTCGCTCTATTTGTCAATGAGACGATTGCGAAGGAGAATTATTGTATTTGATTAAAGTTATATATTGTTTTTTTTTTAAAAACCTGTTTAAAAATGAGGTCTTTGTTGTAACTCATGATGTTATTACGTTAATCAGATTTGCATGTGGATTTATAAACGATGCTCTCATCCAACAGATCAATTTATATTTTAGTTAAACAACAAAACAGTTAAGAGAGGAAGGGAAAACATGATATCTCTCTCTATCTTTGTTCTGTTCGTTTGTTTGTTTGTTCTAGCCTGGTTTTTATTCATGCCTCATCTTTAGATTTGTTTTTCTCACCTTTATTGATAAAGTATTACCAGCTTTTATCTCCTTAAAGTAAAAAAAAGAGGGTGAGCCCTCCTGATGACCTTTCAGAGATCGTGTGGAAGCGCAGCGCTGCAGGGGGAAAATAGGAAATAAAAAAAACCAGCAAAGGAGAGACATCATTTTTTTTGTTATTTCAAAATAAAAGGGTAGAACTTTTGGTGGAGGAGATGTGATGCAGGGTGGAGGAGGGTGAGGTGAAGTGCTTTTAGCTGCCCCGGGAAGGTGGTTGTGTCCGTGGGCGGTTGAAGTCGGTGTTTATAGAATGACACATATTAAACAGAATCTGTGGGGGGTGTTCTGCGTTCAAACAGCCGTAAAAACAACCGTGTGTGTCATTTACGATTAAAATAATACAGGTATCTGTGGTTGTCAGAGCCTCACCATTAAAGCAGCACAGCAATACCTTACAGTTTATTTCTTCTGCAACCATTCTTTTTCTTTTTTACCATAAACTCCTAGTATAAAAAAATATTTATAGTGTTAGATTTTTATTGCAATTTGCATCAAAACTAGCCACAAAGACACGATGTTCTTCAAAAAAAAATGCATCTTTCTGGTTTTATTTTCGTTTAATATTGCATTTAGAGTTGAATAATTAAAAAAAAAGTTTTTTTTATTAATTTGATTATTTTAAGATTTTTATGTAAAACTTTTTTTGAATACAAAAATAATAGATAACTTTGTATTTAGAGATATGTTTTTAAATCATCGTGATTTAACAAGTGATTGCCATAATCTAGCATCTTGTCCTTAAATAAGGCAGATTCTGACCGAACGGGGAGTTTTGTAGTGTAAATTTAAATGTTGTACATTTAAATTATTTTATTTTCTGACATTGTAAAAGCATTTCCTCATTAATCTGACCCTAAGTTTATATTTCCATCCTGTTTATCACATATGAAATCTATCATAGATTTTTTTAGGTTCCTTCAGTGTATTTACTTTTCTTTACAGTCATTTCTACAACCATTTACGCTACACACTTATATTTCTTAGCAATCAGCAGCAAGAGTCATCAGATGTCATTTGAAAGCTGACAGAGACCCTCAGACCGATTTATGAACTGATAACGAGCCGATGGACAGTCTGAATAAAATGAATATGCGTGAAGACCATTTAATTTAATTAAACATCTGCTGATGATAATAATTTAGCACCGCGTCATAGATTATTAGTGAAACAGCCTTATTCTCACCTTTCTCCTGACCGCAGTGACTGCAGAATACTTTACTTCCCGTAGATGCAGTGCAGCTGCAGCTCTGCGGTAGGACATCGCTCATCGCCCTACTGGAGCAGAGGTATGTGAGGGTTGCCCTGGGTGAACACAAGTAGCGCAGAAAAGGGTCCGACTTGTTTTTTTAATTGTTTATAGGAGCTGACTTCGCCATAAAGGTTTGTGTTGAAATGAATTATTAATACATCATCAAATCATATTAGAAATTCTGCCGGCCACCTCTACTTATATCGTTGCTCCTGCTTTGGGCCCTGGTCACCCCATTAAACAATTCCCAGCACCGCCCCTGCACTGAGCTCAGGACCTGGTCAATACAATTACAGAAAAATCTGAACCCTATTTTTTGACCTTTACTACCTAAATCAGAAATGTTGGTTAGTGTTGGATACGTGTCATCACGATGAAACCCTGTGAAATGATATCCGACGTTAGTCGCACCGACAACGGAGAATTGTGAGCTTAAACATGCAGAGGAGCAGCAGGAGTGAAGGGAAAGGTTTACGAGATGGGGGTGGACAATGAATCCCAATTTCCTCCTTGAGCGCCCCACAAATGTGATTTTTATAGGTTATTTTTTTTGTCGCCTCAGTTAAAAATTCAATCACCCACCCAAGTGGAAATGTGCAAAACTGAAAATGTGAGTGTTTACAGAAATTAGGGTCAATTATTGTTTAAGTCCAAAGGAGAATTAATTCACTTTGGAGAAAAAAATACAAAAATCAGCGTTTCACAAAGGGTTAGAATATCTGTAACCTGCTCAAAATGATGAAAATGAATAATCATAGTATTAATAATAATAACATTACACCACTTTGGATATCCTTAAAAAGTACAAAAACATATAATGACACAATTTCTCTGTTTTTGTAATAATTCATGCAGTACAGGTTCATTATCAGTGCGGTTTTCAATCAATTCAGTTTCTTTCCATTAACTGCTTCGCTGACTGCTTGAGTTCTTCACTATATGATATCAACACAACGGATAATTTATTTGTTTGCGCTGTTTTCATTAAGATGCTTGCTGAACAGGATGTGAGGTTTCATGAATTCAAGACGGCGTCATGTCTGACTGAGGAATCTACGGATATCTGCTCTGCTGTGACAAAATAATCATGTTGTGAAGGAGTCATAATGAGCCCCAAAGCGTTTTCTCTTAATGACAGGGTGATTAGTTTGTGCTTACAGGAAAATAAAACACCATCTTCCCGCACGGAGACGAAATAGAAGAAATAATTACACGCGTCTTCTCCACTCCGGTTGTATTTAGCATGACTTATCTGGTGGAAGATATTATTCACCACCTTTCTCCTCGACGAGGACGCATGTTTATCACTGGTGTGAGGTGAAACATTAACTGTTGAGAAAACATTAACGTGTTTTCTCAACATTAAATAGTCACTTGTGACCATTTTAATAAATATATTGATGAGCAAAATGATGCTATGGTTCATCATCAGAGGGAGAAATGACCCAATCTGTATCAGAGTCATACTACGTGCGTCTGATTTTTTAAAATTTAGTGTCTTCATCAGCGTTAACTCATGTTCACGTTACAGGATGTAGTTTATTGTCATTCATTTATACTGTCTGCAATGATGTGTCTGCCTGGATTCATCATCAGAAACACGGAATGAGGAAAACTCTTTGTTGCCTGGAACAGGACCTGGAAAGAATCTTTTTAAAGATGCCATTCACAAAACAAAAAATGCTGTTTGCCTTGTTTTGAAATCGGAAACAATTCTACAGGCCACGGAAAACTTTCCCCACAACTTGAATCAACACACAAGTACTTCTCTATATTTAAATTTTTTCTTATTTCTTAAACAGGACAGTTGACGCAGCGTCTATGAAAATGCATACTTTGACCAAATTCCGTTTAGGGCACCAATTTGGCTACAGTTACTATTTTAATAGGTTAATATTTTGGGAAATAGGTGTCTTCACTTTGTTGAAGATCTTTGGATGTGGAGAGTGATGTCACCCTCACGGCTGTACAGGAAGTCAGAAGATACATCCAGCCGGCGGCTAGTTTACCTTAGCGTAAAGACTTGTAACAGTGGGAAACAGCTATCCTTGCATGTTGTGCCTTTACTGTACCTCACCGTTCAGCGGGAGCGTTAGTTTTAAGTTTGAAACCCCATCCGGCAACTTTTGGTTAAGTTGAAGTCTTTTTACACTGAACAGAGTGACATAAATGAAGACAAAAACTCTTGATTTATACAGCCTACACATGGTTTATTTTGCATTTTTAGAATCGACATTATTCATGTTTTGCAACACACACATTTATATAACTTTTGTTTAGTCCAATAATGTAAAATGAAGGTGTTTTAAGTTTTTTTTTTTTTTTTTTTTACCAGTGCTTGAGGGTCAATGCTTCTGCTGCTGAGTCACCTGGGAAAAAAAAAAAAAAAAATGGAACCCAGGCTGTTTTTAGTTTTATTATTTTATTCATTTTGTTGGCTTGCATTTGTTATTCAGATACATTTAGATTTGATTTGCATTATGATAAAAATGTATTATCAAACAGAATTATTATTTTTTTTTTTTACTGTTTTTTATTTTTATTTTACCCCCTCTTGTATTCATTAGTTTGATCACCTACTCTAAATGCCCCTCTATTCTTTCTTTGTCAGTTCAGTGGTTCTTTGTTACATCGTTTGTTCCTATTATATAGTATGTCTTCACTTATAGTCACCTTTAGAATACCTGTATGCTGGAGCTGCAGGAAGGATATTGTTTCAACATTTTCCCTTTTGGGGATTAATAAAGTTCCTATCTATCTATCTACTAGTGAGTTCCAGTGTGTTCACGACTTCCGTCAAAAGTAGTGTTTGCAAACTCTTGCTAGCCAGCAAACTGGGTATAGTTTCATGAAACGCCAGTGGCACAACTGATAACGCATCTGACCACAGATCGGAAAGATCCACTTTCAACACCTGGTTGTTCTCGTGTTTTTGGTGCGACCATAGTTAAAGAGAATGTGGGAGTAGTTGTATATACATCAAATCAACAAACAGTATGTTATAAGTCAACAAGGAGATGATGGTGAAGACGATGATGTCAGTCGTGCCACCAATCTGTATTTTGCTGAAAGAGCATCAAAAAAGAGTCAGCCGCTTGCTTTATCGTTACATTTGTCACTAAAAATGGGACTTTCCAGTTTATACAGCGACTTTAACAAAACGAAAAACGAAAACACTGTTTTTATAAGTGAAGAAAGACTAAACTGCAACAAAAGAAAGTTCAAGTTTCCCTCAAGAAACATTCTCGTGTAAATGGAGCCTTAGAATGACAGAGGAGTGGCGAGGTTTGGTTCTGCTGCGGTGCACCTCCAGGATCTCTGTGGAATAAAGGCCTTCCGCAGCTCACATATTAGTCTGTTCCAGCTCGTTTGCATAGTTCTAGGGGGGTGTCTATGATGTGGTGGCAACAGAAATCTAATTGCTCCACCCAAAGTGCAGTACCTTTAAGATTCATTCTGATTGGCTAGCTGCAGAGTGAGGGGCGGGTCTTTAGTGTTGAGGAGTATTTTTGAATGTGCACCGTTTTATTTTGTATGACGCATTATTTTGGAGCCACAATCGGTAATTAAAGAATAAAACATGGATGTTTAACACTTATTTGGACCAGATCTTGCTTGGTGAAACTGTTTATCTTTTAAATGCATTTACTGGAAGCTGGTTCATAAAAGCATCAGGTAACTGGACATAATGCCGTCATGTAGAAAAAGGAAATAAAGCCACGAATATGAGAGAATGTGGGCGGAGAAATGAGAAGTGCTATAGTATTCAGATGTGTGAGTGTGTGTGTGTGTGTGTGTATGTGTGTGTGTGTGTGTGTGTGTGTGTGTGTGGGTGTGTGTTTGTGTGTGTGTGTGTCATGCGTACACAGACTCTGATGTTTGTGAGAATCCATCCTTCAACTCTCAGAAACATGAAGTCCAAATTCAGTCGCTGAACTGACTTCCTCTTGTCTCCCCAGCTGTGCTGTTCCCTGACTGGGCCTACAAGCCGACCTGGTCTCCCGGCTCCAGACAGGTCCAGTTGTGGCACTTCTTGCTGGAGCTGCTGGGGAGGGGTGAGGGCGGGGCCATCGACTGGGGAGGAGAGTGGGGTGAGTTTGTCATCCGAGACCCCGAGAGGCTGGCCAGGCTGTGGGGGGAGAGGAAGGGCAAACCACACATGAACTACGACAAACTCAGCCGTGCCCTCAGGTGAAGCAATATGAATGAACACACACACACACACACACACGCACGCACGCACGCACGCACGCACGCACGCACACACACACACACACACACACACACACACACACACACACACACAGACACACACACGCACACACACTTGTGAACAGGTTTGCAGTCCTGCGATCGAGATCCTCCCTCAGACTGATGCTGTAAATAACTCAAACTCCTCACCAGCACATGATGTCAAATCAAAAATTGAAATCTCAAATGCCCACAAATGCACCGCGTCCCATTTGGGAAACACTTTTTTTATCCTGAGTGCCCCGCAGGAACATGAGTGAGGCCCATAGACATGGCTGCATGGCGTGAACACGACCACACGGCCGTCTGACAGAGGAAACGTTTCACTTGCAGGTACTACTACAACAAACGCATCCTGCACAAGACCAAAGGAAAAAGGTTCACCTACAAGTTCAACTTCAGCAAACTCATCCTGGTCAACTATCCAGGACAACCGCCGCCTCTGCCGCCACCGCCACCGCCGCCGCCGCCGCCCGCCCATCAGGTCATCACCCATCTTTACACCTCACGTATCATCTCACAGCTTAAAGGACGTCTCCGTGGAAAAAATGTCCTCTCATAAAATCCTAGAGAGTGCTGTGAAAAAGTATTGGACCCCCCCCCCCCCCCCCGCTCATTTCCTCTGCTTCAGTGTAGAACTCAGACTAAACTTTGTCGGGTCTGCAATTATAATATAACATCAAACAAACCCTGATTAAACAAAAAATACAAGTTCAAAATGAAGATTTTGTTTCAGGAGGCACAAAAGTGACCAAATACTAAAACTGCTAGTGTGAGGAAAAATATTCTAAGATCTAGTTGTTCCACCTTTAGCAGCAACTAACGCAACCAAACAAGTCCAATAACTGCTTACTCTTCTGGGGGCTTCAGCACTGATGACCTGACATTCTCCCGCAGTTCCTTGAATGTCTAATTTGGATCTGTTCTGACTTCCTGGACGAACTTTCCGCCTTGCTCTTTTTTGGAAGTTCAGCCACCTCTGTGAAGGGTCACTATTGTTCCAAGTCTTCTCCATTTGTAGATGATGTGTCTCACTGTGGATCTGTGGAGATCCAGAACCTTATAAATGCATTGGAACTCTTCCCAGGCCAACATTAATCCGCCCCCATCTGGAGTTTTTCTTGATTTTGTCATAGTGTTCAACTGGTTGGACCTACAAGCCCAACTTCCTGCTTGTGTAAATTATCTGTTTATATCTCTGAAAAGTTGGAGACAATATGGAATCGTCATCGCCGTCGCAGGTCTTTCTTGCTGACGCGACAACTCAAAAACAATTTCATGGATCACAGTCTGAAAACTAGTGGGAGATTTCTCACCAAAATTTATGTGGGTCATAATTTCTCAACGGTGTGTCCGATTTAGTCCAAATTTGGTGCCGCTGAATGGACTCCAGGAGATCAACCTTGTATACGTCATATTTTACTCTAAAGGGTCACAGTTAGGCCTACTTATGTGATTGAACTGGGTTGGTAGAGATCAGGTCTGGTTTGTCTTTCCAGCTGAAACCAGTTATTAATGCAGTTTAAAGGTGTTTTTTTTCTATATTTAGTTTCTGAGGAGGGAAATACTTTTTCTCACAGGCCCTGCTGTTACTTGAGAAACATTCTGGTTTAATTAATCCATTTGTCAACTGACAAAGTTAAGTATGAGATAGTTGACAGACATTCCTCGACAAAATCACAAACGTTATCATTTATGGTAAACCATTGTCATTTAATATCATATATTGACTGATGGTTTAATTACATGATTCATTCTGGTTGAGTTTGGATTAGAAAGATGTTCGGTTGTGAGTTTTTGCTCTAGAATGACAGAGTTTGGAACTAAACTCTCAACATCATGAACCGCATTGAAGCTTTTCGACCATATTTCAATTTTAAATGAAGCACCAGTGTTCAAAAATATCGAGAACACCTTCCAGTCTTTGACATGATTTATGTCCTGCTAGTTTCAAAGGGCTTTGTAAACATTTGAAATAGTTCTCAAATGCGTTAACTTTCATGTACCTCATGAAGAAGGTCTGCACTGGTTCCAAATCTTCATGAGGTGTTCTTTGTTTTTGATGCATAAGGTGTTGGCTACATATATAGTATTGACAATTGTTTCCATTCAATCATCCATCCATCCATCCATCCATCCATCCATCCATCCATCCATCCATCCACAGCTGCTACGTAGGGGACCAGTTCCCTTTCCTCTGCTCCCCGCTGAGAGCGGCGCTCCTCGCTGTGAAGCAGTAGTGATGGAGAGAGGTAAGAGTGCACCTGTCAGTCATTCAGCCACCTCACAAGTGTCACTCATCCTTTTTTTATTACCAACTAGAGCCGGAGGAGGTCATGTGATCACGCATGTTTGTTCTTTTTCAACTTTGTGAGATAGGGTTCGTTTAGGCAAAACAAGTATTTTCAAGGTTTCGGATGGGCGTAACTCTGAGGGCTTTTCTCACCATTTTCACAATTAGTACAAACCAAACAATCAATTTATTTTTTGTATATTATTTCAATGTATATATTATTATTTTAAGTATTATTACTTAAAGTACTGCAAAAAAATTCCCAAAGGTCACCTTAAAAATATTGACAATAATTCCAGATTATTACATGTAATAAATGAGTTATAACCTAATGTCTTATAACTTATAATAGTCATATTTTCTCATTTCATTAATGCTAAGTGAAATTTTCGAGTTTTAGTTGTTAAAGATCATTTTGCCAGTGCTGTACTATGCTTTAACTCAAATAAAGGATCCAAATTAACTGGCTCTCTGTTTCCTGACAGCAGTCCAGTCTGTCCCTTACCCTTTCCTGCTCCCATGCTGCCTCCCAAAGCCCTTCCCCACCCCCCATGCTCTCCACGGCCACTACCCCTTCGTCGCTGCGACTGCACATCCAGGCCTCAACCGGAGCAAGCTGAGGGATTTGGGCCTCCCACCTCTGACCTCAGCGCTCCACATCAATGCTAACAGCTGGCTGCACAAGAGCCCCCCAGGATGGGATCTCAATCACGTCGGTCAAAGTCTGTTTGGCGAAGTGAGACAGACTCAAATTCAAGGGTTGGACAGGAGTTAGGAGGGTGGCGCGGAGATGGGGGAGAGGATGTGAAGAGAAGTTTATTGGTCAAAAACTTTGTATTTATTGTTTAAAACCATTGTATGTGTTTTTTTCGACAGAAATATTGAGGGAGCTCCTCTTCGTCTGTCAGCACTTCACTTCACAGAAGGAGAGTAGCGCTTGAACACAATTAACAACATGGCATAAGTGTTTGAGGAAATAAAAGTGTGAACTCAACCTAAATTATTCATCTGTTTGTGTTGCATCCTTCACCCTCCTTCCTGGAGCTTCATGAAAATAGTCAGGTGCATAAATGATGCATTCATATTGACAAGGAGAGCTTTTATGATGTCTTCTCCAGCAGCATTAAGACCACCCGCTGCATCTCCACTCCCACACAGCAGGGGGCAGTAGGAGCTCTGACGCCTCACAAAGTTTACCAAGATGGGTAAATAATAGAGAGGTATCACTCAGGAGTATATTCAATTGTTTTTTTAACCATATTCTTAATCAGTTTGCAAGGGAAAATACAAGATATAGTCTTATTTGAGACAGTATTTCATTTTATGCCCCTGTATTATAGGCTATACCAGGTCAGTTTTTGACCTTAAATGTATTTAATCATGTATTCTCTGCGATAAATCCCGAGTATATCTTTCAGTGTACAAAAAATGATGAACTAATAAGTCTTTGATTTTTCCTTAAATAAAAAATTATTTATCATATAAAATGGACCAAATGGACCCTGTGGAGCCTATTTTTAATAATTTTCTAAATGCCACCCTTTGTCAAACATTTGTAATGTTAAATTGGGTTTTTGTGATGATTTTGTTAATCGTCATTAAATTAATAAAATTAAAAATACATTTTTGTGGAAATTGTTTATGATCTGGATTAAGCAAATTTCCCAATAGTTTTATGAAAAAATATGCTGGAAAAGAATAAATGTAATACCATATTAATAAATAAAAAAAGTGCACGTTCAGGGTGCAACAATTGACGTTATGAATTGAAGTTATTAATATTGCAGCAGATTTTATATGTAAACGTTTCAAATATTTGCATATAGTCTAAATTAACTATACATAAGCAATAGAAATCCTTCATTCATTAGTTATAACATCATAACCCATAATCCTGTTGAGGGTCGCCTATGAACCAACAAATTAATTTAGCTAGCGCACGCACTTTATCGGGACCGGAAATCATGTTCATTTTTAGCTAATGAGTGACTCCTCGGCAATTTCGACAATCTTTGGCTATGGTTTCGTTTTGGCGCCGAATATTCAGTAGTGTTTTGTGACTGTGCAGCGCGGCAGTTGGTGTCTGTATGTGTTAGTACTAAACAAGTGCTGTTATTTAACTTTTGGCCTTAAGTTAGCACCAAGTGAAGGACATTTGGAGACAACATGCAGCGAAGCATCGCGTAAGTAGACGCTTAAACGAGGAGTCCCCTAGTTCTGTGGATGAAGCTAGGGGCGCATGCCATAAGTTATGATGAAGTGTAGCATTAGCTTAGCTGCCCTTCCTGAAAGTTAGCATCAAGTTTAAGAGAAAAAAGGCTCACTATCTTGCTTTTAACAGAAAGATTCACGAGCTTTACGGAGTAATATCTGTAGGAAATGTGTTAATATGTTATGTCACAATAAAGGAATGATGTATAAAGACAATAGAGAGATAAAAACCACCACCTAGTTGGGTTGACTAACAAGACTCTCCTAAAACACACTCTTCACTTACTTGTCCACTAATCTAAAGCCGGAAGTCACATTTGCTGTTATTAGATAAAAATACACTGTTTGGATTATACATCGATGACTCGCATTAAATGTTTCCTGCCTTCTGTCAGATCTTTCTTTCAGCCAAAGAGCAAAGATGTTCAGAAGAAACCTGCAAAGGAACCTGTAAAAACGTAAGTTCTTTACAGTAACACACAGGAATCTGATGCTTTTCCAGGCTATGCTCTTCAGCCTCAATTGTCATTCTGAATTAACTATACAACGATTAGCCATAACATTACAGACACTTTTACAGTTGTAACATTTTGTCCTGAAGTCGAAGTGTTGATGCAGGAAAGGTGAGAAAGTGTAGGGACAACTGATGAACCAGCATGAGGTGATGGGGAGAAAAGGTTTGCCGATATTGTCCAATCCCCGAACAGCCACTGTAGTCCAAAGGCATCAGAACACACCGTCCATTGGAGAGTTCTTTAGGAGTGTAGTTTTAATGTTATGGCTGATTGGTGTACATTTACCTGATCTTAAGATTTTATAGTTCACTTAGCTAAACCATATTCATACTTATTTACAGCTGAAAGGGAGATTATTAACACCACCATTTGTTTGTAAGGTATATTGACAAGCAGAGGTGGTAAACAACATACATTGTTTACTCATTTTTGGTGTATTTATGTGTAAAAACACTTAGAAGTATTCATATTTTACTCAAGTAAAAAGTGAAAAGGTACAGGCACGGAAATATACTCAAAAGTTTTAAAGTAAATAGTAGATATTTCGAAGGACATCCCTACAAAATGCCACAACCATATAAATGTATTAATTCTTATATTAGTGTATTTACATCTGAAGAATAACCACTGTATGTAGAGAATAACTAAGATGGATAGTTAAAGCTGAAATCAGGCTGGTTCTTCATAGCTTAGATTTTATACGTGTTTCTGGTCTGATTTGACTTCTCACTTATTTAATGTCTCTCATCCTGTTTAATCTGTTGTGTGTGTGTGATCAGCATTGATTGACACACAGAGACATTGTCATTTCTGTCTATTACTAGCCCCTCATTTAGATTTAGATTTAGATTAAAATCATCAAAATCAAACATTTTTTTGTCAAAACAGTAAGAAAACATTCCACATTCCCAATTGGGACTTAACATAAGTCATGATTTAATTTCCTTCAGGATTGATGGATTAACACAATGAAATCAAGAGACACGCTAACATCACATAGCTAATCGCAATCCATTTGGTCGCACATATGTGTCCAATAAGCAACAAATGTAATAAAGGCTTAAGGAAAATAGTCCAAACTCTGGATAAAAGGGTATGTTACCACCTCATGCAACGTTTTCTCTGAAGTGTTGATACTTGTACTGTCTGAACATTGATCAGAGCTAGCGGGGATCTCACAGCTGTCTAGTACTAGTCTACAACTGCTGACCCAACAGAACAATAATAACCATAAATGAATATGCGTGGATCATAATTAACTCTCTAACATTGATAAAGATAAATTGGGATAATTATTATTAATTGCATTATCATTTTGGCCATAAAACACTTCCCAGCTTCAGTGGAGGTTTTGTGTTCTGCTTTGCACACGCTTCATTCTTCCTCCTCCCTTCATGTTACATTTCTGCAGAACAGCAACCCAAAGCTTCCCTGTCTTTTAAGGATCTGAATTTCTAGAGTGACTTTTCTTGTGATTTTATTGGCCGCAGTTTTAAACGTTTGGAAGTCTGAGCACGGAATGCTGATACACTATTCGGTATATACTCTGATGAGGGATTATATTCAGGGCATTAAATACTTAAAGTCTTGATGTCAGATGTATTGTGTTAATGTGTGATATGATACAGAGCTGATCAATAGTTCATTTTACTGATAAACCTCTTAAAAAAATAAGGGTTGAGTAATTCTCCTTGCAATAGTATGTGTAACTAACCAAGAAACACTTTTGACCCACACGTTTTTATTTTTTCATCGTCTATTTTGGATAGATTTTAATGTAACATTATCCTTATTCCTTTAATATTAATTCAGTGGGAGTGACAGATAGGTTCGAGGTGGAGGTGGGACTGCACAAAGGATAGGCTTTGAGCCCCTTCTAGTTTGCTGTTGTGATGGACAGGCTGACAAATGAGGTCAGGCAAGAGTTCTTGTGGATGATGATGATGTGTGCAGAGGACATTGTGTTATGCAGTTAGAGCAGGACACAGATGGAAGAAAACCTGGAGAGGTGGAGGTATGTTCTGGAGAAAAAAAGGAATGAAGGTCAGTTGTAACAAGACAAAATACATGTGTGAATGAAAGGGACACTGGTGGAACGGCGAGGATGCAAGGAGTGGAGGTGAAGAAGGTGCATGGCCATGCTGTTGAGTTCTTTGGCAGTGCATGCAGCTTGGTGTGGGTGGAGAAGAGTGCTGGGAGTTATTCGTGACAGAAGAATAGCATCAAGAGTGAAGGGAAAGGTTTTCAAGATGGTAGTGAGACCAGCTCTGTTGTCTGGTTTAGAGACACGGTGGCTCTGACCAAAAGACAGGAAGCAGAGCTCGAGGTTGACGAGTTGAAGATGTTAAGTTTTTATTCTGGGAGTGAGGAGGATGGACAGGATTAGGAACAAAGCCATCAGAGGGACAGTTTAGGTGAGACGTCTTGGAGACAAAGTAAGCGGGCAGATTGAGATGGACTGGACATGTGAAAAGGAGGGATTGTGGGTATGTTGGTAGAAGGAGCTGCCAGGAGGAAGAAAAAAGGGGAAGGCCAAAGAGGAGGTTTCTGGATGTGGACAGATGATCCTCTGTTGTGAAACCTAAAGGAGCAGCCAAAAAAAGACGAGGAATCATTCCTTAATTGTACCAATACTATATTTAATAACGCCCCTCAAAACGGGTAGAGGTCTAATCTCCATGTTAGATTTCAACACGTTTAGTGTTAAACCTCTCCCAGGCTGGAGTATCTGGGATTTATCTTTGAATCATACTGAGCTATGGAGATCAGTTGTTTAGTAAAAGTCTTTGTGGCCGGTGCTTTTAATCAAAAGGAGCTGATTACTCATCTTCCTCATCTCTGAGCTGCTATGATCATGGCGTTCGTTTCCTCGCCTCTGCATCATCCTTGGAAGCACGTCTTAAAGCGCACTTTTAATAAACCCGTCTTCATTTAATGAACTGTTCATCATTGCCTTGACCTCTGCTTTATGACTACTACTTTACTTTTTATCTGTCAACTCTTTTTTACTAGTTTTGTTATTAACATTACCCGGTATTAAGATGCTTAATACCCCAGCGTGTGGATCTGCTCTCTCATATTAATGAAGCGTAAGTCCTTGAAGTCCACAGCGGGTTTTTATCTGTGATCCTTTACTCCTCTGCAGGCCCACCAAAAGTCCTCTGAAGGTGCGGAACGGTGTCCAGGAAGCTGAGTCACCCGTTAAGAAGGTCACCAAACGCAGCCGTCAGATCCTGGACAGCGACGATGACGATGTGCCGGCCATTAAGCAGCAAGTCGTCCCCAAAACAGCTCCTGCAAAAACCGAAAAGGTACACGTGATTGATCAGATCTGACATGTTGAGTTTTTCCCTTTTTTTTTTTTATGTGTCTGAATGCTACCAAAATGTAATTGTTAATACATATTAGATATATTTTTACCCTAACCATGGCAGAACCTGATCCAGAGTAGTCCCCTTTAAATATGGTGGGGGTCTTAATAAATGGACAGGTCCAGGTCGTTTTTTTCCCCGCACTTCCTTTACCAATGTTCGGTGCGAATGCAGGTAATGCATATTTATTTAAGTGTCTGCCACACTGACAGTTCCCGGAAGTTTCTGTGTATGACTGTATGTGAATAATAAAGGATATGTTATTATTATTATTATTATTATAATTATAACGACCTGAGCTAATTCTAGAAAAGTTGGCTTAACAAACTCCTTAGTTTAAGCCTGAGCTTTGGGTTGATAAATGATAGTGAACCCATTTTTTATGTTCATTTATGGGAACTAAACGCACGTGAGAGCAGCTGAAAGTTAGATACAAGTACAGAGTTGATCCTGGGTAGGTGCAGAACCCGCTGGAGGAATTCCACATTTCATCATCATAAAACCTGTTGTGAAAAACACGTCATTTGGCAGCCACCTCGTCGTTTTTGCTTGACGCACGTCAAAGATCATGTGACGGGACACATGGAGGTTTTGGGAGACAGCCTGCAGCACCATGGGATGGTTACGGCCATGAAGAGTTTTTGTGTTCAGGTGCTGATAATAATAATATAAGAATAAGAATGTTGGAGCTCCATCCCAGATGACTCACTATAACTTATGGCAGCTTAAGTTATAGTCATTCATCTTGGTCTAGTCTTTTTTGGGTTGCCCCTATAAAATATGACAAAGCGCCCTTCACACTTACATACTGTGTGTCCTCAAGTGACATCTTCCTGAGATTTTACCAGCCTGTCTGCTGCAGCGCTGCCGCCTGTTATCTGCTTTATCCTGCTCTTTTTTTTTTTTTTTCTGTATATATGTTTTTGATCTTCTCTCTTTCCTGGACTGATTTCCTCTGCTCTTCTGTTACTTCTGCCTGTGTCTGCCTCTGTCTTCTGTTTTCTTCTTACTCATCTTCCCTTTTCCAAATGTAAACATGAGATCATTCACCTGTCGCAAAAACATTTGCTTCCGTTTGCACCAGAGCTGCAAACTCATTTAGTAAATGTTGAAAAATTGTTACCGACAACAAACTAAATCACCCATTCTATGCTAAATTTTATCCTCGACGATAATATCTTAATTATTGTTTTAACAATGTGCGGGCTCACGTTAATGAGCACAAAAACAATCAAAAAACACATCCACGCATTAGCTGCGTCAAGCAGTAGGCCTACACCTACACTAAAATTAAACAAGCATCGCTGCTGAAAAATGCACGAGTGAAGTTAACGCGATTGAACACAACGCGCCAGGAGATGAATTGCAGACACCCTCAGCAGTGCAATCTCTGTCCTCCGACTTAATTGCTTGACTTGGATCAACGTCACGGTAGGGCTGCAATAATAGATTATTTTAGGAGGCGAGTATTCTATGTTAGTCTGGCAATTTATCGAGTAATCAAATAAGAAATGTTGAATGCCCTGCAGTTTCTTTTTTTTAATTAAATCGCTTTTGCTTTGTTGAGGAGGAATGGTAATACACAACAGAAAATACGATTGGTCTATTCAATGAACAACCAATTGTTCCCTGTTTTTTAAAAAAACAAAACGTATTTTGCTTGAATTGCAATAATAACTGTCAACAGTTATAATAACAAATGAGATCAGTTGTTGCTGGATTTATCTTAGAATCTGCAATGTTTTCCAGCGTGTGTCTAGAGTTCATTATTTCTTACTTTCCCATTTATCATTTTTAGAGTTTGTATTAAAAACAAACTCTCTGCTGTGGTCTAGATCTCATTCGGAAAGGGTTGTTTACGTGGATTATTTCTTCTTGTTTTGTTCGGACTAATGGGGCCATGTAAACCCACCTAATATCTATTTATGCCAGTGCAGAATCCAAAGAATCCCTGTTAAAACACACATTCACCAACCCCCTGTCTGCCTGTCAGTCTTTGTCTGACTTTTTAACCTCCCCAAATTTCAGGCTGAGTGAGAATCTGTTCGCACTCAAAGATAGGTTATCCCCCTCGTTTACCTCCATTCACTCTGAGAGGTGCGTCTCCTTGGACAGCCTAACTTGAGGGAAGGACACTATGTGAGTTTTAACAGCTGGGAAAGGGACAGTATGTCTGGGTAGGAGTATTTCCTGGGTGTATGTAAGAAATATTAAAGTTCTTATGACATCAATGTGGAGGCAAACACCACAGATCAGGCTGGAATTCTGAATTATTTTTATTTTTAAAAGTTAAGCCAGTTTAACACAGGTTACCACATTTGCTTCAATGTTTGATAGCTCAAATGTATCCCCTACTCTTAGTCTGACTATTTGTCATCTCACTAATCCTAACAATTCAACCAATGTGATGGCGATTGGATTCGATTCTTAGATTTGCTTCAGTTTGAAATAAATAAACACCTGCTTCCCTTTAATATGTTGTTTCCACCACTATCATTAGCGGGCAACCGTTTATACCCTGTTAACAAAGCGATCTAGATTAATACAGGACTTCTTTACAAACACTTTTAAAGGATGAGAAATGTTGTCTAATTATAATCGGTAAAATACTTCAAAATATTGTTAATCCTTTTTTTTTGTAAATATTGCACACCCCTTTATGACGTCATGTGTTTTTGCACATTTGCCGTGGAAATGTGAAAGTTGTGACCATTGAGGGTTTTTTTTGTATGAAATGCCTTCACTAATACCAGAACTGCTTGTCTTTTTCAGAAGGAGGATGTGTTCAAGGCAGTTCCCACCCCTCTGTCTCCTCCACCCGCCCCGGTCACCCCTGTAACCCCTGCCACCCCAGTCACACCGACCTCTTCTGCTTCACCCGGGACTCCCAGCTCCCCAAACTCCATCTCCCCTCCTGAGATCGTTAAACGCAAGACCGGTTAGTATCTGCTCAGATCTATACTGTATACTTATTATTACAGCATAGATCTGTATTTCTACACTTTTTTCCCCCCCAAAGCTGGATCATATTTGACACCGGCTGAGGATTAATAGTTTTGCAGCCTCGAGCCATTCCTTGATTATTTTGTTAGCAGGGGTTTAATAACCCCAAATACTCATTATATCTCATGAGGGGAAAAACAGGACGTGTTTCACCAGAAGCAGCCGCACGCATTTCGTTCTTTATTGTGTCCCTTATCTCCCGGCTCTCTGGACGGTTCTCAGCCTTTAGACAGACACACAGTAGAGTGGATCGTGTCTCATCTGCATTTACCTCACCAGCTTGTCCATTGAATGCATTCTTTGTCAAGCCTATATAATTATTTTCCAGCATGTATTTGCTTCGCTATCATAATTATGATATTGCTGCATCGTCTTTGTGACTTGCATTATCTGCTGACTATGTGTTAATAGAACCAGTGGAGCAGGCCGTCGTATTATAGCCGAGTGTCTCAGTTTCCATAGTAGCTGTTCAGTTTGCATACCTTCACTTAAAAGGAAATGGAGTGGTTATTGTTATTATTATTATTATTATAATACAGTTTAAACACGACGAGGTGAATATTTTCACACATGCGGGGTGCGAGTGCAAGTGACCTGCTGCTGTTTGCGTGTTCATTATACATATGTAATCGCGTTCACCAACTATCTGCATTGAACATGAAAGGGGGCATTCGAGCAATTTGACACAGAGCTTTGTGCTTGCTGTATTTCCATGTCACGCCGAAATGCAAGAGTTTAAAGAGGGAATTTAAGCCACTTAGAGCCACATTTTGTTTTTATTTAAAGTACCCCCCCCCCCTCATTTGTTCCTTCATCCTCCTTTTTGAAGCAGGAAAGCGGCTCATTTTCTTTTCATCAACATTTCCGTTTGATGACTGCAGTGTTTCCTTTCAGCAGTGGTGCGTAGCCACACAATAAGCGCCCTGCCACCATCCACACTGGAGAAAACATCACATTAAAGGAACTCCTTTAATTTGACCAGAAATTGCATTCTTAATGTCCTGGGTTAATACTTCCATTATAATATCTATGAGACCGACATCAGCAGCAGAGCTACCTGTGCTGTAACTCGAACAAAGAACCCAGGCAGGGGCAAACGTGGAACCAGAACCCAAATTACCTTCAAGCTGCATAACATTAGAGAGGAAATTACACTGGAACCCTAAGCTGCTGCTCTGCACAATATCTTCCAGGATGGAATTAGTGTTTTCATTACTAAAGAACGTATCAGTGATTCTCTTTTAATTTATTTATTTTTTTTCATGTTGCCCTACATCTGCAGTAAAGGGAGCAAAGTTTTCATCTCTACGTTCTCTTTCTGTTTGATCTGCATGATTTCAGTCGGGACGCCTCACTTCTTTTCTTCCCTCCCCCTTCCCTCTTCCCCCTTTTTGATTTATTTCTCGTCCTGACTTTGCAGCGAGGAAAATGTTTCCAAAGAGAAAGCTGAATGAGAGCAGCAGCAGCAGTGAGAGTCTGAAGGAGGAGGCCGAGACCAAGGAGGAGCAGGATCGGCAAAACAAACGACCCCGTGTGGAGGGCAGCACCGGCAGCGCAGGTACAACTTCTCTGCAAAATAGACCAGCCATACTGTCCACGATGTTTCTAGACACCTACGAGTCCACATACTCGTGTATAAATTTGATGGACAAATGGCAACAACAGGCTGCAGGAGCTGGACGGGTCGTACAGTTTGAGTACAGTCCATGGCTGCCTTGTAGAAGTATGGTTTAAGCACTGAGATGTATGCACACAAATGAGTGATTTTTCAATGAATGAAAATCGTTTGCAAACCTCCAAAAACAAAGACTCAAGAAGAATAAGATAATTTTCTGTCGAACTACACACTCTGCTAAATTCCGCCATGACCCTGCAGCATTTAGGATATTTACACGGTTGGTTATCGACCGCAGAGTCGGATCAACGAGCCTGTTCAATAATGGATTGTTTGACGGATTGTTGTTTTTTTCTATTTCAACAGAGACATTTATAGTTTACTCGCTCTCCTACTAATCCCTCTTTCCACTTAGTTTTAAGTATTTTAACCTGTTGGGTGTGGGCACATGTGCAGTTAACTGTGCTTATACATTCTCTTACAGTGAGGAAAGATCCGTGCAGCCACAGCCTCAGCTGCAATCTGGAACCACTGTTAAATTGTTCACAAATTGTTTTATTTCGTAAATGTTTAATCAATAAAAATCACCAAACAGTCAAAAGTCATGATAAAAAGTAGTAGAGGAAATGATCATGCCATGAAATGTTGGATATGACAAACAGTCCCTCATTGGGTGGCGTCCTGTTCATCAGCATTTCCTTTTGATGAGCTTGGCAGAAATGTGAAGATTTATGACATTGGTATTTCTTTGATGACACTGTGGGTACGATTTTTTTTTTTATCATCAGTTAAGCTTAAATGGAGCAACATTGGCTAGTTTTAATTTATTGACAGCAACATTGATAATTAATGGTATGAATCTTTCATCAAGCAGAATTCTAAACTTTCTTAGGCTTTCAGCTTTTCAAATGTGACGTTTTTTGTTTTCTTCTTTTTGAAAACTGAATGAATAAGATGTGGGAAAGCAATGTAAATATTTTAAACCCTGGGAAAGTGTGAGAGGTGCTTTTAGGTTATTGCTCCAAACGTGGGCATATTCCACTATGGAAAAGGCGCTCGGGCCAATCTCGGAACAACTTCCGCCAATATATATAAATATTTGATATATAAATCTGTTCTTTTATTTGTTTTGCATAATTGGTATTTGGTTTCACAGTCATTGAGAAACAATCTTGGAGAGTTATGCCATCCAACAAATCTACACTGGCTCTTAACTAATCAGATATTATGCAGTATGATGTCACACACAGCACCTCTGAATTCGTTTTTATACCTGTGCCAAAGGGGCTGTATAGGGTGACCCTTGTCCATCTTTTGAGTTTCTCCAGTAGCCAGAGCATTTGTGAAGTAACATTAAGATTTACTGATCATTTAAATATTGATTGGAAAAGCTTCCGGTCAGGCGCTTCACTCAGTCAATGAATTGACCCCAGCTCTATCCGCTGGTCCTTAGTGCTTTTATTATTTCCTCAGTAATTTATCCCTTTAGGGACTACCTGGAGTTAAAAGAAGGCATCAAAAAAATATTTCCTCTCGCATTCACTGAAAATAAACTTCAAGCGTGGGTTTACATATAAAGCGGGTCAACCTGCTGGCATTTATCTGTCCAATGACTGCCCTCCCTCTCTGTCTCAACCTGTGTAGGGAGCCCGGAGGAACCTATGGATGTGGGAGCAAAGGAAGAAAGAGTTGAAAAGATTGTGACGGAGGCTAGCGGGCTGGACGAGGAGTTGGAGGACAAGAAGAAAGAGGACGGCGAGAAGGCCACGGAGGAGGCGCAGGTGGAGAGAAAGAGCTCCGATGAGACAAAGAAAAAGGCTGAGGAGGCAGTAAAGAAAAGTGTGTCAGAGGAGAAGACGGTTGATGAGAAAGGACCTGCCACTGCCAAAGAGGAAGCGGTTGAAAAGGACACGCAAGAGGGAGAGAAGAGCCCAAAAAGTCAAACGGCGAAAGAGCAGAAAGAAGCTAAAGAGCAGAGAGATAAGGAGCCGGCCAAGAAAGCGTCCATCAGCAGTTTCTTTGGTGAGCGGCAATTTGCATAGCTCTGTGTTTGCACAAAAAAAGTGTCCATAAATATACTTTTATAAGTGAGGGAAGATGGCAAAATATTGTTCTGCCCCATCCTCTGCTCCACGCTCACCTTCCCTTTTTATTTTCCTTTTTCATAGCTCCCAGGAAAGCTGCAGTGAAGACGGAGAAACCAGACAAGAATGAAGGCGAGAAGAAGACAAGTTCAGAGAGGAAGACTTCAGTGGAGGACAGCAAAGACACCAAAGGGTAAAGAAAAGTAGAACAGGAAGTTACACGCACAACCTTCGCTGCACACAATGTATAAAAGCCCAGCAGACTGACCAATTACTACATTAGGAAATGTTGTTAGCAATTCATAGTAGTTCCAGCATAATGTGCACCCGAGGACTCCCTCCTGTCCTCAGTAAGGTCATATTTGTTGCAATCAGCCTTTTTGCATGAAGACAACTTATGACGACTCGTATTGAAGGAGTTATGGTGTATGGCGCTCACATCCTGCACAAAGTTAAACTCCTGCACATCACCTATGGCGCACCGATACCGGGATTCACCATAGCAACCTGTAAGACGATATGGTCGCCATGTTTCATGCCATTTGAGGTGTAAGTTGTAATGTAATCAGGAGTGTATTTTTAGAAAGAAAGAGAAACGCAGCTTCATCAGAGAAGGAGAGAAAACTATTGTGGGAGGAAATTACTGCCTTAGTGGATGCATCCAGATTTACCGCATTTTCTCTAAATGCTGTGAATGAAATGGTGGCAGAATGGTTTTGAACAGATTGAAAACCACATAGCCTATTCTGGGTAGACTCAGAACTAGGTGGAGGAGTTATATATTTCATTTGGAAAGGCTTCGGGATCTCCTCCACCCCCAGGAATGAGCTGGAAAGGGTTGCGAGCAAGATGAACGTCTCGGGTATCACGCGTGGACTGCTGCCACCGTGACTTGATGGATGGCAGATTCAAACTTCACTTTGGTTTTAATCATATTCATAAAATAAATAATTTTTTCAGTTGCTTTATTATCAAATATTCAGCGATTTATAAGCTTCTGTTTTGATATTTGTTTTCTCTCTAGATTTTTCCTTTTACACCAATCATAATCTGGTCCCACACCATCATCTGAATATCCATCCACTCATCCACACACACAGACAATCATACGTACAGTCAATCAATCATAAATGCGTAGAGAAGTACATAATTAGAAGAAGAAGAAATCCTTCATTGATCACATACAATCATACACAGAACAGCATAGTGAAATTATATCTCTGCATTTGACCCATGCCTGGGGTAGGAGTGGGCGGCCCCTATTAAGCACCTGGGGAGCTGGGTTTCAGGGTCTTGCTCAAGGACCCTATGACAAGTAGACCCTGGTAGGACTCGAACCTTCCGATCTTCCGATTGGGAGACGGACGCTCCACTCCCTGAGCTTCAGCCGCCCCTTATTTATTCGTCCCTAATTACGGAAATTGACCAATAATGAAAGATTATCTCTTGAATATAAATAATTATAGCACCAACTATTGTTCTCACCACTAATACAAACAATCTTAAAATGAATCATGATTGATTATCCTCATTAATTCTAACATACAAATTTTATAAGATATGTGTTCTTAGTTTTTCTTTCTTACTTCATATTTATATATATTCTACTTTGTCATTCCATTAATGACAATTTCAAGTGTTAACTTCAAACTCGGATATCATAGTCCATTTTGCACTTCACTTTTTTGGTTTTTCTTTTGCTTTTTACCTTCCAAAGCTCAAAAAAAAACAACCCCTCAGCTACAACAAAAACAAAACAGTCACAGTTCCTCTCCTTAACTGTCCACTGTTCCTTCCCAACCCTCTCTCCTCGCTTCTGTCAGAATGTATGTATGTGTCCCAGAGTTGCTCGATTGGATTCAGGTCTGGGGTATGGGCTGGTCTGTCAATAGCATCAATGCCTTCGTCATCCAGGAACCGCTGACACACTCCAACCACATGATGCCGGGCATTGTTATGCACCAGAAGGAACCCAGGACCCACTGCACCAGAACCCGGTGTGACAATGGGTCTGAGGATCTCATCCCGGTACCTAACAGCAGTCAGGGAGGAGGTCAGCAGGGCCGTCCAAGGATATGCCTCCCCAGATCATCACTGACCCTGTGGGTCACTAGTAGCGGGGGCTCTGGCAAAATGCAAAACTAGCCAAGAATCAGCCAGAAAGGATGGGGGGGAGAGAGATATTTCATATTTCTGCAGCTGTCTATTGTCCATTACAACCTTAGCCTTAGTAATATTATTATTGCTGTTTTGGTTGTTCTATGGTGTCTATTTGAACCAATCATTATTATACCCACAGTCTTAATATTGTTTATAGTTGTTTTTGTCCACTGTTTTTGCACACAACATGTTAAAAAAAAGAAGCTTCCGTGAAGAAAAAAAAAAAACAGCAATGCAAGAACTTTGCTTTGATGTGGGTATGTGATGTTTGAGGTGTACGGTTAGAGAAAGTCATTCTGAGAGTGTGAAAGCACAATCCATCTAGGTCTCACTGATTTAAATCTGTCAACATGACAAATGAGAAACTGGCACGTTGCGTCCGACCGCTCAACTTCAGGCTCAGAAGTAGGAGGAGTTTTCTTTAACCAAAAAAGGGTTTGTTGAAGAACTCTTGCCAGCGAGCAGGTGAGGGTTCAAAGGGTAATTCATTTGCGTTAACTGATGCATGTAACACACTCGTCATATTTCCATCGATGTTTTACCCTGTCACTTTTTCTTGTGTTTTCCCTTAGTGAGTCAACCTCAGCACAAACAGACTACAATCCATCCAGACCCAACTACCATCCTGTGGATCATGCCTGCTGGAAGCAGGGCCAGAAGTAAGTCCAAGCCACTTTTCTCCAATTGTGACCTTATGAAGAAATAGAAACTCAAAGCCTCACTTGGGACTATTAATAGCCCATAAGTTTAATTTCATTTTCATTTTTAAACACAATGTCAGTCGTTTAAATCCAATGATCACATCTTTTGATTGTCCAACCAATAGTATTTAACTCAAAGGACTTTTTTTTCTATCATGATTATAATGGTAAAATAGAATATAAAATGTCGAGGAAAAAGCAAGTTTGTCCATGAAAGTTGTATCTCTGCCAATATTTACTTTCTGTGTTTTACCTGTGATGGTAAACAGATTGTTATTGATCAAGATTTTCAAGTAAAATGCCAATAGTTTTTTTACTGTTTATTCTCACGTCTAAGCCAAACCAGTCTATTTTATTTCTCTGCGACTTGCCAAAGTCAAACATCAACAAACTCGGAAAATCAATTTTTCAGACCAGGCTTTGACGTGAGTGACAGCAAAAAAAACCCAAAAATCTCTGAATTTTACATCAGTAGCTGTGCTGCTGCTCAAACTGGGCTTTGACTCAAGTCAGCACCGGCATGATTCATGAGTTTAACTCACTCTTGAACAGCTGAAGCTCAACGCCAGTCCCAGAGATGCCAATAAACAGGTATGTGGGATTGAATACCAATATTTTGGCAGAATGTCTCCCATTGTAAACAAAACCCATCCACTGTTCCAAAAGGGAAATGAAAAAAACTCATGATGTAGTTCATTCATTTACCAGCTGATTTACCTGAGCAGAGTGTTTTGTGGCTTTTTGTCCTGTTCCCTCCACCACCATAGAGCATAAGAAGGTTTTTTAGACATACATGTTCCTATCATGGCATCTCTGACCTCAGTCCTCCCTGCCGTTTCATGGAGTTTTGATACTTCACAATCAAAGCTCATTCTCCCACTGCACTAATTGCTGGTTGCTCTGAATAGCTGAGTCAACCAAATACCGTGAATGTTAAAATCTGTCGGTGCGGATGCTCTCCCTGCTAATTTATGCTAATCACTCTCCAGAGTGCCATACTTGGCAGTGGCGCGGACTTTTGAGAAGATTGAAGAAGATTCTGGCAGGTAAGAGCTCCTCTGTATGGAGGAAAAACACTTTCATTTAAATCTCACAGAGAGGAAAACACCCTTTAAGAGAACATCATCACCACCCTGCTTGAAGCTTATAAGTGTATGAAAAATCATTTTTGTAAAAGGACCCTGCATCTGATACATTTTCCTCCTGGAAAATCTCTTGAATATAGTTTCCAAATCCAGAATTAAATAATATATAAAATAAACCTGTTATAAAAAATGTTTAACTCAAATGGATGAACAAGTACGATATTGTTGAATAGCTTTCAGACCAATGTGTAGAACAGTGGGAACACCGCCATCCAACAGATATCCATCTGTGTCGCACAACACAGATAGATCTTTCATTTAAGCGAATGATGACTTGGGGCAATTACTTTTTTATTCTGTCTTTACTCGTGTTATATATGTTTCAAATGAAAATTGGTCTGATGATCTTTAACATTTCAGTTTGAAATATTGCCAATTTTGGCATTTTTCTATTTAGTTAATTTAAGTATGGCTCTTGTTGTGGACCGCCTTGAAGAATGATTCTCAGTTTCCAGAGGCAATTAGGAAATTGGATACATTTTCCGTAAAGGCAGGGACCATGAAATAACCCTACACATCGCCCACTCGCTAGGAATGTTCGGTAATATATTCCAACAATTCTTTCCACATTTTGTTTAATATTTGTATTAATTTTATCCCTCGATGCTTCTTGGAGACTCACTGACACAATATACCGCTGAATAAAAACCTTTAAGAACCAGAGAAAGCACCTCATTGGGCAAACCTCCGCCAAGGCTCACAACCTACCTCTGAATGTACTTTTTTTTTCTTCCTCTTGTATTGTCCCTATGTGGTCAGCAGGTGATTTTATTTTCTGCTCGATGCACCTAGATATTGAGTAGGGCATTATCTTCAACACATTATCGCGTAATTTCCTGTTGGTCTTTGGAATAAAACAACAATGGACAGAAGAGTATCCATGGTTTATGAAAGATCCATTCAGGTTTCTCCATTAATGTTTGAATTATTGCCAGTCTCTAAAACAGACGTGTCAAACTCAAGCCCGCGGGCCCTATCTGGCCCACAAAAAAAGTATTTAACTTTATAATAACCGTCCCGCCGGTATACAGCACAAACGCCACAGAAACTACAAATCCTAGAATGCGCCGCGATAGCTGCAACGTCAATCAATGGCTCCCGCGCTTCTCCCTGCTCCTCTGAAGTCAGGTATCCGCCGTCATCCACTCACTCTGATAAACCTTCTGCTCTAATCCTTAGAGGAGATGCTACAGAGAACGGAAGGAGATATAGTTGATCCATCCTTCTTAAAAACTATAAACAATAAACGTATTAGTAAATAGAACAGAACGTTTTCATTAATTGGCGAGGTGCATTAATTGGTCACGGCCTCAGGCTTTTCAACATATGTCAGTGCTGTTGCGTTAAAAACCAAAAAAAAAACTTGTGAAGGTGCTCACATGCTGAAATACTTACTGTGAAATACATCGTCAGACTGTTCATGACTGTTTTCTGCTTTCACTGTTTTATTGCGACAGAAGACTGAGAGGGCTGAATAAAACCAGTCATTTACCAAGAGACATTTAAAGTTCATTTTTATTGATGTTTAAAAACCGATTGATTTTAGATGGAATTATTATATTGTTAAATATAGTTTTTCTGGCTGTTATTGATGCCTGTGAATAAAAACTTTTCATTGGAAATTATTCTGTGAAACTACGCCGATAGAGAGGGAGACACAAAATGTGTAATTTGATGTATTTTGAATTTAATCTGTAATTGAGTATTTTCTAGTCCGTTGTTCAAAATTCTATAAGATGAGTAAATAAGATAAGAACAAAGCATAGTTTGCTCAAACAAACACATTAAAACGCCAAAAACGCCTCTATAGAGCTCATTCAAGTCAAAGTGGCAAACGCTGTTTGTTTTAGGCATTAAATTATAATTTGGTAGATCCTGCATTGATAAACATGAGTTCCAGGTTTCATACTTCTAGGTTGAAGTAGCTCCATTGACGAGGGTCTGTTGAAAATTTCAGGGGGGCGCTATAGAGCCGTTTTTACATTCCCTATCCCACCACCTGTAAAATACGAAAATTTTCACCAGACCTGATAAGTGTGCAAATTTCCCTGAGTTTTCGGGGATGGGAAAGCGGCCCAAGAGTCAATTCGTTGGGAGTATAATAATATAGTAAAATAATACGAAAATAAAAAACGGAGCAGATACAAAAGGTTCCTCGCTCTGCTAGAGCAGAGTCCATCTTTAATTTCGGCCCCATCTACCATTGCGTTTGACACCCCTGCTCTAAATTTACCAACAGCTCAAACAAACTCTTGAGAATCGTTCAAATACTCTTTGGCCGGTCGTCTCTTGCGCCTTCTACTTCGTCTCTGCTCAGCCCATCAAGCCCCCAGCTCCACCTCCAAAGGTACATCGAAGGAATCAAAACATGAAAACATAACCTCCTCCATTAGCGGCGGTAACCAAAAAGAAATAGTTTTAGGTGGAGGTAATGCTGGTGAAATCAGGTGGTATATTTTATAGGATGATTTGTAACTTAAGACTCATGCCAACAATATTATTGCTGGCTTTTTTCCTTCCAGGATATTGAATGATATTGAACAATTTTTCTCACCAACTGTTGTTGTTGTTGTTGTCTAGCCTTTCATACATTACCTGTTCAGTGCCTCCCCTGACATATTTACCTCATTAAAACCTGTAGACAAGTTAAATTTCTCGCCTCCTAGTATTTACAGAATGGCTCTAGAAAATCATACGACTCCACTCTAAGCGATCCTTTTCACGTTTCCTAGGCTGAGGAACATCGAGACTCTGTCGAATCTGTTTCGCTCCGTGCTGCTGCTCACTCCAGGTAAATGGTATCTCATCTCTCCCATGATGCATGCTGATGCAGCCGCACAGGCGGTTGGCTGCCTGCCGCTCTATCAAGGCGTTGTTGATGCTGGAGCCAGGTTGCACATAAAAGTGGGTGGATGAGTCAGTTCATTGATGTGCGTTTGTTTGTGTGGGGTCGGTGTCCGTCTGTGTGTGCTTCTCTTTTAAGGCCTGTACTTTGATGTTTGTGTGTGTGTTTATGTCTTATGATCCAATCTGTGTGTGTGTATCTTTTTCCAGATGACCTGCTTTGCTGTGTATACCTGTGTTTGAACCAACTTGGTCCTGCCTACCTGGGGATGGAGCTTGGTGTTGGAGAGACGGTGCTGATGAAAGCTGTTGCTCAAGCGACTGGTAATAGAAACACTTGCGAGCAAAAACACGCACCCACACACGCACACACACACACACACACATGAACAACAATTTCCTGCACCTAAATGCTTATTTGTGCATCTGCTAATGACACCCCTCTTCGCTCATCGACTGAGCAACGGCTGCTATTTAAATTCTCGCTCTCGTTTCAAGGGCGACAATTGGACAAAATCAAGGCAGAGGCTCAGGAGAAAGGAGATTTGGGCCTCGTGGCCGAGAGTTCCCGTAGCAACCAGCGCATGATGTTCCAACCGGCCAGTCTGACCGCAGGGGGCGTGTTCAGGAAATTGAAAGAAATTGCCAGCATGAGTGGGAACTCGGTGAGCCACAGAATAACATTTTCATTAGGGAAGAGCAGTCTTGGGTAAATATTGCTTTCAGTCTATTTGCCTCCCAGCGTTGGGGTCAGGAGACAAATGTTGATGTGATGATGCATCCAGTGGTGAATTATTAGTTTGTTTGTATACTTTAGAGGAAGGAGTTTTATTTGTCTGCCTTTAATAAGTCGTCACCCTTTTGGAATTTCTAAAGCAATTAGTCCCTTTTTAGTCCCAGTTGATACTGACTTTAAAAAAAAAAGATTGCATTTTTTTTTTTTTCTTCTTTGAATTCAACATGGAGTTTCTACTCGCTGGTGACCTCAGTCTTTTTGCATTCTGTCTCTTCTCCTGGAAATCTCTTCTCCTGTGAATCTCAATTTCCTCCCGCCTGCCTCAGGCTATGAATAAGAAAATAGACATCATCAAAGGCCTCTTTGTGGCGTGCCGCTATTCTGAGGCCCGCTACATAGTCAGGTAAAATAACTCTCACACAAACTCTCCTGGGTGCGTGACCAGAGACACACACACACACACACACACACACACACACACACACCCCTATATATAAGTAGACACAAATATGTTTCCCCTTTAACCATTGTTTATGTGCTAGAGCGTATAGCTGTTGTCCAATGGGCTCTGACTGCTGCTGGTGTTGTGGCTTTGATGGACAGGTCGCTGGCTGGGAAGCTGAGGATAGGCCTGGCTGAGCAGAGCATCCTGTCAGCACTAAGCCAGGCTGTGTGCCTGACCCCTCCCGGACAAGGTAAAGTTGAATTTTATGGCATAAGTTCGCAATTTCCACTAAAATGCTACCTTTAAACAATAGCGAGGTACCCATGTGTTGATTGAAGCCGTGTATGTGTCTTTCTGTTTCATACTGGTAATTTTAATGGACATGATGGCATCCTTCACTATCCTTGTTTTGTGCAAAAACATAAATTCTAAGGTTTTGGGTTCACTCAAAAAGATGGAAATTCAGTTTCTCATCCCCGAGCCGATGGCTGAATAGGAATTAATTAAAAACATAAAAACACTACGAAGAACAAACATAAACTAGGCCTATACTGTCATCCCCGCCAGAGGAGTAAATCCCAAAAAGTCGGAAAGGATTACCCAATGGAGAAGGATACATTTGCATGGAATTTTACCCAGAGGTAGGTTTTGGCATATCCTAGAGGTGATTAAATGCTGGTGATGTAAAGTGTTTTTACAGCATTTAAAAATGGAATCAAATAAAATAAGCCGTTTGGAATAGTGACATTACAATAAGGCTATTGCTGCTTTTGCTCCTTTGATCCCTGTGATGTATCCTAAGCCATGGACTTTGGGCTGTTTAAAGAGGTTTTTCTGTTCATTCCTTTGATGTTCCTTTGGGGGTGGAGCTGGAGGTTCTGAGACGCTGGAGTGGACGACCGGGTACAGAGTATTTGAAAGATACTCAGAGCTTGTTGGAGTAGTTGGTAGATTCAGATTCTGTTAATAACTCAGACATTAATAGAAGAATCTGCAGGAATCTTAACTAAACCCAGAGCACTGCTTTGTCTTGGCGGAGGTTGGCGCTTTCTCCCGAGTGCTTTTTCTGTTTTTATTTGTTTTTATTTGTTTATTTTAAATACTACCCAACGCATAAGTGAGTGAACACGAAGGGTTTGTGGTCGACGCGGTGATTACGATTCACTATTATCACCGACCTTTCAGGGATGCCTTGCTGCTTGTACGGCCTAATCCAAGTCTCCAGAAGAGTCGGATCCCAAATTGATTTGAATAGATAGACCGACACTATAAACAATTTGAGCGAAATTCAATTGCATTCCTTTAAAAGGTGCTACGTATAAAATTTGAAAAGGAGTAAAGTTCCAACTTGCAGACGTTATCGCACCTCCATCCAAGAATCTACCGTGGCCTTCAAATATCAAAGCCAACCTGGGGCTGGTTGCGTCACACAGCTGTGGAGGTAATGAGCCCGGTGGGAGCACACCGGGGCAGAGGTCCTGTGATGGGATCCAACCGCACAGTACGGCTCTCTTTTTACCACTGACTTAAATTGGCCTGGCTGTTTAAAACGCTTGTTTTTATTCTATTGCTTATTTGATGGCAAGGTTTCATGCTCGGCTTATTATTTAGCAAAAAAAAAAAAGTAACAAAGTAAATTTGGGTTTCTCAAAATTCACAATCTCTTCACCACACAAAATAGCCTGCAGCCACACAAAAGAGCCAGAAATGATCATCTTACCCGTTGATTTTTAAAGGCGAAGCGGAAAAACAAAAAGCCCTTTTTAAAAGGTTTGTCCGTTTTATGCGTCAGTACAAACTGACAGAGGATGCTCTGAAGATATGGACTGTCTTTTCAGCTTATTTTAGACTGACAACAACCTTTAAAGAATATTGTTCTCCATTTTACCGAGGTGATCTCTAAATTGTATGCACTGCATATAAACGCTAGTCTTCACTGTGACCTCTAAACAGAAATCGTCTGTAGATGATGCACAGGTTTGAAGTCATGCATGTCTAGACTGCCAATGAAAGAGAATCTGGTCCACTTACGACCACTTGTGAAACACAGGAAAAGAAACACCAGGGTGGAAGGAGGCACTTGTTGCTTTCTCTCTTGTGTGTGACACAACTTCTGGGTGGCAAGTAAACACCGAGTTTCTCGTGTTAAAAGCAAGTCCCCATCTTCTCAAGTTGTTTAGGAGAATGTTGCAACGCTGCTTTGCTATGAAAGTACAGAAAAGATTCAATTCTTGGGAGACGATGCTTTTGTCTCGAAGTCCCTGCACCACAGCGCAGCCAGAATCTGCTGTGTCAAAACGAGACACAGCAGAGGAAGTCTTGAAGACAAAAATCAAGATATCCTGTTGTTGTTTTTTTCTTCACTCTGACCTTTAAGCCAAACCCCTTATTAAGACCTCAGATAAACTTTGCAGTCTTTGTTATTGGTTCTATTAATAATATCCCTTTGGACTTGGATTATGATGTTCGCATTTCGTTAAAGGAATATTTTAACGCAGACTGCCAACCCTTGTGTTCCTCTTCATCATCTTTTACTCTTTGAGGACATAAATGTCTGCTTCTTTAAACCGTCGCCAGACTTTATTTATTCAAATCTATTTTGCGTCAAACGTTTTTAACCAACATCAGTCTGGGCTGTAACTATTAATTTCGGTTCCAGGGTTTCATTTTTCGGATTTAAAGCAGCCTGTATATTTCTTCGGTGGTTAACAGTGGGAAAACGGCCCCTTCAAGATAAAAAGAAGTAGAAACAATTTGAGTGAAAGCCTAACCATGTGGAATGCGTCATTGTTTCCGCTCTGATGCCACCGAGAGCATAAATTGCAGTTTTAATGGAAGTTAAGATGCTGTGAAGAACAATTTTGTTTGTACAGTCAATTGCCCCCAAAACAATAATACGCACAACCTTTCCAAAATTGATGCCAAGTATATTATTACAGCCGAAACTATGACAATAAATCAAGAATGAAAATAACAAAAATGTGCCAAGCTAGGCACCAGGGTTTATATTCATAAACTCCTTATTAAAATGTGTCATATACTGTGTGATCTCTGCATTTATTTACAGATTTAAAATCCAGACCTATTTCTCTGAAAAAAAAGTATGATTGGGAATATAAAAAAGAATCAACAGATATTGTAGATAGAGATTTTACAAATGAGTTTTTTTTTTTTTTTTTTTTTTGCCCCACAAAGATTTGAAAACTGATTAACAATAAAAATGCCTCCTAGTGGAGGGCATCCTCACTCCCGAACTGAGAAAAACTAATACAATTGTAAGCGGTGAACTTGAGATCGGCATCCTGTTTCAATCATTCATTTTGTTGTGCTTTCTTATGGAAGTTTACCTCTTTCGTGAAAGAAAAGTCACACAGTGGAAGTTGCAGCGGCGTTTCGAAATTTACATCAGCCACATTTCTCCCATTTGACGGATCGGTGTGCAACCTGCTCGGTGCGAACATTTGAAACGCCAGACTCTCTGGGAAGTCAGTGGAGATGTGACAGGTCAGTAGTCAGTAGTCAATGATTTAATTGGTTAAAAATCAAGACTAAAACTGTCTACTGAACTTTCCATGAAATTTAAAGGGATTGTTACACCTGTCATCACAGGTTAAAACGATTAGAGATGAGGTTGGAAACGGTTACTGTAGTCGCTGAACGTATACAATATTACCACCAAACAAATAAGATATAAAAACAAATAAGATATAAAAACAAGAACATCAGTAAAACATCAGACTGGAGATGTGTAATTGAGCGCACAGAGTCGACACATCTCCCCAACAGTATACTGTGATTCCAGCACAGATCTGACCTCGTCTCACCGCCGCCGCCTTCACCAATTTAAATAAAGTATTTTTCAACATATTAGTATTCGCGGTTGAACCGTTAGGAGAGGTAGGCCTTATAAGAGTCAATTAGACCCAACATCTCGGTGGGGAAATTCGCATTGATTTGTGGTCTGGTCTGGCAATGTTTTCTTTAACACGCTCACTAATTAATTCATTAATTAATTTGTTTAACCATTATTTAATCGGGCAGGTCATTTAAGAGCAAGTTCTTTGTTGGGCCGAGATGGTTTATTGCAATGAATTATTTATTTTGATAAATTGGTATTCAGCCTTATTTTGAGCGTAACGTAATCGTCAATGTTGAACTGGGAAACAAACAGTTTGTTTTTCCCTGGTATGATATTGCCACAAACTACATGTTTAGTATCATGGAAAACACTCCCGTGCATTTGAGGACAATTCATTACGCTGCGTAAAGTACATTTCATGGCCTTTGAAGTGCTTCTCAACTCTCGTCCAATAAATTTGTGGTCATTTGAATGTTCAAACGCTCGCAGACATCCGTTTGAAAAGCACTTCTTCCTTCCTCACAGGTTTCCCTCCCGCTGTGCTTGACGCAGGGAAGGGGATGAGTGCGGAGAGCAGGCGGGCTTGGATCGAAGAGAAAAGTCTCATTCTCAAGCAGACTTACTGGTAACTGAAAGCATAAACAAACCTGCTCATCTCACTCTGCACCCTCTCCTTAGCACCGCTACAATGCCTCACCCCCCCCTTAAAGCTCTGTCACTCCTCCTGCCTCACTCATCCTGCTCACTTTCATTACGGATGATATTGACTTTTTTCTTTTTTTCCCCTCCATACATGCTGACTTAACTCCGACTCGATGCAGTGAGATGCCCAATCACGATCTCATCATCCCTGTTCTGCTGAAAGAGGGCATAGATCAGCTACCCAATCACTGCAAGCTCACTCCAGGTAAGCAGCCAATTGGGAGGCAGATAGGTTAGAAGATCCGAAATGCGGATTTGGGTGTTTATTGATCTCCTTAGTGGAGGTGAGTCGGTTATTTTAGTTGAGTCGTTTATCACAGAAAACCACTAAACTAAGGATTAGCTCCCAATTAGACTGCCGTCAAGCTATTTGTGATAAGGAGCTTTGGCACCAAGGTAGTCCGCCATCTGATTGCTGCTAAAGTAGGACAATAAATTGGCGCTCCTCGGTCAGTTGGACGAATCAAGCGCCTGTGTTGGCAGTTAACCGTTAGCGATATTAAAAGGACTGTTCTGTCCTACAGTAAAGCCAAATTAATGAAGTTGCTGAATTATTATACGGAAAGAGCCATATAAGAGAAAACATTTCTGTTCTGTCGTATGTGGCAAAGTGATCTGTACATAAATCAGTGTGTTTGCTATGTTTCATGCCATCTTTCTCCTGCTTCTTTTAAGATTAGAAGCACAACCCAGGGGAATATGAGTCAGAGAACTTTCATATTTTGCCAAACGAGACAAATAAACAAACCATTTAAGTGGGGTTCTAATTGTCCTAGTTGGGATAATAATGTGTCACTTTGGAATGGAGTGGGATATGTGCACTCACCGACTCTCTCGCACCCTCTCTCCTCCCAGGTGTGCCGCTGAGACCCATGTTGGCTCACCCCACCAAGGGTGTCGGCGAGGTGATGAAGAAGTTCGATGAGGCGGCGTTCACCTGCGAGTACAAATACGACGGAGAGCGTGCACAGGTTCGTGTCTATGCATGTAGGCGTTGGAGTTATTGAGTTTGACTGTTAATGTTTGGCATTGAACATATATCTGATAATTTAGTACTGACATAGTTTGAACTGCGTGTGTGACTGTTAAAGATAAACTTTAGTGCTTTTTTTTTGCCTTTGTGGGCCAGAGAGGATAAGGAGGTAGGTGAGGGAAGAAGTGAAACACGTAAAAGGAAGAGTGAGGGGAAAATGAAGATCTAAGGCGGACAGCAGCGGAGGAAATTTCAGGAGACACAGCAAGAGAGAGATTGTAAAGTGAACCCCTGGAGCCGTATTGCTAATTTTGGACAGTCATGCCAATAAAGTGCCTTTGAACTGAGTTGAATTGAGAAGAAGGGAGATGAGCAGGGAGAGGCAATAGAAACATATGTAGAGAGAGAGAGAGAGACAGAAATGGCGTCCAAGGTCTCTCTGTCCGACACTCGCTGGTCTCACTGCTGTGGATGTTACTTCAAAGCTGCCAGCAGAGGGACTCATGATACACCAACCTGCTTTAAACACTCCGTCTCTGTTCATGTGTGTTCATTTTTTCATATTTGATGAATATCCATAATGCATAAACGTATGTGCCCAATATGATCATGTGTCAGGATGTGATACTCATTAATCAGTAGAAAAAAACCTAGAAAACTATTTTTAAAACAACATGTTCCAGGCGGAGGATTTAAAAAGGTGAGAAAAATAATGACAAGTACTTTACGGCTGCACAGTTATTGATCAGTCTTATAATCTGTCAGGCTCAGGTGTGGCTTCACCATACATGAGACCTACGGTTCTCCTTGACCGTAGCATATAGTGGTTTTTGGATAAATGTCTTAAGCCCAGTGGAATGTGATGTCACTTGTGATGTCAGCGTATCGTTGCGTCTGGATTGATGCAGTGACAAGCACATCCGGGTCGCTGTCATTAATGTCTGAGTTGATGATTGTCGCCTCATGTTGGCGACGTTCTTGGCTTCCGCGCATTCATCATACAGAACTTTGTTGTGGTGTTTTATTGACAAAGCAAGTATGAACTGGCCAATTTTCTCTGAAATTTTGTGTGAATTATCTTTACCTTTGAGTATTCAACATTGGAGTTTAAATGCATTGGATTGGCACAGCAAACAAATACACTTGAAATGCATGTCCTCTCCAAAGATTTAAGGGGGGTATTTCAGAAAGCGGAGTGAGTTAAAATCTGAGTCAGTTACCTCAGCAACTCACTCTGTGAACGTAACCGGATCGCTGGCAGGTTTTCTTCTTCTCCTCTCGATTCTGAGACACAGCTGTCTCGTTTGTCATTTGTTGTATTATAGGCTGATGTTTGGAGAGGACTGGGAGACCCAGATTGAAGGTACTTTTATTCCCCGATTAATCTGATTGACAATGTCACACACTGTGAATATCTCTTACGTACGTCTGGGCGTGGCTCCCTATTTTTAAAAGGGCAAATATTTAATATTGGAGCTGCTTAAAAAGTTGCCATTGACTGGTTTGAAACATACTTGTTTGAAACTTATTTATATTAAAGTGAGGTTTACTCATGAACCTATCCGACATTCATCAAGTTCATATCAGCGGTACACCGATTGTAATTTTATTTTCCGATCACCGATTTTTTTAAGTCTGCGCTGCCGATATCGACTTTGTCCGATTAGGATAATGACCGTTTCTGTTTATTTTTTCTCCGAGGTTTTAATTGCTATAATTGGTAGTGTATTTTAATTGTTCTTATTTTGAAGGGTTACATTTGAATTAAGGCTGGTCGACATTCTGTTTGTATTCTCGCCGTCGAAAATAATATCATATGGTGTCCGACCTTGCTGATGTCCACACAAGATTTTCCAGCGGCACGCATTCTCTCCACCTTATCACTGAGGGTCGGGGGGGATTCTGAGGTGTTCTCAGATGAAATATAATTTCCCTCCACCGAGCTCTTTCTACCCAGAATAGCTAGGTTAAAACTCTTTTTCTGCTTCTTTGACATGCACTTAGTGGCCATAAAGGAAAATAAAAATATGTTCAATGTCATTCCACCAACATTTCCCACACAATATTCAGAGGAAATGCGGTAACACTAGTAGATACATTCAGTCAAGCAGCAGTTTACTCCCACGCCTGTTTGCTCTGCTTCCCTGATGAATCTTTCTCCTCTTTTAAATAAATATTTTCTCCGGAGTGCATGAAAACATTCAGCTCAAACGGAGTGAAGCATGGCAACCATGGTGTCTCAGCGGTTGCCACGGTGAATCTTGGTATCTGGGATTCATAGATGATGGCTTTTGATGGTCTAAGTGCACAAGTTGAACTTTTTTTTAACAAACTCAGAGTTGATTGAACCAACTGAGATCAGCTTTTTCTGGAATCCCAAAGTGAGTTTCTCATCTCAGTCTTGGATCAACCCAGAATTCCGGGTTTAAATCCGGCCTCCTGAAATAAACTCCAGACCTTTAAAGCTTCTTTGTATTTAATTTGTTAATGTTTATGATCAGGTGCCCTCATTCTGATACTTCCTTACTGCAGATAATGATCCCAACATTCAATTTTCATTTGGACCATTTGCTATCTGGTTTATATTAGTGATGCTCTTTTAACAAACATTTCTGCTACCAGAAAATGTTTGCATATAGGGAACCACTTATTGTTGAGGAAGTGGTTTACATAGAGTTTTCTATAGAATGAGCTAGCATTTTAAACAATGGCGCTTCATTTTCATTTAATTGAGGTAAGCCAAAATCTATATTGCCATTAACATTTGATTAATTGTGCACAAAGAAGATGATACAATGCTTTACACATACAGAATAGATAATATGGATCATTAATGATATGAGTAAAAATGAAGAAATGCGTAACAAATATCGACAGAAAAAGCCGGATTCTTTAGACAGATCAGCCAGTACAATAGTTAAATGGTTTATATTAGTGATAGTCCCATACACTTGTACTGACAATCTGGAACTCTCAAAAGAAATAATAAGGAAGAAGAATTTCTCATTCTTGCCCTTGAGCGCCCTGAGCTGATTGTAGAAGAGAGAGTTGCACAAGTTGACATTTTCTGCTCAGGACAAGAAACAGCCTTGTACTTCTCAAGTTGATAACCATCAAGCCTAGACCCTCTGTGCTGACATTGTAAACCCCCAAGAAATGAGACACGTTGCCAACTCGGGAGGAGCAACAAAGTTGGAATTTACAACGGGTTCAGAAGTAGCAGTAGTGAAAATATATTTGGGGAGAAACAGAATGAGAATATTAGGTTTGATCAAAAATGTGGGTCACAATATGTTGGACTTGGAGAGCAGGGATCATCAAACAGAAGAAAAGCCTTCATACAGATGGGAGATGGAGTCCTCTGTGAGCAGCAGTATGCCCAATGAATAACCATTATAATCTTTATTCACATCCATGTTATACAGCATGACTCACTGATTGACTTACTTATTCATGCTCGAATTGTGAAAAAAAATTAGCTCTGCCAAGGAGGTTATGTTTTCACTCCTGTGCCTTTGTTTGTTTTGGTATGTTTGTATATCTGTTTTTTTATGAGCAGGATTCTGCAAAAACTACTCGACGTATTTGCATGAAACTACCCAGAGGTAGTTTTTGACGTATTCCGGAGTTGATTACATTATGGAGACGAAAATAAGCCGTTTGGGGTAGTAACTTCAGAAAGTAGCTCTTGCTGACTTTGATCCTTTTATTCCTTTGATCTTTCTGTTTCCCCAGTTCCTTTGATAACTTTAATGTTTTTTTGGGGGTGGGGGCTCAGTGGGCTGAACAAAGACGCTGAAGTGCACGACCCGGGGAGATGACAGGCTACAGAGTATTTGAGAGATACTCCGAATTGTAGTTGTTGTAGTTGTCTGTAAATTTAGGGGCTCAGACATTAGTGGAGATATCTGCCTTAAATCTGCCAAAAACCTTGGGCAATTTTGTTGTCACTGTTGAATGCGATCTTAATATGTAAGTTAAGTTTTATTTATGAAGCAGCTTATAAATATAGAGGCTACTAAGGGCTTCATTTCGAAAAAGGTAAACCAGAAGTCAGTGTAGCAGTACACCGCCATAAAATAATCAATACACATAGGGCTGGGGGATTCTGGCACAAAATGTGAATGGCTGGGTTTTTTGTCTTTCTTTCTTTGAATTGAGATCACGATTGTCTCCAAAGTTTTTTCGATTCAGTTCACATCATATTGCACTTTGTTAAAAAGCTATAAAGATGTAAGAAAACCAAAATTCCAGGAGCAAGCTGTGAAGGTTGTTGCTTTAGAAGGACTGTACTAACTTCAGAGGTTGTGAGAGAAGGCAGGATATCGTTGGTCAGGGTCCAGCTGGGCGGTTGCCATGTCTCCTGGCCAAGTCTCAGCTAGATTTTATGACCATATCATTGTCAAATCTGCTGGTATGATCATCTGTGAAGATAAAACTGTTATATTGTCTGATTTCGGTAAATTATCGGCTGGGAGAGAATTAAATTGATTGGGTCCAGGGTTCAAGTGGCTTTTTTTGATTTTGAACCATTTACTTATTCACATATCCTTCAGTAAGACTTACTCATCAACAATACTAATCTTAAAATACGTTTCCTCGACTGTGACTCTGTTTCATTTTTTGTAATGGCTTGTGTTTTTTTTGTGTGTGTGTTTTTTAATCTCCATTCAGATCCACATTCTGGAGAGTGGCGAGGTTCGAGTGTTCAGCCGTAACCAGGAAGACAACACGAGCAAATACCCCGATATCATCTCTCGCATTCCCAAGGTAAAACACTGGAGCACTCAGAGCGCCGTAGCTCAGCCCCTGGGCGTGGGTAGATTCATCGGAGCGGTGATTTCCAAATGAAGGCTTTTACAGCGGTGCAGATAACGACTGCACACATTTATCTGGCTCGCTCTGATTTTTTGGTTTTGGCTCGTCCTATCATATCGTTAATCGGCATGATTTTCATGAGCCCATTCTTCCTGTCTTTCACTCTGAAAGCCCTCTTCAAAGTTATTTATTCTTTTAGTCCTTTTAGCTCAACCTCCGTTACCATATTTCTTTTTAAAATTTGAGAGAATGGAAATATAAACCAGCATGGGTAAAACTTTCCGACACCCGCCGTTTGAACAGCAGCAGCAGCTTCGACAGCTCCTAAAACTATTGCCTCGCCCTGACCTTGACACCTGCTGTGACTTTTTATTTGTTTTTTGTAAGGGGCCACAGTGAAGTCCTCGCTCTTTTCTTTGTGAGTTAACAACCATTATTGAAAGTCATTCATAATAAAAGATTTCCCCATCTGGTCTGACAGGGCAAGCTAATGAGTCTGATAAATTCTTAGAGTAGTCCGAACGTTTGCTAATGAGTCTTTAAGCTCTAGTTTATATATAAGTAGAGACACTGCTACCGCACTGAATTTTGTCACCATTTGGCTTCAAAAACAAGAACCGCAATGTGTTTGTTTTTCCAGACAAATCCAGCAACCTGTTTCGCCGAATTATTAAGCTTTTTTTTCTTTCCTATGCAGCCTGTGTCATTTATCAGGGTCACATCCATCCGTGTTCAACAGTTCACACTACTTAGTGTAAGAGACAAAAGGAATTCAATTTTATGAAAGCTGGGTGTTGTTTTATTCACCTCACTGTAAAAACACAAGTGATGCGTTTCAGCCATGCATTTAAACATTTTTCCGATTTTCCATTTGCGCGGTCTGTGTCAACGTTTTCATGAATTCCTACTCAGGACTAGTTTGGGAATGAGACATCCCTGGACTCCGGCATCAAAGCTTTTTTCTTTGATCCACGGCCCCTTCGGCCTACATGTCTTGGTGTCCTAGAGCAAGATTCAGAACTCTAATTTGCTCCCAACGGTTGTTCCACTGGTGTGTGATTGATTGTCGGTCACTGCATTGTATTCTCTGCCACCGCTGTATGAATGTGTGATTTTGTAAATCTTGGCATGTGTTGTAAAATAATTCATGGGGTCAAATAGGCAAGAAGCTGCTTTGCGAGAACAGTCGTTTTTAGAGTTGCAACAATTTGAATTTGAATTTAGATTGGATCAAGGTTTCTGATTTCGGATGAGATTATTATTTAGGATTAGCCAGAAATAAAATCAATGAAAAATCTTCACTGAGTTACATTATTGAATTTGTTGAGAACAAAATGTTGTACAGACGGTAAGTGGAAAAAGAATCATCAACCCATTAGGCACACTGAAAATCAAAGTAGAAAATGGAAATCCTGGGCTGATCCAACTTATGTGAATTTGATGAGGGTCATAATGTGACTCAGTTTGTATGGCCCCCGCATGCTTGTATGCACTCCCTACAACACCTGGGCATACTCTTGATAAGTCTGCTGATGGTGTCCCAGGTGTCCCCGGGGGATTTCCTCTCAAACCTGGAGCCTGTATAGTCTGGAGGTACTTGGCAACGTCCGATGCAGCGTTATATAACATCCCATTGGTGCTCAATTGGATTCAAGTCCAATTGAAGGGAACATGAAGGGAAGTCTTTACATCAATGCCTTTATCATCCAGGAATTGCTTACACACTCTGGTCTATTGGGACCAGATAGATCCCACATTCACTAGATGTTGGGAACTCAGCCCACCCTCATAGATTATTTTTTTCCCCAGTTCTTTAGGCATGTGTAGCGTGCCAGAGGTCATTTTGTATTGGCCTGGTATCTCCTCCATGCTCCTGAAACTGCAACCACAGGTATGGATGTTCTATTGTGGACGAGCTGGACTACCTGTGCAACCTGAATGAGCTGCAGGTCCCACATCTTGCTACCAGTAGAGACAAGGACACTAGCAGAACACGCATTTAGAGATAATTCTGTCATTAACAACAAGGCACAGGTCTTGTCTATGGCCACTATATACAAAACTATTCCCTTTTTGGGGGTGTCTTGTTGCGTTTGCCTTTCCATTGCACATCATTTTCACCAAATCAGGTTAAATTCATTTCCAATTTTCTAAATGGACAGAATGATATTTCACAAGTTAAACTGATTTATACCTTCAAGGCGAGAAAAAATTAAATAGGCAATTTAGATAGGATCAAAGGTTTGCAGTTTGTGCTGCTGCTGACTAACAGCAAGAAATCCAGGTTTAAATCCACCTCCACACATTTCTATGTGGAGTTTGCATGTTCTCACCATGTCTACATGGGTTCTCTCCGGGTACTCCAGTTTCCTCCAGTAGTCCAAAAAACATCTAATACAGGTGGATTTGTGACTCTAAATTGCATGTAGGAGTGAGTGTAAATGGCCGCCTCTCTGTGTCGACCAGCACCTACTCCATGGTGTACCCCGCCGCTCACCCAGTGACAGCTAGGATTGACTCCAGCCTCTAGCCACCCTGAACAGGAATTCCTAATACTCAATGTATTGAGTTGAAGTGCATTATTAGCCGTGATATATTTTTCCTTTGAACTGAAAAATAATGTTATTGTTAAATTGCCCATCAATAGAAAGAGAAAAAAAGAAAGTAAACAGATTGAAACCTGATCCACCTTAAATTATAAGGTCCAAAGAGATAACTGTCCAAAACAAAACTGTCACCGGACTTCTTACTGTGTTCCCATCCTTTTACTTAAAAGCTTTCACCGTCTTGTTAAACCGTGTTTTCCACACAAGAATATGATCTCATGTCTGTAGCAATAAACATTCCAATTCATTTGGAATTCAGCCATCCCTGATTCTGCTTAAAGGTCACGGCGTGTCTCTGACACACCACAGCGATTGTAAGGCGAATGTTATGCGGCATCCTTGTGACACATTGCCTTCTTAATGTAATTGTTTTTTTACACACACAACTATAGTTGTCGTATGTTTCCTTTATAGATCGCAGTACACCTTGAAATATACACATATGTAGTAACCATCTGTCCCACCCCCCAAAATGCATAAAAATGTACTTTCTCATCAACGGTTCTTAATGATAACAACCTAGCAGAGGAAGTCAAAAATGATTTTGTCTGATGTAATCAAGGTGCTTGTTGGTGAGGTAGAGGTTACAAAGCACTTATTATTTAATCTTTAATTAACATTGTCCTGCGGCGGTGCCAGAATCATGCAACATGATCAGACTGACTGCTTCACATCTTCCAAATGGTCAGAACAATCATTGCTATCCATTGCTTTTTGGAAAATGGGAGTTTGATCAATGAGCAACATATAATTACGATGTGTTGCAGTGAACTCGGCCCGCATTCTGATTAAGACATAATGAGAGTGCGAAGTGAAATGATTCAGCGCGAGCTAGAACTGGCTTTATTACCAGATTCTACATGATCCATGAATGACATGGATCATGTGTGACTACAGGGTGAATGGAGATCACCACAATGTCTCCAGCACTCTCTCTTGACCTGACTCCACTGATCGTATGCCCCATATGTATGTGTTGTGATATAAGCCCAATACAACCTCAGTTATGTAATGCTTTAATGTTATGCTGTCTGTAATATCTACAGCAACAGATGATTGTTTCTTTGGTTACTTAGTCGGATCCTTTGATTTGTGCTCCACAGATGGTGAATGTAATGGTGAGACCGCACTCATGAAATATTCAGCATACTCATTTTAATTTGATTAGATATTTCAGTTGGTTTATATTGTGAGAAGTGAAATGGTGCTTATGGAGATTTTGGTCTTACTGCTGGCGCAAGTGCAAATAACAGTTTGTCTGAATGTTAATGAGAAGGTGGATATAAGGCCAGGAAATTTATTGGAAGACAATCACAATTTGGATTCATTCAGCAAGAACTGAACAGTGAGGGTAAGAGAGATAACTGCAAATAAAGAAGAGAAAGAATATAGAGGGGAAAAATCCAGCTGGTGAAAGCCAGAGCGATATGAACTCGACAAACGTCATTGTGTTTCTATTGAAAAAACTTTTTAAAGCCACGGAGAGCTTTAAAATTCAGCAATAAATGATCCACGTCAAAATCATTGTGCATTATGCTTAAGCAATGTTTTGTAACATTGGCAATAAGGGCTACCGCAACTAATTGACTTAATTGATAACGTCGACGCAAAAGGTTCAAAGTCACTATTTTCCGTTGATTCATGGCTTTTTGTGCAAGATGAAGCTGACACAGCAGATTAGGTAGGGGCTTCGTCATGACGTCGGCCATTTTTTTGGCTCCGGTTATTGTTCGGCTGAGTGGGTCCCAAGATTGTGAAGATGATGGCAGTGGCAGGGTCTGACTATGATGCTGCAGAGACTTCAAATTAAAAGTTTCTCCCGACCAGGGCTTCAAAAGTGTAGGAGTACCTAAAGTTTGCAGGAAACAAGAAGGTGGTTTTATACCCTGTGCAAAGTTACCCTAGCATACCCCAGCAGCACAGGCGCCAAGAGCAGAAATCACACCAGCGCTGATCTGCATAATGGGCTGCCAGAAAAGGCAAAAGTGTTGCCTGTTCATTAGTAGGGAGGGCTCTTATATCTTTTCTTATAGCTGTTTAATTATACGTGCCTTTAAGTTGTTTGCCTGTCACCTTAGTAATACTACTAAATAATGCCCTATTTGCACAAGACTAGTATTTATTTATTTATGCGTGCACCATCTCGGTTATTTGTAAAGTGAGAATTCCACCTAAAATTGCCTACCATGTTTCGCCAACCACAGATGTCACAGATCATTTTAGTCCCGAGTGAATTTGCATCTCAGTGATTGGAGGGGCGGAATTCATATTTAGATATTTCCTCTCCCGTTTAAATGATAAACTACTGTTATTACAGCATACTATTATTTTAATACTGTTATTAAATGTGTGTTTGGAGTGTTGATGATCCATGTGTCATTAGTCATTGCAGCCAGCTGCCTTCCTCATTAACACAGATCCGAGTGATCCACATAAAAGTTATCACAGGAGGAGTTTTGATGCGGTACCGCCACCAGGTTGCTCTACGCCTACCGCTGAGGCGGGTGCGGGAGACACTGGGGGGTTGGGTGTCAGCGGGAGATCATGTCAGTAAATTCAAGTAGAATACAAGCGTATGTACTGCACGTCTGTATTTCACTCTAATTAACTGACCTTTCCCCCCAGATATGTCAAAACTCTGCGTTACACCCGCTGCTGCATGATGGTCAGCGCCTGGGGGTGTGTGTGGGAGACGTCCGAGGTTCTGGAGGTCAGATGGACGGGCCGTTAGCCCTCAGCGCAGCACGACGCGGCAAAAATATTGTATTCCGAATAAAGTTTGAGAAAAAATATAGTGGTATATATAGATAGATATATAGATAGATAGTAAGTATAGATATACAGCTCAGTATTCGAGAGTTGAGGCGCCTCTCCTTGATCACGAGAGTCTTCCACAAAGTTGCCATTCTGGAGAATCATGTCATCCCCTCTGTCCAATACACTCGACTCCTCGATGCTGCAATTATGTCACGGGCACTGTCAAAGGTGATGCAAGACTTGTGCTTCGGTGGAAAGATTATCATCACCACAATATGCACACACAAATTGTCTTTAAACTGAACTTCCACATCTAAGCATTTTGGGTTTTAGATATGCGCTGCCATACACCTGGAGATGTCTCCTCAACCGTCTGTTTTGGAATTATCAGAGGAAATTGGAGTCAAACTTGGTGACGTGATTAATTCTCGTGTTCCTTAAGTTTTCCAGATAAATCAAGGGTGTTAAGACATTGGTGTTGGCATACAGTCGGTCCCGCTGTAGAATAGAAAAGTACTGCTAGCAATCTTTTGCTAATCAGCTCGGATAGCTTCTAAATGATCTGAGTGTGAAACGGCTTGTATGAGAGTCGGCACCCTCAAATGTGATGCAGCAAATAGCTCTCTGCGTTGACCTCTCAGAGTCGGTGAGCTGCTGCCTCAAGCGAAGGTGTTCAAGTATCTTGGCATCTTGATCTCAAGCGGTGGGAATATGTACCTTGAGATTGACGGGCAGTTTACAGTAGCGCAGCATAAGCGTTATGTGTTGTATCAATCTGATGTGGTGAAGAAAGAGCAGAGTTGCAAGGCAAAGCTCTCAATTTCTATGTCCCAGGCTTTACCTATTTCATGAGATCTGGCCCGTGACCAAAAGCCTGAAGTCAAGAATACAAACGGCTGAAATGAGCTACTTTCCTGGGCTGGCTGAGCTCAGTCTTTAAGAGAAGGTACGGAGACTGGACCTCTGGAGGGAGCTTGGAGGGCAGCCACTGCTCTTTTGCATTGAAAGGAGCCAGTTGGGATGGTTTGGGCATCTGTTTAGAATACCACCAGGGCGCCTTTATCCAGAGGTCTTCCAGGCACGTCCAATAGGCAGGAGACCCCAGGGATAGACACAGACAGTATATCATATCTGGCCTGAGAATATCATGGGATCCCCCAGGACGAACTGCAGAGTGTTACTTGGGAGAGGGATGTCTGGAAAATCCCTTCTTTGCCTGCAGTACCACTACCCGACCCCGGATAAGCAGATGAAAATGAATGAATAATTCAACATCTGAGCCATGTCACTGGTCAACAGGCAGATGTGCTCTATAATAACAGTAGGTCAGGCTGTTCCGTGTGTTGTCACTTTGATTGAATGGTTATTTTCCGTTTAGAGCAGAATTGCGGTTAGTTATTACAACACATGCCTTAGAAGAATAAAGATTCTGATTGCATACCAATGAAGTCCTCTGGCCTCACCCTCTCATCTACGTTTTGCTAATCAGTTGGAGCTCCAGGTAGCTGTCCGCTACTATCAAAATAATTGGCGTTGATTTGTTTGTCGACTTTGAGGTCGAAAAGCACGGCGGCTCAGAAAGGAGAGAAAATTTAATACGGGCACCTCCATATTTGCAACTTATGTTGTCGCTGCAGGACTGAACAATCTTATCACACAAGGCATATTTTCCTGCTATTGTGCCGGCCTGCTGTCCACTGATGGGACACTGGTAGTGGAGGGCTTTGAGGCAGTGGCCATGAGCCACAGTGTTCCCATTTGGAGCAAGTTAATGGAGCCATAAAAATATTCAAAAATGCTAGAACGAAGCTAAACCAGCAGGCACTTTATTATTTATTAATAGAGAAAGATGGAATAATTAGGCACATTTGGTCAGTGAATGAATTTTAAGTATAGCTGGGAGGAAGGGTACATTAAGAAAAACAGCCGCACACAAACTGTGTTAGGTTGTGACACCATATGAAAATTTGAATTCTGAGCACTCCCGACCCTTCTTTTCACCCCTACCTGTCATGATTCCTCTCTTGCACCCTTCATCTAATTCTTTAAACATCTACCTACTCCTGTTTCTCTCTCTATTTTATGCTCCCTTTCTATTTTCGGATCTTTGAAAACCACACGGCTCTTTGCCTCTCACCTGTTGGTGCTCTCTGTCCACTCCCTGCGTCTCCATCTAATCTCCTCCCCCTCTTTTCTCCTTGATTATGTCCATATAATGTCCATTAGGTCCGTCATTACTCACTGCTCTCCTTTCCCCTTTTTTCTTACGCCTTCTCACTCTTGTCTTACTCATTATTGTCTCACTCTTCCTCTTATCTCTCTTCCGTGCTTTCATACAGCCTGTCTGCAGTTTTAGCCTCCCGGTCTGACTTTTACACCTTTCTCCCCACCAGTCTCGTCTCTCCATCCACACTCTTGACTGCAGCGTCCTCGCCTTTTGCGCTTGTGATTCCTGTCTCCCTTCTCACTGCTTGCTTTTCACACTTATTTCTCACACATCTCCGTCCTTTAAACCTATGCTATCACTTTTTGTTGTTGTCTTCTTTCCCCCCTTCCGTGCCATCCCGTCATTTTCTACATTTCTCAACCTCTATTTCTCGTCATCTTGCTTGCTATGTTTCTCACCTCTTTTCTCACCATTACCTCTTCCTAAAGTTTGGCTGCTCGTGCTTCATTTGCATTCCGCGAGAAAGCCGCCCTCCCTTAACTGATGGCCTCATTCGCATTATGTCTAATATGAGCTCTTGACAATTTAGCTAGCGTTTATTTAATGTGTGACTTAATTTTTGACACCCAATTTACCATGTTTGTGCTGTAAAAAATAGCCGACGTCAGTGGTTTTGAAATGAGCTTTCACCGGGGAAATCATCGCTAACCATTAGCATGACAGACAATTAATGAAAGAAACGGCATAAAATACAATCTGCATCCTCGGTGCTGATGTTATGTTGTCATGGCTGGGCCTGTTGACACCTTCTCGTGAACACAACAAATTAACCGTGCCCGAATGAAGCTTCACAGCATCAAGGCGATGGTATGATTATATGTTACAGCAGCTAGCTGTATTATTTTGAATATTAATGAGGGAAAAACAAATTTTCCTGAAGCCTCCAGAGTGCCTTAATGCCTTTAATTATGGATGAATATTAATATCTATGTACATCCATTAATTGGTAATTATGCTTTTATTTGGCTTGTTGACCTCATGCGGATAACTGGGTGCATTTGACACGACTGGTTGGTTACTCTGATCACCTCTCAGATTTCACTCGCTCATTTGGTCTGGTCTAAGTTGCTAATGTAAAGCATCCTGGTGGGCCGAAATCGACCAGGATCCATGGAGGATAATGGATTTGGTGGTTCATACAATTAGCAGCCGCTCCATCTTATACTGATCCTGAGAATCGGCAGTTTCCCTTCCGTCTAAATCTGTAGCCGTTCTTCCTGTACAAGGAAAGAAAGAAGTATTTTGTAATTGCTGTAGATGAAGAGGTGATAGTGATAGGCAAGCCTGCTGAAGAGTCTGGATAAATAAAATGCATTGACTTCCAAAGCATTTTTATTAACTAAAGTAAAGAAAATGCCTGAACATTGGCCTACTTTTCACTGGACTAGTTTTACCTGAGGATCTCCTGTGATTTCCAAATTACAGCCCACACGTCTGTGTTTCATGCGGTGCCTTCACACGGGATAAGTGACGTCTGTGTTTTACTTGAATCATCAAACAAAATCCCTTTGGATGTTATGTCATGGCTCTGTTTAACAGCTGCTGCTGCATCCAGGCGTGTCTGGGACATGGGTTCTTTAGGTCGGACATATGGGCAGGCAGACGCGGACGTACCCAACTGGACGTGACCCACCCTCTGGAACTTGTATCATCCCCCAGCACAGCATGAGACGATTATTTCTCCCTGGGTTAGACTCCCATACCTGCCTCAGCAGTGGGTGCAGAGTGCCTGGAAGTCTTTGTCCGGCGGACCTCCTTCTGTCATTACTCCTAGCCGTGGACCACTCGGTTTCGTGTGTTGATGAAGATGTGTGAAAGAAAAGTACATGCATATGCATGGTAATTCTCACTAATGGCCCCTAAAAGTAGCAAAATCTGATCTGTCAAGAAGTGAGACCTATGATAGTGATGAGAATGCTAACAGAGCTACAGCGGGAGAAAGAAAGACACAGATGTTAAAAACGTATTCCTGCCACAACTCGCCGAGGTCTGAGCTAATAAATCATAGCCTGTTTTATTTATAGTGAAGGTGAGTATGATGCTTTATAACTTCATAAATACATTAGAGCCGGCGCACAAGATACCAAACGGAGGAAGTCTGACTGACAGATGTGCGCCAGAGTTGTTTATGAAAGTAAAGGACACATGAACTGTCAAATGCTGAGCGTGTGGTGATAATTACTGATACCTGGGTGTCATTTGACTTCAAGGTGATGATCAGAGGGTATCTTTGTAGACTGGGTGTCGCTGGGTGTGCAACCTATAGCTGTCATGTCTTTCTTACCGGCCTATAGCTATTTACAGTTTGCAGCTTCACTCCGTTTGTTTCCAGTGAAAGGTTGCCTCTCTGGAGTCAAATGACTCGGATGATTTGTTGACATTCGGCCTTCTGTTGACTGTCTTCATAGTTTTTTTTTATTGTTTCCTTTTCAAGCTTCATTGGCTCTAATTTGTGCAACTGATGAAAATGTAAAATGAATGCGGTTTCTAGAGCTAAAGGGACTTTGTAAAGTTCAAAAGTTTCGAAAAAAAAAACTTCTTTATATTTTATTTCATTGTATTTCTCCTTTTAATTGTCAGTGTGACTTACCGTGACATGAGTGTGTGTGAGAGACATTGGTTTACATTCACGGGGACATAAGGATTGACTTGAAAGGGAAGTCGTGACACCTTTATTGAATGGTTTATCTTCATTTATGATGGAAAATTTATTTCTGCAGATAATAAGAACTGTTTGAAATGGAATCGCGTAGAATCGTTCTTCATTAAAATGTATTGTTCCTGAATCATGTAACGTGAAATGTATTGAGTCGTTGTGTAAGGAAAACATGCCCCCACCATGAAAAGTCACACTCCTCTCTCTACTGAGTAAAAACTATCCATTTATTTTTACCTTGTTTTATGTTTTCTCCTCTATAGGTGAAGAAAGACTCTGTAGTATCCTGCGTGCTGGACTGTGAGGCCGTGGCCTGGGATCGGGAGAAGAAACAGATCCAACCCTTCCAGGTTCTCACCACCCGCAAGAGAAAGGTATGAATGCAGCGCACCAAAGTACAGAAGGAGAAAAATGGATGCAATGATCAGGGAGGTGAAAGACTAGCAAGTAGGACACGAGGAGAGAAATAAAAGACAGAAGAGAAAAGGTTAAAGAGAAAAAACAAGACGGAGATAAAGACCAGAAGGTAGAGGAGAGGGGGATAATGGAGTGAAATGATCCAGCAGACGGAGGGAGATGGACGGAGAGCGTGTAGACGGAAAGAGGGAGATTGATGCGTACGAGACGGAAAATTCTAATGGATCGTAGAGAGAGGCGGCTGGTGTGAGATTGCAAATGTCAGCGAGGTGTTTTTTCAGAATAACGGCCTCTTTCCGCTACACCAATCACATTAGAGAGGAATGGCTCCCTTTAGCTTGTTTTCTTTTTTTTTTTAAATGCATGATGACCCCTTTGTAAATTAGGACAAGAGAAATGGGGGTGCGAACACGGAGAATACAATGATGAAAATAACTGGAAATGATGATGCTGGTGATTATTTTGTTAGATACTGTTAGCGCCACAAAGCGATCATGATTATTTGTAACTGGTTTGATGCACACACTGATTGTACTGTGCTGCTGGCATTTTGTAACGGCATCTCCACCGGCGTCGAGCTGAAATGAAAGATTTCAGACGAGGAGATGTGAACTGATGTGGACTAATTAAACATCATTAATGTATGAGGGGAAAGTAATGAACGTGCGAGAAGCTGAACGAGGGAGCAGGGAGATGAATCAGAAGGGGAATCTTTCACATTTGAAATCTACGGAGGCTTTTTTATTTTGTTTTCCTAATCACGTCCCTCCCTACTGCTGGAATAAATTGGTGTCGGTGAGAAGAATGATAACAGCCAGCTGCATCGGTTCTTCGCATGTTCAATCTCATTACAACAAGTGTTTGCGTTATAGAGCTACGCATCAACAGGTAGTCGGAGTAACTGACAAGCTTCACTCTTGCTGATGGGAAACCCCGTCTACACAGCTCGATTAGATATTCTGCAGAAAACATTCAATACCTGAAAGACGAGTATTAAAACACTAACAAAGCTAACATTAGGCTAGAATAACCTTAGGATACGACCTCTCAAAATAAATGATACCTTCTTTATAGATAAATGCATACATATATATTTCTATATAAATAGCTAGATAGATAGAGACATAGATAAATAGATATAGAGATGGATATAGAAATATTTCATTCTCTGGTGGCACTTGAAATGAGCAGTTCCTGCTCATATGGATCTGACTTATTGTAAAATTTTCAATTATTTACTTTCTTAAAGCCTTATAGTTGACTATGAAATCTGAAGAAATCCTTTATGTAAACCAAACTCGGTTCAGTTTTGACAGCGGAGTCAACACTGGATTTGTTCTCAGCGTTCTTGAACTCGTTTTGCTCCTGTGACATCCTGTTTGCGTATTTATTTATTTATTTTTATCAGAAAGCTCTAAATGTCTGTAAAATGAAATCTTCTCCACTGCTGTATTATATATATATAGTATAAGGTTACGACACTAGTGACCAGTTGAGTGAAGTTGTGTACATTCACTGTCTTGTAAATGCACCATGTGTATCCTTGGAGCTGAAGAAATGTTTAAAGTGCATTTCCTTCTTTCTTTTTAAAAGAAGAATCCTGCTCATTTTGATGTCTGCGTTCTTCCAACACTACTTCTTACTATTCCTTTAATTCCTGCCTTCGTTGGTACAATGCAGCATTTCTGGGTGTGTTGCTGGCTAGCGTAAGACAATTGGCCTAATGCCAAATCACCCACTGGTGAACACATTATGATGATGGCGAGGAAGCAGGATGAGGTGGAGGTGCCATGCTGTTAGAGGGTGAGACAGAAATACTGGGCGGTTAACTTTTAAGATGAATGTGGGAGAAATCAAAGAGCGCTTTGTAATAAGTCCCAAGGTTGGATGTAGTGATTTATGAATAAGATTCTCTATTTGCATATTTTTCTGAAGGGGAAACTTATTTATGTGTTTTGGTGCCTCCCTGCAGGATGTGGACGCCTCGGAGATCAAAGTCCAAGTGTGTGTGTACGCGTTTGACCTCCTCTATCTCAACGGCGAGGTAAGGCCCGGTGCTGACGAGGAAAGTATTACCCGGAGATCTCTGGCTCTCAGTGCAGCCTTTCACTTAAAACTGGCGTGCATGTTTATTGTTTGCGTGCATCGACCCGCTGAGATGCCAAAAACGTCCCTGAATGCCAATGATGGTGCTACTGGAGGTTGTAACTAGATAATGATTGTAAGGCTCATTGTAATTCCAGCCGAGCGTGTCTGAGTGTGTGTCTGTCTGAGATTGTATCTGAGTCTGTGTGTGTGTAGCAAGTGCTGATATTGAATGAGTTTGGGCTTGAAATTTAATAATACACATATTTTTTATAGCTAAGCCTGAAAATTAGTTAAAGAAAATATAAATCGGGGAATCTTTCAATCATTTTTTGCCCAGTGAAAGGAACCAAAACGTCAGAATTCAGTAACGCGCCGGTGATTGAAGTCGGGTCACCGCCGTTTCTCCCCTAATTTAGCATTTATGTAAATACTATGAATTAATTTGTCTGTGTACGTACAAACTTGTAGTATTCCTTTGGGCTGTTGCCCTTTTTTTAACTTATTTGTCGTCTTAGTTATTTTCAACTGTTTATTTCTCCTATTTGCAAGTAATGAGTGTGCATTTCCCTGTGCGCCGGTGTCTGTCACCACTAACTGTTGGCCTGGGGAGGGCTGCAAGCAAGACCAAAGCTACCAATGAGGACACCAAGGTCGTGTCCTTGGTGCTGTATGAGGAGGATTTTGCAGTTTTAACGAGCACTATTCTTTTTAACACTATGTTTCCATTATATTCCTGCAAAGAAAAGATGAGGGATATTAAGATACCAGCTTCAAAATGCGGATCTCTAAACTTTGAATCGGGGAGTTTTGGGATAAATGGCCACTTTATTTATTATTGGACAAAAATGGTATCTTGATATTTCCACATTTTTTGCTGGTAACAATATTTAGATATTTTCAATTTCTTCAAAATGTGTCTAACCAATTTCCCCCGAGGATCAATGGGGCTTTTCTCATTCAGATTCTAAAATTTGGAAACATGTTTTGTTTATTTTACAAATTCAAAACACTTTAAAAATAACAGTAGTGGTTGGTAACCTGCTCATATTGACTGTGTCAACCAGGAGTGTGTGTCCTGATGGTTTGAGACTAGATAGTGTGTGTGGGAGTATTTACATGTCCAAAGCTGTCATGACATATTTCAGAGTTTACTCTGATACTGTGTGTGTGCGTGTGTGTGCGCGTGTGTGTGTGTGGAGCCAGATGAGGTGGCACTTAATCCTTGTCATGGCGAGGCTCCAACCCATGAAGAGGAAATGTTTGTAATGACATCGTTTTTCCATTTGCAATTGTTTGTGTTTATAGTCCCTGGTGCGACAGCCGTTGTGTCGGCGTCGGGCTCTGCTGAAAGAAAGCTTCTCAGAAGTGGAGGGAGAGTTTGTGTTCGCCCGGTCTATCGACGCAGACAGCACAGACACCATCGCCGAGTTCCTGGAGCAGTCCGTCCGAGGTTTGTCTGTTCTTTGTTGTGGAGTGGAGACACACTTTCCTACATCTCTTAAACTCTTTTTGATGGCTGACTTTAAAAATGTTTTTAATCTCCATCATGTACCCACACATCATGAACCTTTTGTGTGCGTGCATTTTAACTTGCTTATTTTTTTTAAATTTTTGCGTGTGTGCGTTTTAAATATGATCTTCTCCTTCCCTCGTGGAGGCAACTTGACATTTTCGATAACAATCAGCAATATCCGGATATTTTCAATCTTTCAAAATCTGTTTAACCAAATCTCCCCTGGGGTCGATAGGTTATTTCTGATTCTAAAATTTTGAAACGACATATTTAAAGAAAATACCTTTGAGTATGACTGAATCATCGTGTAAGAACCTTGTCTTTTTCAATGTCTACAGTGGGATCTTTGGTGATGGCATGTCATTGGTTGCTTTTAAAAACATTATACATCTTCTAGCCCATCGTTGAAAACTGATTACTAAATGACTTTACTTTGTAAGTATAGGAGTATAGGTGCACTGATCGATTGGCAGGCTGATTGATTGTCGCCGGGGGGGCCAAATTGGAGGCACTGGATGCCGGTTACATGCCGGTAATTCATAACACCAGAAAAGACAAAAAAAAGCTGTAGAGGAAAAACCCCGAAAACGTTCGACACTACGAACTTAATCGCACTTTTCGAATTAAATCAAACCGAGAACCATAGCAAGTTAAGAAGAAGCTCGCGTTAGCTCAGCAGCTAAAGCTCATGGGAGCTATATTATATAATATTGACTTCAACAGGTCAGAATACATACACAAAATACAATGCCGACCAGCCTTCTTACTTCCACTGCATTCCTTCAAAATAAGAGCACTTAAAATACATTCCTGTATTGATTGCTTGCAAAGCAGCAAGCAATCACAAATTTGCACCAGCCACGTAAATTCATCTTGTTCCGGTTAAAAAAATTTCAACAAATTATGCTTGCCTCATTGAGATTCTAAAAACGTTCTCATCTGGACCTCAGTAGTAGATTGATTCAGAAGTGGATGAAATCTATTGCAACTGCCTTCATCCGCCTCTGAATAATGTTGAAAACCCCAACAATTTGAACATTTGTGTCACTTTTGTGTGAAACCAGCATTAAGAAGATCTACAAATGTCATCATTTTGACTTGTTGAATCCTTGAATATTTATTTAGTGTTGTTATACACTGCTTATGACAGTTCATATAATTTGTTTCCCGTGTTTGTGTGTCTGCGTCTCTCTGTGTGTTTGTTACTCGGTAGACAATATGTGTCCTTGTTTGTACCGAGCCATTGTGGCGTGTATGTGTGTTTGATTGTCGCATAGAGAGACGAAGCCCTACCATGTATCTAATAGATAATTTGTTCATTTCCTTTTTGCACTACCACAATCCTGTTTTTGGATATTAATGGCTGTTTGTGTTTGTTTGTGTGTGTGTGTGTGTAGACTCCTGTGAGGGCCTAATGGTGAAGACCCTGGAGAAGGATGCCACCTATGAAATTGCTAAGCGCTCTCATAACTGGCTGAAGGTGTGTATGAAATAGTAATAACTCGCGTTCATTATGAGTAAACATGAAACAAGATGACCTCAGCTTGACCTAAAGGTGAAAAGCGTGCAGGGAATGGGCAAGGACCATGCCCAGGCTGACTCTATGAAGGTCTTCATTTCTTCTGTGGTCTTCTCTTCTGTGTTTACATTGTACCTAGTAACACAAAGTACAATGAAAAGCAAACCTCTGAAGTTTTCAGTGGTACATTTTACAAACATCTAAATAGTTTTTCATTTGGCATGTTTTTGCTCTCCCCTCAGCTGAAGAAGGACTATTTGGAGGGGGTGGGTGACACACTGGACCTGTGTGTGATAGGCGCCTACCTGGGTAAAGGCAAGAGGACCGGTACCTATGGGGGCTTCCTGCTCGCTTGCTACGACGAGGACAATGAGGAGTACCAGTCTGTCTGCAAGGTGTGTGTCTTTACAGTGCATGCCTTACCATAAATTACCAGGGGTGGCAACTTTCCACGAATCTGAGATTGATGTGTTTTTATAAAATATATTTAGTTGTTTTCTGTGAAACCTTTAACTCTGAGAGAATATGGTGCCAGTATATTACTTTTATTACATATATGATTCCCGTGGGTAGATATTAAATAGCACGCGTGAGGAAACTCGTGCTACGGGTCATAAAACCCGAGAAGGTTGGAGTGATGTGAATCAGAAAGGTTATGAAAGTCGTCCAGTGACACTTTCCGAGCCATCAGTCCTTACACTGGTTGTTTAGAATAACAGTTTTTGGCACATTTTCACATAGAGTAAATATAATTTATAAATAGTAATATGTGTATATAATATGAAGCGTGCATTCTAATAGTCACTACAGATGTGTGAACCAAGTGTGTACAACTTAAACCCTGAAAAAAAAATGCTCTTACAAAAAGACACAAGCCTGAACTAAACCAAAACAGGAGAAAAACAGAAAATTGCAGTTCACCCTTCGGCTTCATGCACATTGTGAATTTGTACATCATCTCATGAACAAATATATGCACTTTCAAGTTGAAAGTCTTTATTGGCATATATTGCTGGATTCTTAATCACATGCAAAATCAAGATTTGTCGAGCTGTGAGTTCAGTTTTTTTTTACGTTGAGTTAATTTCATCACAGCAACTCCCAATGTTACACAGCAGTGTGTTCGGCCCCCGCACGCCTGTCTGCACTCCAGGCAACTTCAGGGCAATTTCCTGATGAGATGGGGGATGATGTACTGGGGGTTCTCCTCCCAGACCTGCAAGGATATGCCTCCCCAGACCATCACTGATCCATCGCCAAAACGCTGCCGCCGGATGATGTTGCGGGGAGCAGAACGTTCACAACGCTGTCTCTGGACTCTTTCACACATCTGTCGTTTGTCACATGAGCTCAGTGTGAAACCCATCTCCTCTGTGAATTTAACGGGGCAGGAATGGCAAACCTGCCAATTCCGGTGTTCTCCGGTGAATGCCAATCAAGCTGCTTGGTGGCCGGCTGTGAGCACGTGTCTTACTAGAAGGGCATAAGGCCTTCATGGCTCTGATTCTGACCGTTTGGACCGACACATGCCCACGAGTAGCCTGCTGGAGGTCCTTTTGAGGCGATGTGGTTATTCCAAACATACAAAAAATTTGTATTGTACTCAAAAAAAAAAAAAAAAAAATGAAGTCAGCGTCTGAAAATCTGGAAATGGACTGAATTAGAAGTAATTCCTTTCACCCCTGTGGATGACAGATGGGTTTGCCCGGGGGTCTCAAAACAATATAAAATGTTTACTAGATTATTCCATTCAACACACGCACAAGTGCTGAAGAATCGTCTTCATTTTGATCACCCTGTCAGCAAGAGTAATCCTCTATGCCAGTGTGGTCGTGTTAATTCATCTCCATAAAGAAAGTATTGGTTGTTTGTTATTGTTAGCCAGAACATTTTTCCCTGAAATCTCTTCTCAAAACAAGTCTTCATTCGATTTGAAATCCGATAAGTCCACAACAGTTTATTTTCCTGAGATGGTTTCAGCTCTACTTCTATACTTTTCAAATGCCTTTTTTTACTCGGTGCTTATTTTGGTCCTCTTATTGCTGTCATCTCCTCTCCTACAACCCCTGCTGCCTAATTTTCAGCTGAAAATGTTTTCATCTGCTGCCACGCCTGTGTTACATGGAGGCAGGGCTCGTGGTTTGTTTTACTGAAGTTATTATTTACAGAGTTTTAATGACTGTGGCGGAAGAAAAAATAGTTATTTATTCCTTCTGAACCGTTAAAGGTGAAAGGGATATTTGTAGTTTAGTTTATCAGGACTATAATTGCATAAGTCAGATAAGCATCTACTTATTTTGAAAGAGCATCCACAGTTTAGTGAGCCTGAAGAATAGAACAACACCAACAATTATTAATACGGCTGAGTGTAGTGACGCTGTGTCTCTGGGACGTAGGTGTCACAGCATCGTGGCTGAATTCTAGTTAACGATTCATGAAGGTTCACACTCCTCGCCTCGTGCTTTCCCTTCTGTCTCTGCATCTGAGAACGATCTTTGTATTATATCTTCATGTTAAAAAGCTGTTGTGTTGAAGGTTTTCTCCTCATGTCTCTCTAGTGCGTGTGTGTGTGTATCTTTTTGTGTGTGTGTGTGCACGCTTCTGAACTGTCACTTCTCCCCCTCAAATCTGAGTTGCTGGGAAACATTTGTGTCCACAAATATGTGTGGAGGCGTGGTGCATCTTGGGATAAGTGGAAAGCGTGTACTGGAGCATGCGTGAAAACGGAAACCTTTGAGTCTGCTTTAGAGATAATGAGGGTGTGAGGAAGCCACAGGATAACCACAAAGCATAAATTCTCTCTCCGTGTTGCAAAAACATTCCATCTTCATTTTTTACAGTTACATTTATGTCTCAATCCATGGTGAAGGGATTTATTGAGAAGCAGGAACACACAATCTATTTTCCAAGCTCTGCCCACTTTCTCACACTGACACACATTCAGCTACTTGGTCCAACCACAGAGCTCTGGTGTCGGCCACCGCGCAGCTCCACCGACGGAGGATAAACACGCGATAAACGGTGTTAACATTTATTGTGTTCTCCCTCTTATCACTACTTCTGTAAATACAATTCTGTGTTTTTGAATTTGGGATGTCTCTACCAGACGAGCGAGGCAACATGGATATTGTGCAGCACCGAAAAGACCGCTAGCTTTGCCAGCAGTGAAAAATGTCAGAGGAAGGGCTCCAGCCTCTTTTCCGCAATTGATTTTTTTCTTATTTATTTGTCTTTGCTTTGGTCGATGACAGCTCCAGTGTTTGGAGACCCTTCATTTTTCAAAGTTTTTTTTTTTTTGGTTGTTTGTTTTTGTTCTTAATGCCCCTGATCTGGCAATTTCCGTGGCCAGAGGCGTTATGGCTGTCTGTCCATTCTTTTCTCCCATTCATGGGGGTATGATGTTTCACACCCTGAGGATAACTCTCTCTCTGCTGTCACTATATATATGAGTCAGAACAGATAGGGTTATAAAATGCAACTTGAGTGGTGCGTGGAGGCTTACAACCCGAAGGCTCTAATTCTGACTTTTTTTCTTTTCTTTTCTTTTCACATAAACCTGTCAGCTTGAGACAGATACTGAGTAAGCTGCAGAATGGAGGCCTTTGGACATTCCAGTCGGTGTAGCCAATCTTACCAGATGTTATTAGCTTCTGGTTGGTACAGAGGATATGCACAGAGTTCTCTTCCCAACGAGAACACGATCACTCAGGTCACAGGGTGACCACTTGTAGGAAAAACAATGTATTAGTTCTATTTACAAGCGAGTAGACTCAATTAGTCGTCCTCGGGTCAAAGAAATTTGGACAGCAATCAGTTTTCCTGATGTTTCTTACGCCTCTCCTCCGCTATTTAACTATTTGTATTATTGCAATAAAATATATTACATAATGTTACATCTCCTTCCAGGAAATCTTTGTCAGCATCTATTTTATAAAGTCAGATAAAGTTCCTGGTCTTGCATTCACATCAGTTCATTTGGATCATAAAACCGACAGACTGACCAACAGTTCATGAAACCCTGTCAGGACATAAAGGTCGCTGGTTCTGACACACTGGACTATCTGTATTACAGGCCGGTCCAACGTAACTGTCTGTAAACATGTGTGGAGGTCTGTGGACCAGCTCTAGTTTAGAGTCCAGTCCTCTGAAATAATGGGTCGTCTCTACCATGTATTGTATGAATCCACTGCCTGAGACGTTTAAGTTGATGCAATGCTCTCTGCTGTCCTTAAACCTTCCTCAATTTTACATTTCTCTCCACTGTAGAGCTCAGACTCGGCTGTGTTTTGTGAAAACAATGTTGTGACCGAGTCTGATACAGATCACATTTTCTCTCCGTTCCCACTGTTTGGCTGTCGGCCTCTGCACAGGAAGAATGTGATGGACTTTTTATTTCTCGGTTTGACAAAACTGCCTTTCAATTCAGAGTGAGCTTAGTGTGACCATTGTCATTTGCCTTTTCTAAAGTTGTAATTCAGCACTAGCTTTGCTGTCCTCTGCTTACACTGTAACGTGGTTGTGGTGTCTGAACCCCTATGTTTGTACTTTTCCCCGGACACTCTAATCTGTATATTATCAATCTAATTTGTGCATTCCTAGTTAAAGAGTTCCTGAATAGACATAAAGGCATGAGGATGTGCGATTATGCACCATGTACTCTACCTCGCAGCAGCATCCGACACAATTAGACATGATTATGAAGCAAGCTAAGTGACTGTTATCATATAATCCAGGGTTTCATGATCAGGGATGCTCAGTCGCAGATCCACTTACAGTCCTTGGATTGTAGTTTGAATATTTGGTTTTTTTTTTCCCCCCAAAAAATTCAAGCTCAACAGTAATGCAGCCAGAGGGAAGGAGCTTTCTGTAACTTCAATGACTTCCACTCACTATCGGTTCACGTTTGGAAGAAGCAATAAGACTTCATATAAACTTAATATCTATGATAATAAGTGGCGCGTCTGGGCCGTCTGGTGGTTTGGGGTGTGTATTGCAAAGGCAGTGCCAATGGTCTCTGAATGTTGTTTGTCAGATCTTCAATGTCAGTCATAAGGCAAAGGCAGAAATCCTCAAAAAAATGTATTCTTGTCCTTCACAAGTTGCTGAAAGCAAAAGTTAACTCGTATTTTCATTTCCCAAAAGTAATCTCAACTATACGTTCTGCTGCAAGGTCCTTGAACTAAAAAGAAGTCGTCTGCAGATCCAGGAACAGCATTCCACTCAAACACAGTTAGACTCACAGAGAGGAAGACGAGCACTAATGACAGACGACAATACGAACAAGAGCTTATTTGGCCTGACGTTTACCTCGGGCTCCAGCACACACACACACACACACACACACACACACACACACACACACACACACACACACACAGACACACACACGCTAAACACCTTCATTGGAAAGTTGGTTTTAATTAGGGTAAAAGTGCAAAAAGCTGAAGCAGTAGATGAACCCTACTTCAGCTCAGAATAATTCATTTTTATCATGTTTATTTTACACTCTCATTAGCAAATGAAGTCTAATCAGGTCTATCCGGAGAGGCAGGGATGATGATCAACAAACAATCAATACTAAAGAGTCTTCCCTCTTAATGACACTCAGCTGTGATTTTGAAATGAATGCCACGAGCCAAAGAAGAGGGATTTAGCACACAACGGTATTGAATGTGACGTTTGGGATCTTAAACAATGAGAATGTAAATCGTCTTTCGTGGGAAAGACGATTTACATTCCCTCTTCCTCTTCTGGGAGGGTGAGGTAAGGGGTTCCTCCTGCCCCATCTTAATGTCGGGGTTTACTGTCATTGCCACTTTTAAAGCTTCTGGTTGTGGGTTTGCTCACCCAACCCATTACAGATGCAAAGGATCACAGAAGCCATCGGGCTTCATTCACCAACCGTTCTTACGAAAACATTTCTTTCTCAAAACCCTACGCCGTCTTTACGAAGGTTCTGGCATTCACCAACCTTAAGGCAATGGCACAAGTCCTCGAAAACATTGATTATAGAAATAAAGAAAATTATGCAACCTTATGGAGTTTTTATGCCTCTGCCAAAGGGGGCATATAGTATAGGGTTAATTCCCTTCTCTCTGTCCCGTACATAAGCAGCAGGGTTTGGCCTATCCACATTTCATAATTTGCTTCTACCATCTCTACTTGATTTTACATTTCTAGCTCTTTTGGGGCCAATTTTCATGTCGGTTTGCTCACATTCACCTTTCATAGCAGCCATGCTTTATCCACATCAGCACAAATTGAGTTTTTCCAGCAGCGGGGGCATCTGTGTCCTTGAGCCAGAATTTTCAATTTAACTAAAGAATGTGTTTACATCAGCCAGACAATATTTACCCCGAGTTTTTCAGCCCACTGGTGCTCGTGTGATTTAAAATCATGGAAAGGGATTAAATTGAAAGGGTTTTTTTGTAAGAAAAAATGTTTATAATGGTCCATTGAGGCTTTTATTTTTGATTGTTTGTAGGCTTGTCCTTCCTCTTTTGTATGTGTGGGACAACATTCCTAACATATAGTGATAAATGAATCTGATGTTGGAGTCTGAACCTCTGTCGGCCACAGTACACCAGCACAAACACATCTGCGTGCTGGAACACGCTTTTTATCCATGTTATAGCTTTCTTTTTCCCCTTCCCCGCCTGTGCATGTCAGCCCCGATAGGTGTCTCAGCAGGTTTGGGTCCTTTGAGGGGTAACATGACGCTTCAGGCAAAGCAGTAAGACAAGACGCTGGAGGCGTTGGGTGGGGGATTTACCTGCTGTTCTGTGTTCTGATGCAAGATGCCAAACGTCTGTCCCATCATGAGGGAATAAGCGTAAAACAGTACCTGTGTGCATCTTTCTCACTTACTTTCATCTCTTGCAGATCGGGACGGGCTTCAAAGATGAAGATCTGGAGCAGCATTACAAGTTCTTAAAGGTGAAGTCAAACTTCATGGCCCCAGCACATTTCACACATTTCACCACGTTGACGTCAGACTTTTCAACATGCTACAACCAGAGGTATTTCCATTTAAAGTATCTTAGCTGCTAAAAGACCAATTCTGAGTGTGGCTGGGAGATTCTTAAAGACTTTTCTCTCTACAAATAACCATTCCCTCATTTAGCGCTTACCTCATTTCATCTCAGCCGGACTGATTTAAATTTAGATTTTCTTACTAAATTGAGTGCTGCCAACGTACCGAATTATTACTCCAATATTACTATAGTTATGTTGATTACCTCCCAACATACTTTATTAAATTGTGTAAATGAGCGACGTCATGGACGTGAAGTCCGTTGTTTAGACTTTGTGTCAAACATTTAGAACATCAATGAAGAGAGGCGGCAGAATTTCAATACATTTCCTTGAAAGGCCTGTGTTTGCTTGCAAATGAGGGAATTTAGTCCCTTCTCTGAAAATAAGGGACAAAGATTAAACGATCCTTTTGTTTTGCCAATCCAAATCTGCTATTAGGAGTAACTGTGCAGGCATGCTCTGACATTGGGTAATGACTTGCTTATTCAATTTACATTTGAAGAGGTTTGTTCCAGAGCAGCAGAGCAGCAACATTTGAAATTGACAATTGCTATTTGAATATGCTTGCAGTTGTGAGAGGCACAATCCATTTGGGTTCTCCGTTTCGTCGCCTGGATTTGATGCAGAAGGATTTGATGCAGGCTTTCAGAAATGCCATTATTGGTTTTATGAAAGTTACTTATTGTGAGACCATAGTGTCCTCACCACGCCGTGGTGTTTTTGAGTCAAATAACCCTAAAGTACTATTTCAAAGGCTACGGGTTCAGATCCGTTGGTACAAACTGCTGCACGTTGCAGAATGGTCGTGAAAAGGTGATTGAGAGGGCGGCATAACCTTTTTTCTCCTCCAGACCAATACAGCTTGTACCACAGTGTTTTGTAATGAAGCTCTCCATCTGAAAGTGATGGATGGCGAGCTGCCGCCGCCGCTGCCGGGTTGCTTTGCTTGCAGTGCTGCAGGCCGATGGGACTCCAGACACGGAGACAATTGGCTGTGTTCACACTCCTCTGGGTGGTGAGGAGCTGTGCAGTAACGAGGGACACGCTGATCCCTTTATTTTTCTCTGTTCCTCTTGATATGGTTATTTGGGGTTCTCTATGATAGTAATCTGAGAATCGTTTTTCTTCTTGTTCTGATTGGCCTAAACAATGGAGTTAAATACATCGGTCGTGGGCTCAGGGAAAACTCTAGACATTATTTATACCGAGCAATAAAATAAATCCAGTTTATTATTTATTTTATGGGGTTATTTTGACCATTTATTTTGACCATTATTTTAGAGATGCCCACAAATCCTATTCTCCTGATATGAGGGAGGCAACATTCTTGTTTGGAGCCGACCGCAGCAAAGATGACATCATCATTCTCACCCCCATCATCATCAGAATACTGGAGTCTACAGTCGTCCACATGTCCGTCTGTCCCTAATCTTTTTGTAATGGCTGCATGTCTTGCAGACGATAAATTTTAACTCCACTCCATTAACCTTCGCAGTAAATTTCCCACAATAATTCATCATACTGCTTCTTATATATATTTTTTAATTTGTTTATTCCCAAAACTATCTCAAAAAAATTATATTCAACCTTCAACAAAACATTTTAAACCTAGATTACCTATAATAAGCAGTTTTGCCTTTGAATGTTTCACTTTTTTGGGGGGGGATTGTTTCCATGGAAACAGGATTTCAACGTGAGTGTAATGGGTGGTCATGTGTTCCGGGGGTGTATCTCACTCTACACATACCGGGTTCATAAAGAACCATATTGCATTGATGTGACCTTTAATAATTGGAGTTTTTATACTAATTTTACATTGTGTGGTTTCCCCTGGAAACATGTTTTTTTTAGTTGACCTTGAAGGGTCGCCATCTTGTCCGGAGCTTATCTGACCATTAAACCTCCATATCCACCATGATAAGGAGTTGTGAATTTAAACTTTTTGATATTTATACATCTCCTCATCCTCTTCATAGAATTTATCCTAACACACATACACACCAAAGGAGTTAAACAGATGAATAGTCACAATTCTAACTACTTTACAAAATTATAGTGGTTGAGCAAAATAATGGTGATGAGGTGGATTTTCTAATTATTGTGACAGGCTTAGCTAATGAAGCGAGCTCACCAGGCATTCCCGATCACAGGCTGCTTATTGTAGAGGGTGTTTAACAACAGTTTTGGTCATAACTGGCTGGTTCTGCTCTTCTTTACTGTCCCTTTGCACTTGTTCTTCTTGACTCCAGTGTTTTCATAGAGCTACGATATCTACTTGTAAGCAGACGAATGACTGACAGAAACAAGTCCAAACTAAAGAAGGGAATTCTCAGTCTATGTTAGTTTTAGGTACATTCACCACTTCCGAAGTAAAGTTTCCACTCTTTCATCATGTCCTTTTTGAGTGCTGTTAAGAACAACCTCAATACTTCCTGGAAACACAGAGTGCCACTATATTCTATATGGAACTATATTCCATACAGTTGTGTCCAATTTCTCATTTACATTCATGCGTTACCAGAACAAGATGGATCGTGGGTTCTTACTGACTTTTGTTCGAGGAGCATAAATGGTGTTTTGAAAAAGTATTGGACTTCCTCTTGATTTCTTCTAAACGTCCAATACCCTGGACCTTTGACAGTTTTTCAATCAAAACTTAATTTAAAACAACGGTAAACACACACTTTAAAAAAGAAAACCTTCTAGGTTCATTTAGTCGTTATCCGTAACCGCTTATACTGTTCAGGTGGAACGGATGATGGAACTGATCCCAGCTGACATCGGGCGAGAGGCGGGGAACAACCTCCACTAGTCTCCAGTTCATTACAGGGCCATCACCACCATTCACAATCACATTCACTCCTATGGGCAATTCAGAGTCACCAATTCACCCATACTGCATGTTCTTTGCACTATGGGAGGAAACTGGAGTATCCATGGAGAAACCCACGCCGACACAGGTACAAGAAGCAAACTCCGCACAGAAGGGTCCAGACTGAGTGGGTCTGATCCGGTGCCTTCTCGCTGTGAGGCTGTAATGCTACACACTGTGCCGCATTTCTGCTTCGGTAAATACATTTATCTAATACCAAACGGGCCTGTAGAAAAACCAATTACTCACACCAAGGACTGATTACTTCCAGCCCTGTTGGATCACATCATCACTTAAGTTTTAAGATGCAGGTCTCGCCAGTAGCACAACGCGGCAAGATTTAAAGAAATTCCAGAGGGGGTGAGGAAGATGGTGATCGAAATACGTCACCGCTGGAAAATTATTTTCCCGAGGCCCTGGACAACTTATTATTATGAAAAGAGATGTGAGTTCTGCCCTCCACCAGAAATATCTCAAGGAGAACGTCAGGTCTTCAGTCTGCGAGTTGAAGCTCAAGCCCAACTGGTTCATGCAACAAGTCGATGATTCCATCGAGTCCACCTCCACATGTGGCGGCACTGAAGCAGTTGTGCAGAGGAGAATGGGCTAAAACCCCGACAGATGTTAGAGATGATCTCTAGGCATCAGAATCGTGCGGTCGCAGTTCTTGCTTCGAAAAGTAGAACTAGTGATTAGGTTCATGGGGTTCAATAAGTCTACGTGGTTAACACTGGTGGTTTAGCTGTTGGCTAACCTTTTGCATTGTTAAATAAAAAGATCAAAGACATTTCCGTTTAAGCAGGTTGCCTTTGGTTCATTTGTGTCGTTATTTTTAAAGCTCCGATACAGTTTAGTATGGATAGAAACAAATAGAAGAAACCGAGGGAGGGTATTTTGTCACGCCGCCGTGTGCCAAGAGTAGTATTAATCTGGATTTTATCTTCATCTTCTTCTTCTTCTTTTTTGACCCATCATTATCGACGCGTAGTCTGCAAAAACCTTGCGTTCCCCCAGCAACACCACCACCTGATTATAATTGCTTTCTTTAAATAAGTCTCTTCACATCTGCCCTCAAGATCAAGCCAGTGTTTTGCCTGAAAGACAACAATCTGTGTGTATAATATTCAGAGTGGATCATCATGCTGATGCCTGACCTGTCAGATACAGAATAAAGTTGCACAGTTAAATGTTGTCCATCAGCAGCATTGTTTTATAAGACTCTACACGCCTACCAGCTCACTCATTGTAATTCACTCTGTGGAAGAGTGTCACTTGAATGCATTCCCTATGAATAATGTGTGCAGAGAAATCAGCAGCACCGGTGCGGGAGCCTCCTCGTCTCCAGCATTACTTAACTGTGACCCACTTCTGTGGACACTGCGGCAGTCTAGTTAGCGTCACGCTCGCCGAAATATCGCTCTCACATGCCAGAACAAGATAGGTGTCATTTTCTGAAAGCGTTGCACCGAACCGCGGAGAACGGTTACCCGTGTCAAAGTTTAAAAAGACGCCATTAAATATTTCATAGGTTGATGTTTTTCTCAGTTTTTGAGGTTGGAGCGCAGCTGACAGCTCTAATACATATTTTACACGGAGAATATCAGGTGACAAAAACAAGTCTATCAGCCGATTCAAATCCTTTGCGTACGTGTATGATGGTGTGGTTTAGAAATTGCCCTCAGGTAAGACGGTATTGGTAGCAGCAGCATCCTGCCGTTCAGTCTCCATCTCTCTTATCGGCTTCTCCCTGCATGTATTGACCTGTCAGATGCATTATGGTCCTCTACTACGAATCTAAAGTATATGCTCTGGACTTTTTTTACATGCATGCCAGTATCTGGGTTATTATGGAGTTTTTCCCCATGTCTTGCCCTCAAATTTCCTCGTGTGAACTCACCCTATCGTCATTTCTGAAACCGAGTTTTAATCTTGTCCTGATTTTGAGAAACAGAGATATTCTAGATGGAGTACTCCAAAAAACAACAACCCTGAATACTGTTAGATGTACATACTCTACATGGTTCCTTACAGCAAGGGTTTACTGTGAGGGCGCAGAGTGACGTAACGTTAGTACACACAAAAGTAGAATCTTTCTCCATATGTGTTCCCCTAGAGGTACTTTGGAGTACTGCAGCGTGTATGTGATGTTTTATTCAAATGTCATTCTGAAAATATCAATCACGCATAGATTATTCTACTAATAAGATTTTAAGAAAATGTAATAGTCTAATAAACCTAAGCCTATATTCAGTATTCCTCTTTTAATAGACACAAACTGTTTGAATGTTCACTAAGCAACAAGTTTGGACACAAGCCTTCTATTAATTCAGGCTTGGGACCGGCACCAGATGTGGCTGGGTAGAGTGGTAGCGCTAAGGTTCTTGCCTAAGGCACCTCGTTGGATTTCTGCGCCCCCCCTCTTCTGACTGGGATTCGAACGCCAGTCAGTGGTGAAACCCACTGAGCTGAAATGAACAAATAGAACAGAAATTACTGCTGAAAAAAAGTAAAAGAAATACAAAAAAGTCAAAAACACGCCAACAGTTACTTTTACTGCTACAATTTAATTGTTTACTAATTGATTTATAAATTCACAAATAGTTAGTAATTGATTTATAAATGTAGTCATTTAAATTATTAAGCTTATTTATGAAGATAATTATTAATTAGAATGTGTTTTGAAAATATTTGATTGAAGAAATATATGAATATTTTATGAAATCTTTTTATTATTAGTGCATGATGACAAAAGTTGTTTGTGTAAACTCCATCCAAAAGGGTCTGTTGGTGTGTACTAAAAAAACAATGTATTCAAAAGGGGTACATTGTTGAAAACAGTCTTGAGGGGATCCCCTGCTCAGCATGATTGAGTTGGCGTCCATTGAGTTCCTTCCAGCGCAGACTGACTGGTGTCCCAGTCAGGACGTTCAGAATCCAGAGACTAGTAGCCGTGTCCAGGTCCCTCCACGAGTCTCTGGGGGATGATGCTCGAGAAATTCTAAGTAAGACAGCTGAGACTGTTCCCCAAATGATCAGAAGACAGGGTGTCTCTTCAGCAGCTCTGGTAGTTTGTACAATAACCATGTATTGTGATTTGCATTTAAAGGGTTATTCTCTGTTCTTTGTTCTCCAGGAGCACATTCTGCCAAAGCCCCGCGCCTACTATCGCTTCGACCAATCCGCGGAGCCCGACGTGTGGCTGGACGCCATGCAGGTTTGGGAGGTGAAGTGCGCCGACTTGTCGCTGTCTCCCGTTTACAAGGCTGCCATGGGAATGGTCAGTTGAGTGTGTTTATCCCCCCCTGTGTGTTCCCACTGATGACTTCAGTCATGCTTTATTGCCTCCAAAGAAAAGTCACAATTAGCAGCTCTTAATTGGCCCATTAAAAGTGCTGTAAATGAAGCTGGGTTTAATGGAACAGATAGTTTTTTTTTTATTTGCCGGGCTCTGGCTGCATGCTCCACTCCCACAGAGGATATAAACGGTTTGCTGTCACAATATATGCACAGTATATTAACCGCAGGTGATGTAAAAGGACACGGAGATTAAAGACATTCTGTATAAGTGGAAACCTTCGTCAGGAGAGGATTACGTCTTTTTACTCGGTTAATTCCTAAATAAAATCTTGAGTTTAAAGTAATAAAGAAAGTAAACAACGGGTTTTAAACATTGCCTTTAAACTCTCAAAGTTGAAATAACCGGATGAGTTGCTTTAAACAGATGAGATTCTTCTGCTCAGCAGATGAGTGTTCTCTCCACCAGATACTTCAAACTTTACCACCACAACCATTTCAATTCATGGAGAGTAAACTATCAGTCATTTCATGTTTTATTTACACGCCTCCCGCCATGAACCCACACAACCTCTTTCAGATGCTACTATTTACTGAAGCTAATTAACAGGAATCTACATTCTTGTCACATTAAGGGCTTTTTCTTATATAAGAGAGGGGAGGGAGGTGCAGAATGTTGTTCAACCAGCTTTGTTGTGCTATATCTTTAAATGATTACATTCCAGGATTGTTTCAAATCCATTATTCTCCTCAAAACACTTGAATCACCGACGTGTGATGACTCGCTACACTGGGTAGTTCTGTAGATTCGTTTTTTTGGTCTGTAGTTTCGAAAAAAAACGATTTTTTTTAAATAAAAATCTCCCAGATAAATGGAAGAAATGGGATGGATGGATGCATCTTTTGTTTATTTGTTATGATCCACATTAGCTTTGTCTTAAAGCAAAGCCAGTCTTCCTGTGCTCCACAATTATAATCACAGACATTCGTATCATACAACCTATATAAACCTTGCTGTCCATACGGAGGAAAACATATGAAAACATTAATTTATCATCACAGAAGGAATATGACGCGTATTAAAGAGTAACGTCAAAGTTACTCCACAGTTAAGCTGACTGTAAAACGCATTGAATGTGTACAATCGCATAAGACCTCTTGAGTCAACACCGCAGCTTTGAGCACGGCACCAGAGCTCTGGGTCCACCATGTAGGTGCTTCGGACCGCTGCTCATTCCGCCACGAATGTTTCGATCCGAGCGCTGCTGATTTCTGCTGCTAGTTTAAGTCACATATAGCTCACTGTATCGTGAGTTGTGCTTGTCATCCATCATGCTGCTTTGCATCTATAGAAGAAAAGCACAACAGGAGTCAATCACATGTTTGTGCGCAACAGCTCACTCGTAAATATCATTTTAAATTGATGTTTACTCTAAGATAGGCCTTTGGATACTGACATGTACTGCCTTGTTCAAATGAAAGCTAGCGCTGTAGCTCTCAGTGGGTTTTACTTCATTATTTTGTTAAGTCGGAGGAGCACCAGGTTGCAGCCGAGTGTCTGTCTGGTGAATTGAGTTTCTCTGGGGTTTTTTTTTTTTACATAGACTATTTTATCAGCTAAAAATGTGGGATTCATTGAGGATAAAACAATGATGTGGCAATTTTTAAGGACAGGGTCATAGCTGCACAGATTGTAAAAGTCTTAACCACTCAACTGAAAAGAGTGAGATTATTTAAGCGAGAGGCTCTAAATGCCAGCTTTGGTTAAATGCCTGGTCCTAATCTACATTCTGCAAGCAGCAGGGGATTCGTTAGACTGGTTGATGGCTTTAAATGTGATTCAGCTCCAGCTTTTTCCCTCACTAGATGGTAAAATCATGGGTTGAAGCCAGAAAACAAATGACTTCAGAGATAAAACACATTAAATGGGACATTGTTGGAGTCACAAGTACTTCTGTGTGGAATTAGCTCCCATCTGTCATCTCTAACATTGTCTGATGATGTTTTCTGAAAAACAAAACAGTCGGTGATATTAGTTTCCACTGCTCAAATGAGGCTGTAACCAATTAGTGTTTCAAACCGTTATAAAGTCGCCCTGGAACACGTGAGCAGAGTGAGTCGTCGGTCCACCTTGTAACCGCGTCCATCCAAGAAACAAGTCCAGAGGACTCGTGCTCAATTCTCCCTAAATGAAGAAAGCAGTTATTACTACTTGACTCATTAGATCAGGATCACTTTATATGACGGCACGCATGAAGACGAGGGTTATTTTTCCCACAGTGGCAGTGGAGGGCTCTAAATAGGACATCCATGCTGCTTAAATACCAACAGCCGTTCACAAGCCCTCCACTGACCTGCTGCAGACCAGCCCCGACTAAAACCTTTGTTCCTGGTCCACATTGCTGCTCTCTCCGCAAGACTCTTCAAATGTGGGACTTCTTTATCCTGAAAGCTCTGTCCTTACCGGGAGAAAATCCTCCAGAATGCACTTGTTGTGGACCCGGGGCACGGCTGCACTCCTTCAAGACCTGTTGTCAGGGAAATGAAAGAACCCCCTTTGCCCCCCATGTTTCTGACGTCTCTCCTCGTGTTACGTCTGTCACATGATGTGGGCACCGTTCTGTATGAGGGAAACAAGATGGCCTGAGCAGGTAGATTGGGGCTGACGTTGTAAGCATATAATGATCCTGCTGGATGAGGATTCCAGGATCTTCTCTGTTATAACAGATCCGCCTGTGTTAAGAAAGACAACGGAGACTCCTGGAGTTAATTCCTGTTCCTCAGGTGATCAGAAGAGAAGATTTTCTTCATCACCCGTAGAGGTCACAGAGGTCAAGTCCTGCTTAATAAACTGTCAGCATGTGGATACAGAAACACACAGTGTGCGGTGCTGCGATCCGCGGGATCTGCCTGCACGCTCTGAGTTTGTTGAGTCTTTGCTTCAGTTACCTCTCTGCACTAAATTGATAAAATCTGCACGTGTGCCTGCGTGAGAGTGCCGTCTTGAGAAGCTTGATTAGATTTGATCTCCTCACCTGCGGTGGTGGGAGAAGCAGCGAATTGAGGCGCACAGTGGGGTCGACGGTGGATAGTCTCAAATATGGTTGCAGGTTAATTAGTAAATCTCCCTGTTGATCAGCCCCATTGTTCTAATTTGTAAAAAAAAATAACACCGTCATAAGAATCTTGCCGAGGTGGAAAATAGTCAAACCATACACATAATTTAACTTGAGTAGGTATTAGTTTGGAAGGTTCTGCTCGGTTCATTGACACCTTCACACATTTTTCATTCTTAAACAACCCTGATTATTTGTACACGTGTGGTAATGAGATAAAAGATGAACAGAAATCTAGTTTTAACTGACTGTGATCGTGTCCGTCTGTCTGTCTTCAGGTGGATCCAGAGAAGGGCATCTCCCTGAGGTTCCCCCGCTTCCTGAGGATCAGAGATGACAAGAAGCCTGAGGACGCAACGACCGGAGCTCAGGTAAATGACATGACCTGGTGTAGATCAACAGCGCCCTGAGGTGTTCAGGAGACTTCAGTCCTGTTGGTTTGGCTATGTTGCTATAATGGTATTAGAACATAGAGATCCTTCATGTTGCAGGAAAAGTGGGAAAGCACAGGGATCCGAGTGAAGGTCATGGATATTTAATTCCCATCGAGGCGTGTGGGGAGCGACGGCTAGCCCCGCTGTCTGATGCCATAGAAGAGCTACTGTAGCACACAGTGCTGGAAACATTTATGCTGGTTCTCATAGAAAGGCACCAGAACACACAGTGACATCACAGCTGGTATGAATAGCCAACCAGGTGTGTGTGTCGTTTACATGGAGTAGTCATGGAACCAGGATGCACTATATTCTGCTGGGTCTTTGGGTCCCGCCATTCACGTGAACTTTACTGCGACACATACTACTAGCTTTAGCAGTGGCCTCTTTCAGGACGAAAGCAAAATGCCTGCCACTCAGCAAAAATGGTCCAGAGGTGGTTTGAGTAACAAACAAACAAATTCAAGCTGTGGACTTAGCTTCCAAATCCTCCATGTTTCCATCCGATGCAAACGTCCAGCATCTGTCGGATACAGACGCCGGACGCTGGCTGCAGATCGTTAATAAGGTCATGGACTTCAGGATCGGATGCCAACTTCTTAGTACCAGATTCTACAGAACTCCATCAGGGGTCTTTAAGATTCAAGTCCTCGATGGATCAGAGCTGTTTTGGTGCAAAAAGGCCACCTAGATAATAAATGGCTGGTGATAATTATTATGTTCTGGCTCATCAGTGTGTGTTGTTTCTTTTCTAAAGCAATAAAAGGATCAAATATAATAGTAAAATACCCTGAAAAGCTCTTACTGTAGAACTCCAGCGCTCCAGTAAATGAAAGCAGTTAACTATCCGTAAAGCCAAACACGCCTGCTACCGCAGCAGTCTCACATTCTATGATTTAGGAAATGAAAACTGAAAGCGTTGAAGTCGGAGCGATTGAACCAAACGTGGAGAGATTAGACGCAGACGGTTTCCGGAAGAGCGTGGAAGCTGCGCCTTGATCCAGAGCAGGAGAAATAATGAGATGTTTTATTGTTTTGCTCCTCACTGTTCCACCACGGCTCCACTGGTAGACAAGACTGTTTCTGGGTGGGCCTGCTGTTCACACATTATTCATGGAACCCCCTCCCAACCCCTCACCTCCAGACGCCGATGAGCTCAAGTGAACACAACCTCCGTCTCTCAGTTGGCAGCCGGGAGAGGCAGACTTCAAAACGCGGGATATGAATAATCAAACTGTTATTTTTAGCCGTTGCTCCTGGTGTTACTGACCTGACTTCATGATCTTTTCTCCCTCGCTCCTGCCCTCTCTCTCCTGTCGGCCGTCTCCCTTTCCTCCTTAACCCCCGCGTCCCTCCCCCATCTCCTCTGCAGATCGCTGATTTGTACAAGAAGCAGCAGCAGATCCAGAATCAGGGAGATAAAGCCGACATGGAGGATTACTACTGATCGTCTGCGATCATCAGCGAAGAATAATAAATAGTTTCAATTTGAGAAATATAATTGTAAATAGCTTCTTTCATTTTGTATTGTTGAATGAAAATAAAGGCTCCTGCCAGTTTTAATTTCTGTTATTGATTTTACAAGGACTTCATTGAACATCTCACCACTTAGGGCGTACATACAATCCAGTCACCCGAACTGACTCAGAAGTCACGGCGTTCCCGCTGTTAACAGATTCCTATCAAACATTCTCCGCGGCAAACCTCCCAGTAGAACGCGATTTCTCTCCGGGGCCGCATACCAATGCAATCACGCCGACCTGGTGTCTGCTCGAGCCCGCTAAAAGCTGGAAGTGGGGTCTAGTCAGTCTGAGGACAAGCCAAGGAGAGAGGGCCTAAAACATTATTAGAAATATAAAAACCTGCTGGAGTCGCAGTTGCTCTAACAGCAGGACAAAAGACGACCAATCACAGCCAGCTTTAGATGACGAGAATCCACAAACTGTCCAGCCTGAATCGATCAGACGGCTGGAGACGAGCAGCCGGGTCAATCTGAGAGCCGAGGGCAGGCAGTTATCACACGAGGAGGCAGAGTTTTCTACCTAGTGTAAGAGGATGGATGAGCTTTTCGCTATGAAAATTGAACCATGTGCGTCAAGCTGTAAGCAGCAGATCCCCAACGTGTGATAAGTGTCGGGAGCAGTTGCTGAAGAAGTTGAGGTCATCGCAACCTCTGTCAGCCCCCTGGATGGTAGAATGAGATCCCGACTGAAATACCCCAGATGTTGGGTTAATGCTGACCTTGTGGCAGAATCATTTCTCCTCTAATACTCAGCTTGATGTTTGGGAGATTTTGTGACCACCATTCAAATATGGTACAGAGCCACGCAAATGCTTTGGACCCCCTCCTGGTCTCTTCTGTTTTTGTGTCTCTATCACTCTAATCTGTGTCAGATCTTTGAACTGAATTTAACCAATGCCACCGGACGCATGAAAAACGCTAACCGGATCTGTGTGAAAAAGAAGCTTAGTCCAAAAAACCTTCCAACTGTGTTAATAACTGGTTGCAACGGAACTAGGGACACCCGGACCCGATCACCATTCAATCACAGCATCACTTCAATAGAGCAATCAATCACACACCAGTGGAACGGCCATTGGGAGCAACTTAGGGTTCAGTATCTTGCTCAAAGACACTTTGATGAGGGATTGAACCAACGACCTTCAGATAAGGTGAGCCACCGCAGCCCCCCACTTCAAGCCTTCAGTATCCACCTACTCCTCGCCTGAAGGCCCAGAATAGGGCTTCTACCCAGAATTAGCTTATTTTTTCCCCCCTGTGCAAATTGTCCAATAAACAGTTATTGGAAGTGTTTGGCTGAATGAAATAACTAGTTTTGCTGTATTATATTAATATATTGTATATAATTTATTGTATTTTTAGGATATGAACCTGTATGTTATGGTTAGTCAGGTTGCCTTTGTTAAATTTTGTTTTAAAAATGAGATGACACAAATATTTAAAAAAAACCTCACATATAACTTTTTCACAGGTTGGTATGAGAGTTTCTGCTCGAAGCTGACGGCAAACAAGGAATGGCTTCTGGAGTACGTATCCATCCTACGCATGGATGTTGCCTTTGAATTGATCCCTTGGAGTTAAACATGGCCCCTGATTTAGAAAATTATTCTCTGTAGTGCAGCAGCAGGAAGTTAGTCCGGACACGATGAACATGGGGGGGAAGTGAGAGATGTTTTGGTAGGCCGGCCTTCCTGTGACTGTAAGGAGGAGAATGTTTGTAGTATTTGTGAAAGTGCTGGGGGGACTCACGTCGCGTATGGTGAACTGTTGTTGCCGTCGTCACAAACGGAGCGGTTTGTGTTCCCTGCACTGCAGAACTTTTCATATCTCTGTTTGTAATGGCGTCTTTATATGCAAGTGAGTGTGTTTACCGCACGGCGGGTGGTTTGCCTGCAATGTGTGTGTGTGGGCCGTGTCTTGTGTCTGCTGAAGGGGGTGTTTGGAGAAGGACACCATTGTGGTAGAGGACTCATGGAAATAGCTGTGAAAAATACCCTTTTCATCAAAGCCTGTTTATTTGTATATTTCCTGCTCTAACGTTTCATCAGTTTTTTTTTATTCACTCCACTCGCCTCGTGTGAGGATTTTAAGTTCACACACATCCTCCCATTCTGAGTCTGACACTCATCTTGAATATCATCATCATGGCATCCAGGCTTTTCTTTTCTTTTTTTCTTTTTTCTTTTTGAATAGAAACAAGGGAATTGCTGGTGTTACTGAAATCTGAATTTCAAATGGCGCTTGTCAGCCGTACTGTTGCTTTAGAAGTGGGTTTGAAACAGCAAGTGTGAGAGATGGAAAAGGCCCTAATGGAAATCAAACAGGCAACCAAGCATGAAATATTGAAAATGCAAATATGTAATGAATTGAGCAGCATATTGTGTGTGTGCTGTATGATCCCGGCTTTTTGGGGGGAATTGCTCTGAAGGTGGACTGCGGTAAGTCTCTGCCTTATTTGTATACCTGTGATTATGGAAGTGGGAAGGCAGTATGGAAGAATCCATACTGGTTGTGATTTTGTCTTCTGTTTAAGGATGTTTGTACCTCTAACTGCCTGTGTGCGTGTGTGCGTGTGTGTGTGTGTGTGTGTGTGTGTGTGTGTGTGTCACTGATGTTTACCGAGGGGGGCAGCTGGAGAACATCACAACCTGCGGGGCATCGCAACAAAGCGGCCTCCATCTCCAGCGAGGTCCCTGTCTGTGTTCCAACAGCAGTGCTGTTAGTTTACATCAAGTCACTCGTTCGCATCACGTCCCGCCGGGACACGTTGCCGTTGTGAGCCTATCTGACCCCACCCTCCCACCGTGCCGGTTGAACTGTGCTTTGATACATGTGAGAAAATGGCTTCGGGCTCCCAGAGTGTGGATCCTTTCGGTGTGATCTCTGCCGTGGCGCCGGCTGAAAGTCAAAGCTGTAGGCGGCTGCTCTGTGCCGCGCACATCCCGCTTGGAAGTGTCCCGTAAACCTGCGTTATGGATTCCCTCCATCTGTAAAGACGGCATATATAAAAGAATCCCAGGTTTCACCTTTCTCCGTCCTTTTCTGACTTTCTCCTCTCCCCCCCACCGCCACCAGCCCCCCCCCATTCTCCCACATAAGCTATCTGTCTCTTTCACAATACTCCTTTCTCCATCCTCAGAACAATGCTTTTGTTCTCCTCCCTCCATCCCATCCCTCCTTCCCTTTTGATTCCTCCGTCCATTTGTTAGGCGCTCTCTGTGACATCTCTGCCATGCCAGGCTACGAGGGAGAGAGGAAGAGACAGACCCTGCCATTGTCCCAAACCAAACCCACAGAATATCAATAGTGTTTTTCTTGAGCAGGAGTGCCGAGCGTTGGCCAGTAACCTTTCAGACTTGATGATGTCAGGCCCCCTCTTTTTTGAGCCCTTTATATCATTTCCCCTCATCCTGCAGTTTTCAATCCAGCAGGATCTTGGGTCCTCAGCACAAGAGACAGTGCCGAGCTGTATGTGACCGGGCCAACAAGTCCTCCACAAAAATGCTCTCCAGAGGACCTCCTGAACTGCATCTCTTATCTGGGCCTCCAAAAACCGTTTGGACTCGCTCTTTTGAAACAAAACTGTTGTATTGACTGACCGTCATTTATAATTCCTGTATAAAGGTAGTCTTATTGTAAAGTGGTACCAGAAATACAGACCCCCTGATCTCTGGTGACTGGGCTTCTCTTGGCCCACCTCACTAGCTACCGATCTCTGCAGAAATCAAAAGTAAACGTGCAGACACATAAAAAAAAAATATTAAAACAGGTGAAAAAAACAAGTGACAGAATAGCCACCTAAGAAGTATTTGAAATCAAGTGTTGCCTGTAATTACTTACTCATTAGCAGGAAAACATCAAGAACAGCTGACACTGATGGGTCGCCAGGTTCCCAGGTTTTTGTTCTCAAACCAAAGGGTCCGACAGAATGACAACAAGAACAATGAGGTAAGGAAGGAACATGTTTATGCAAAAGCTAAGATTGATCACAGTCTGTGGTCGAAAAGAACACGGGTATTGCCAAAGTCCAACATTCTGATGAGTCCTGAAGTTTTGCAACAGGTTTTGCTTTAGGGCAGTGCAAACAATGTTCCCTCATTTGAATATTTCCAGTCAAGTACCCCCTGGCATATTTTTTCCTACAGGTCTATGAGGTGCACTGTCTTCATGCTGCTGTTAATTTGTTCCCACCAAAAAGGTGCAACGCTTAGAGTAACTTGTAGCTACGGTTGAGGTAATTTCCATTAAATTTTTTCCTCCTCTGCAGCTTTATGAATCTTTTTAATCAAAATCTGTTTGTTTTTTTGTGTTGCTGATTTTCATCTTTTGTTGAATATCCAAAAATCACAGCTGATGAACGCGATTGTGTTTTTTTGTTCACAATTCACAGCAACTAACTGCGTTTAAAATCAAATAAATGTGTGTTTCCTGGCTTTTTTTTCAAATTTTCCTTAACTTTCACATCAGGAATTATAATAATAATATTACTTAAAAAACAAACAAACAAGTAAAATCAGAGTCAGATATCAAAATATAAACAGCGTAAATAAAAACAACAGCATCATTAAAAAAAACCACATTTAATAAAAAGACTGATTTTGTTGCAGTATGTGCGTTTATCCCCCCCCCTTACTTCATATTTCAGAATCCCCGTCCCTGGCCCTACAAACAAGGCCATGATGATGTCATCAAAAACATATTTTACATATCCTACACAACATTTAATGATATAATTCCTTCTGCTGTGCAGCGATGTGGTAGCAGCATTATTCATGACATTTCACAGGATATTTATGAACTAATAATTAAATGAATCACATGTGCCCCCCTGAGGTACCCCAGAGTGCCTCTTTGTACCCCGTTTTGAAAAACACGAAGTAAACAAACTATTATCTTTATGAAATGGTAGTAATCCTTGAAACCTTAAAATGTTGCTGGAAAACAAATTTCTGGTGATAAAATGGTAAAATTCAGGTTTATGCAAAGATGACTGTGGGATAAAAATAACACGACAAATAGTTCAAAGCCGGCAACAACCTCGGAAAGTCTGTCTAAATTGAATGGATGAAGTTCAAAAACCCGGTAGCAGCAGTTTGTTCCCAAAACTAATGATTTGCTTTGATCGGATTTCTGTTCCCTACATTGACATAAAATACATTTTCTACATCAAAACTGAGTGACTCTTTCAATTCTGATTTTTTTCTACATTTGTGTGTATCTCAGACTAAACTGTGTCGTTTGTTCAAACAAAACCTAACACACACAAAATACAAGTCTGAATTTCCTTTATTGTACAGGAAAAAGGTTCTCTTATACCAACTGGGCCTGTGTTAAAAAGTATTTGCCCCCCTAAGAAGGTAAATCCAGCAGAATTCTACAAAACTGCGTTAATAACTGGTTTCAGCCGGACTGAACACACTTCATCATTCAACAGAACATTTCCGGGTGGATGGAGTTGGCTCGTCGGTCTCACCAGTAGCACACCAAGAGATCAGAAACGCTGTGAGGAGGAAGGTGAATGCAGAACATCATTGGATCAATGGGTCCAAAGTTATTTCCAAGGCTCTGGAAGGCTTCCCTTGGAGAAGCAGTAATTCTGGAGGAACATTTCAGGTCTTCAGTGTGCGAGTTGAAGATCAGGTACCACTGGGTCATGCTGCAAGGCAATGATTCCGAACGGAATCTTCTGGATTGGTCTAGTCAGAATTTGGACCTGGACCGGAACCTCTGTTCTTTCTCGCAAGCCCTCCGAAGTGGCTGCACTAAATAAGTTCTGCAAAGACAGGAGGGCTAACGTTGCACCCCAGTGATGTCAGAAACGGGTCTCCGGTTATCAGAAGGGTTTGGTTGAACCAGACTCTGTTAAGCTGGGGATTTAACACTTGTATAACCTTTATTTCCCTATTGAATAAATACATTTGTATGTTTATTTTTGAAGATTCGAACCAGCTTAGTTTCTGTTTGTGACGCCGGCAGTCGGAGGAAGTCAGGAGGGGGTCCAATACATTTTCAAAAAGCGCTTTAGTCATCGGCGCTCTCTATCAAAGGCCCCCCCCCAAATTAGAAGAAGGCGTAATTCCTTTCACCCATGTTGACGACGGAGCGGTCCGCTCACAGGGATTCAAACAACATCAGACGCTTTCTAGTCATTTTATTTCTGAATGATGCGTCTCTTGATCTTATTTTAATCGGCGGGCTTTTCACCTGGGCTTCACGCGCGGCTGTTTTCACATTTAATCCTGCCTTCCAGCCGTAGCTTTTGACAGTTTTCTGGCCAATTGCTCACCGGGCCTCATTTCCCTCATTTGGTTACGAGAACGTTTCACTTGATTATTCAACCCCTGAAGCCAAACTGCGCCCTCAACTAGTCGCTCGACGAGACCGCTCTGATGGCGGCGATTGTTGTTCGCCACTTGTCAGCGTTGGACGTTGGTCCACTCTGAGAGGCTTGTGCTGGAAGCGGGCTCGGACCGCTGTGCAGTCCAATGGCTCATCATTAGTTTTATGACCTTAATGTGAGCCAGCCGCTGTGGCGAGCATCTCATTCTGCTTCTCCTTCTTTCCCCATCTTGAAAGGCTTGAAGCCCCTCCAGCTGTCCAATCCCGAAGATTCACAGCCCCCCCACACTTTTGAAGAAGAAGCCCCCCCCCCGCCCCTCTTCTGCACATCTGCCAGCGAGCGTGGTGATCAGAGCCGCACGCAGAGCTGTGACAAACATAATCAGCATCGCAGAAAAATTAGCCACGGATGGAGATGACAAGAGCCTGTGCCATCTTCAGACCGGGATGCTTTCCCAGACCCTGATTATCCCCATCCCCGAATGCATGCTGCCTTTTTTTTCTCCTTCTTTTTTTTCTCCTCACGTCATTGGAAATACTTCTACATCAAAGAACTTTACAGCACCACCGTAAAATCTGCTCTCCAAGAATTTCTGCCAGCGTCTAATGACGTGCCCTCGCCAGATACATCTGAGGCCACTGTCCCGACCCGTGGAGAGGAGTTTGACGAGTGATACAGGCAGACCCTCGTCATGGTTTCACTCACGCAGTGGCTGAGCATGGAGCTTTTTTGCATATCATCATCCAAATCATACAAGATGATATAAAGTCTTGTCCAGAAGTGGCTCAGTATTTAGCAGAAATCTCCAAATGGCTCCACAGATGGAGCTTCCCTTTTTTTTTTTTCCCTCTCTGTATAATTTAGCCCTCCTCTCCTACCACAGAGACTGAAGTGATGGGAGGCCTTCGCTTTCTGCGCGATACAGTTTCTTCTTTCCAAGCTCGGCCGCCGTGGCGCCGTCGCTTGGTTGCTGACGAGTTTGGGCGCCTGCCACATTCTGCACCTGCCAGGCTCATAAAGAATCCCCCTGTTCCCGCGGGGCCCGAACGCAGGATCTGCCATAATTGTTAAGGATGTCGCGCTTTCGACATTCAAGCCAGAGCTTAGACAGTTGATGGCGCCAACAAGTTGGCAGATGGTCCATTTTGTTCGGCTGATCCAGTCCGTGCGGTGTTTCAGTAGTTGAGATGAACAAGTGGCTGCAAATTATCACAAGTGGCAGAGGTTTATCTCAGATGTGATGATAAGTCGCTTGATGCTCCGCCACACGCAGTGTCAGAGAAATACAGAGGTTCAAGCTGAGCTTGATGAGGGGGAGCGACCCGTCAACCACCATCTACACAATATCTCCCTGATCCACCTAGAGAACATTGAGACATTTAGTGGGCAGAAATCCCACAACAGAAGCTTTCAGACCTTCTGACTGCCCGGCAGAGAGTCAGAGCTAAACATGATCTCTTTCCCCCCTCATCAGGTTTACCAGAACTCTGGTTCAACTGAGGCTTAGCTGTAAAGTTGACCTGACTGAAATCCGGAGAGTAAGTCTGACATTTCACCTGAGAGTAAGTCTGACATTTAACCTGACAGTAAGTCTGAACCTTAGCCTGACAGTAAGTCTGACATTTAACCTGACAGTAAGTCTGACACTTAGCCTGAGAGTAAGTCGGACATTTAACCTGACAGTAAGTCTGACACTTAGCCTGAGAGTAAGTCGGACATTTAACCTGACAGTAAGTCTGACACTTAGCCTGACAGAAAGTCTGACATTTAACCTGACAGTGAGACTGACATTTAACCTCAGAGTAAGTCTCACACTAAACCTGACAGTGAGACTGACATTTAATCTGAGAGTAAGTCCGACATTTAATCTGACAGTGAGTTTGACATTAAGCCAGACAGTAAGTCTGACATTTAACGTTAAGTTAAGTCTGACATTTAGACTGACAGTAAATATGACATTTAGTCTGACAGTTATCTCGAATGTCAGCCTGACAGTTAGCCTGAGAGTAAGTTTGACCGTCTGCAGGTCTGACCTTTAGCCTCACAGTAGGTCTGACATATATCCCGACAGTTTTCCATTCAACCTCAGTCACTGAGCTTAACTTATGTTGAACTGACTTTATGATGCCGAATCAAGTGAAAATAAGACAGACCAATCACAATAAGCCTGGCTAATTACATGCTCGATTTATGGAACAGCCCTGAGCTCTCAGTGGGCACTATACCTTCTCTTTCAACTTATCTCCCTCTCTATCTTTTCTTTTCCCAAAGTTGAGCTCTTTTTATTTCTGTCTTTGTCAGTGCTTTTGGTTAATTAGACTTTGGTTTACCTGTCCGTCATTAGACGGATGGTATTTTTGCGTACCAACTCAGGCAGGAGGATGGACAGCCACTGTTTAACAGACAGACCTCACAGGATCTATTCTATTATACTCAGACTATGTCTGAGTATAATAGAATGACACTGAACTACAAGCAGTCCACTGGTAAACTCTTGTATCACACTTCAGAGGACCCAGCTACCTGTCAGGATTGATGACATTGAGAACCAATAAGAGAACCATTGAGTTGTGCAAAGAGTGGAGATCAAGGTGGTTCTCTCCTGCTGCCCTCACAAAAAGAGCAGATGAGAAGCTTGATGATCTTGGCGTTCTACATTTTTTCAGCCTAAATAGAGTTGTTCTTTGACAATTGCTCTGCAGCCCTCATATCAAACTCTTCAGGAAGAATACAGAGGAGACCTCCAAGGCGGGTTCAGCCATGCAACTGTTTCTCACAAAGCAGATCTCAGCAGACGACGGTTGTATAAGTAGCCTGAATGAAATATGAGCGTGAAGAGGGCATCCTGCTGGAGAGCCTCCTCCTCTTGTGCTCCTCATGTACTCATTCCTGTATGAGGAGGGAAACCATGGCTGACTCCGGTTTACACACATCATGTTGAGTGACTGCAGCTCGTGTCTCTGCTGATGCTGGATATGTAGCATACACCATTCATTTGTGTTTGTATTCACTCTTTCAATGCCAGCGGCTAAATTAATACATATTTATGAGGTGTGACAAAGTGATGTAATGGAGACCTCAGAACCGATGCATTTTCAGAAACCCACTCCTGCGCGTCTCCTCGGAGGCACCGCCGACGTTTTTGGAGTTTTCTCCCCGTGTCTGCTGCTCGTGCCTCTTTGAGTCGTGTCCTCATGTCAACCTGTCTATGTATAGCAGGTCTCGCCACCCAGTCTGTGTTCATGGGGAAGTCAGGAGTGGGCTGCAACGGAATGGAGGGCTTTGACCAGGCGGGAGGAGAAAACTGAGGTTGGGAGAAAGAGAAGAAGAAAGCGCCATTGAGAGACGGCAAACACCAATCAGCCCCTGTGCCCCCCCTCCTCTCTCCATTGTCTTCAAGTGCTGGACGTCAGGAATCTGAAGAGAGGGAGGACGGACAGCAAAAAGAGTCAAGGCTTTGTTTGGGCAGCTGGCTTCAGACCCAGTGAAAGTCCAGAGATGGAGATGGAGGGGAGAGGACTGGAATGACCTCGATGCAGGATCTCCTTCACCCCCCCCCCCCCCCCCCCCACAGTGTAAACAGGCTGAGAAAAGCCCCCCACCGTTTCACATGTAATATTTACACATGAGCGGCGATCACACACGCTTCAGATGGTTGTGATTCTCGCTCACACACCCTCTCTGGTGCCAAGTGTTGATTAGCATTCCTTCTTAGCTCACTTACATAACAGCGAGGGCAGATTCTGGAAAAATCACACTCAATGGAGGCGCCACGCCGCTCAAAGTTTGCGGATATGCCGCAAATCCACGATGGTCTTCCTCAGATAATTCCCCAGCTCCTGTACGGCACAGGTGCCTCGCGGCCCTCGCCCCCTCCCCACTTCAAAGCATCATGTGTGTCATTTATTCTAATGAGGGATGAAATGGAGAGAAGTGACAGGCGGGTCGGGGCTGTGCGGAGAGGAGAAATGGGCCGGGCCGGGGCTGGACGAGGGGTGTGGTTGGGTATAAACACAGGGACAGTGACTTTTCTGTTGTTGTCCTGAGCCCTCTTCCTCTCTTCTCCTTACACGCTCCCTCCAGAGTGGAACTCATCCTCGACTGACTCCCGTCAGCTCTGCGGCATCAAGTCTTTCTGGAGCTCCAGACAAGCCAGAAACCATGCTGACGTTTTTGGCGCTGGCGTCGGTCGTCCTCCTGGGAATAGGTAAAAAAAAGAGAACGAATCTTCTTTGAACTTTATTAAGTTAAGTTTTGATGAGGTATCCGAGAAGCCCTCGGTGATTTTCATCAACTGAAAGTGAAAATGCTGAAGTTCTTTCCACTGATGCGGGGGTCAAAGGTTAAATGAGCACATGATGAAGAGGGCATTTTTTCTGTGTTTTCTTCTTCTCTGCTCGCCTGAAAACTGATGGACTTGATGATAATAAAAAAAGGGTCAATGGGCTTAGTTGAGAGTTTAATTGATCTTTTACGCCGGAATATCTCCCTCTACACTGGATTAGCACTAAACTAAAGACATTCAATTAATATCATAATAGTTCTTGATTTAATTTGAAGCTGTTAGGAGAGCCGTACAGGATATCTGATAAATGATCCAGATCTGACTCAATCTCATAAAACAGGTGTCTGCGAGTTTGTAAAGTTGAAGAGCACGGATGGTGGGACTTATCAGGGGGGCTGGCAGGTGGTTTGTGTTGTCAAGCAGACTGCCTTCTCCGCTCACCTCCTGTCAGATATCTGCAGATTTTTAATTAAAAACGTCAGGCATGATTTCATTGACAAGTATAGCTGGGAAACGGCTGCACTATCGGCGTTCGCTCAAGGACGCTCGTGGTGAATTGGTGTGAAGGGGCGTTGAAAGGGCTCTTCAGAGCGTCGGTGTGGATGTAGCTGCGATGACACCGTGACTCACGTCGGCCCCGTTCGCGCACATCGAGTAAGAACGTTAAGGTTGGGCGAGGGCGTTGAAGCCCCCGGGTCGTTTGAGATGCCGAGTGCATATTTGACGGAAGTCAAATATGGATTTCTGCAGCCCAAACCAAATTAACATCGATCATTAAATATTATTCCAGCACAAACAGCCCGCCTGATTGAGCCAACACGATCCATATTAATGGAGAGGATGATGCACCACTTTGACTTTAAGAGACAAGCACCGATATTCCAGCCGTCATGCAAATATTTACTGAGTTCATGAGTCAACGGCGGTTAAACGATGGGTTTATTGCGGTTTGTCTGGGTGTGCGTGTTGAGTTCGAGGAGAGAGCTCATAAAAGGTGATGTGAGTGATGCTCTGCATGCTGTGATGGCGGTGGGGTTTAGAAAGAAATGTTGATACTCGGGCGTATGAAAGCATAACAAATCCAGGATTCGTGCTGATAAGTGTTTTTGCGTGTAGACGGTTCAGCATGCATTGTTTCATCTTCTTGCAGATGCCTCTAACAAAAGAACTCTGCAGCAGTGACTTCCACTGACTATTAGATTATGTAGAGAAAGCAATATTTGAGTCGAGTCAATTTGTCACTACATTCATATCTGTAGCCCAGAAATCTCAATTCTTCAGTGAGTTTTGCAATAATCATAGACGCAAGTGAGGGGAAAATAAACCCACGATGGGTTTTTAACAAGGAAAAACCAGAATATCAACAGGCATGCAGATAAAATATACAAGGAAACATCAGGTTTAACCGCCTCAGTGTTTGGGTGTGTTTGCTTGTGAATTCACCTTGTCTTGCTCTGTGTGTCCCAGTGCCTGAGCATTCCCAGGCCATAGTCATCTACACCGGCTGGGAGCGCCACGCCCTGATCGGCTCCGACATTCGACTCTCCTGTTCCTTCTTCTCCTGGCGCTGGACCTCAGAGGACGTCACCTTCTCCTGGACATACAGGCCCGATGGCGCCCGGGACAGCATCTCTGTAATTCACAAACACGCACACACACATACGCACGCACACACACACTCACACACACACACACACACACACACACACACACACACACACACACACACACACACACACACACACTGCAGCCTGCTGCATGTATCCATCAGGGGTGTTTCCAATTAAGCACATTTTATTCTAGGTATTACTATTTTAAAATTATCGCAGAGGATCATGGGTCATATGATCCCCCCCCCTTTAAATTCTGACTTAAAAGTCATAAATCTGACTTTTTAAAAAGTTTTTATCATGTGTATAAATATATATATGTTTATCTTTTGAATTTAGTTTAATTAAATTAAACAGTTTTTTGTATTGATTAGGGGCCACTTGGCTGGAAAACTCATTCAGAAGAGGTACATAGTTGGAATAACGTTACCCTGAACTATAGAGATAGCAGATTTGATCGCCCATATATACTTAACAAGGTTTAATCTAGTAATCTGTCCAACAGCTGAGCAGAGATCAACTGGCAGAATTCACTGACATTTCACACATGCTTTGTCGGGGTCTTAATGGTGAGAATCTGATAACTGGTTTATTTTAGACACATTTGAACTTGATGATTTTCATGTAAATGAGCTCACAGGCTACGGTCTGTCCACTTTAATTTAAAAACTGCTCCACAAATTTTCATGCATAATTTTGTAGGATCCCTATTAAATCTGCATCTTTTGACTGGTTTCTTACATATTTATTACTTTTTAAAGAAATATATATATATTATTAGAACTATTATATATTGTAGGGATTTTGGGTTGAGGTGATTTTCTGTTCTGTGTGCCCTTCACTCACCTGTGGTACAGGTTATAGATGACCCACATCAGCAGTAAATGAGATTTTCCAGTAGTGGGGGCTTCTGTGTCTTTGGACACACATTTTTATTGACAACATCAGACAGAACTGTTTTGGTTCACTCTCATGCCCTGATCAACAATCTGTGCGCCACCCAGCCAGATGACAGTTGGTCATTTTCCGTTTTTTTATTTTCTCCCTGAATGAAGAGGTCATCACAAATTCTCTAGTTTAATCAGGAATTGGAAGGATTTCTTTTAGCAGAAATGTACCAACATTGGCTACATCTTCTGCCAAAAGACATTTTTGTCCCCACCAGACAGAGAGAGGAACGTAGTCGTAGTCAGAGGAAGGAAATGTGTGCTGGCAGAAGAATTGTGGGTAAGGAAGTACAAAAAAATACAAGTTATCTGATCGATTAGGGATCAGTTACGGAGTCGCTTTTGAGCTGCCTCAATTTGAGGATCAGAAGGACTTAAACGTGATTTCCATTACATTTTTTTAAGAGCGCTCTCCGCAAACGGGATATTTACGAATCATCAAAATGGAATTACGGTTTAATCTGACCGACGCAGAACTGCACCCAATCTCTGAAATGATGACGCACATTCAAGTTCAGCAAAACTTAAAGACGGAAATAACAAGCACGCCGCAACTTTCTCCCTTTTAATCTTCTCACTCCTCCTGCTCTTCAGTTTCTCTCTCCCTGCCCTTATCATGGCAACATCTCTCTAATCTCTCTATCTCCTCATCCTGACTGTGCCTCCCTCTGTCCACCTCCCTTAATCTCCTCCTCCCCTTTGTCCCTCCCCTCCTCCCTCATTATCTCCTCCCTCACCTCCCTCGCTTTCATCCGTCTGCTGCAGTGCCCTCACTTTGAAACTAGACTTCTCCTTTTTTTTTCTTCTTCTTTTTTTTTTTCAATTTATGCCCTGTCGCTCATTTCTTCACCCGCCTGGGCGGATTTCCAGTTTCACATGTCTGCTTCTTCTCATGTTGCATTTGTCCTTTAAGTTCTTTCTGACCTGTTTGCATGATGTGGGCTATGTGTAATTCATGGAAGGCTATGATCAGGCTATGATCAGACTAGAATAGGCATTTAGCCCGGTTGTACGCTCAAAAAAGTAAATCCCTGAGTGACGGTATTTTCATAATGCCACCTATATTATTTAATCTAACAAATCCTTTTATCTTGATCATATTATTTGAATACTATGAACATTTGTTGGTGAAATATCATGTTAATGTCTAAATCCAACTTAACCCTTAATTGAGTTTTGTCCTGAGTTTGTCTAGTTAAAATTGATTTAAGTTTACTTTACATAAGTTGAAACGTTCATTTAAACAAATTTTGCCTCTGTTTAGTATCTGTTTAATATCTGTTTAATCCATTTTGTATTTTTTTCATGCTTAAGTGGACCAATTTATGTTTTTTTAATATCCCTGAAGTCAAACTAATTGTTTGTTGTTGCTGTTGTTTTGCATTCATAGAACTTAAAAGCGTACATTTAAATCAAATTAGAAAAATGTTAGCAACCAAAAATGTTCTTTATAACATACTACAGATTACAATCCTTTACACATAAAAATGTGCTTTTCTCATTACAACTGTCATGTTGTTATTTTCAATCACACAACTGAGCACTTCCTTTCTGCTGAGTTCCATCCAGTAACATCATTCAGTTTGAGTAACTGTGCCACAAATGAATGAATGTCAGAGCAATTCGATCATTCTGTCATTCATCAGGAGGTTAAATGTGTCAGAAACAACAGAAGGGGACTCCACGCCTACAAGAACTCAATAAAAAACATTTGTTTTATGAATGTTGGAACGCTGGTGGCTTCAAAATACAAAGTACAATGCTATTTTTTTTTTAAATTCTCACAAGAACACACTGAGAATACTTCAACAACAAATTATGGCTAATCTAGAAAACGGTATTAAACCTCCGGTTATTCCAATTCCACGCTGAGAAAATCAATATATGTGCAAATCAAAAAGAAAGAATCGGAATAATGCGAATATGAAAAATATAAATGGCGTTAAACTCTTTTACCAGACCTGAGATAAATTAGCCAACTATGGCCAAGACTAATGGAGAGTATTATACACAGGAGTGATTGTTGCTGACCTTTTGTCTTGGTCCATCAGCGCCACCTACTGGACTAGAGGCCTGACGCGTGTTCTATAAATATCACGGTCACATCTTTGGATTGACCTCATTCTCAGTGGAAAGACATAAATAGAATGATTCAGTCCGAATTGCATCTTAATTTTCTTAAATGAACATTGAAATAATAAACACAATAAAATACAACTTATGACAGGATATGATTTAAAACGACCGGCCTTGATATCAGAATGATGCTAAAACTATTTCTTTTTTTCAGTCCCTAACTTTTAGAAACATAATTGTGAAGAAAATTACCTTAGAAAAGTGACAGGAAAAACAAGGCGCCAAAAAGTAGCAAGAGTTTAAACTAAATGCATAAAAAGCCCAGCAAAAATGTTTTCTTAAAAATATTCATATCACATAACAACGGATGAAATGAGTGTAATTTGTAATTATCTCCAAACTGTAGCCTAATAAAATGTTTTATTTAGCCCGCCGTTGCTTCTCTGGTGCATAAATGTACTTCTTCTGTTCACTCTGCATTCTCATAGCGGAGCTACAAAACGAAAATACCCGAGACGCGAAAAAAAAAGTCCCAAAAAACCTTCAGAATCTAAAATTGAAAAAAACTAGTTTAAGCCCCTCAGATAACTTCACAGTGACTCTACAGCTACAGGCTGTCGTCAGTCTACTTAACAGTCACGTTTATCTGGTGGGAAAACAGTGTTAAAACGAGGTTCAACACCTTTCAGGGATAAACACTAACAGAGACACATTGAAACCATCAAGGATGTAGCACTATGACGCAGAATGTCATGATTCTGCATTACTAATAGATGTCACATATCTCACGCGTCTGTCATTACTTACTATGAGACTCGGCCAATCTGCTGGCATAAAGGTACGTGAAAGAATCTGGACCCCATTCAAACCACTACAGCACAAACCCAAAAAAAAGCCCATTTAGTGAGTCAGCTCTAACCTTTTCTCTGCCTAGCAACAACAATCCCAAAACATCTTATATGAAAACTCTGTTTGGACGTTTTGAGGAGGGTAACTCTTTCTCTTCTGAAGCAAAGTTGATAGAAAATGAGGCCAAAATTAGAAAGTAATTATTATTAAATGAGAGAAATTAAGTATGTCTTTTGAAATGGTTATATTTTTTTGCCTTCTCTCAAGGCTTAGAAGGCCCTGAGGATCCCCCCTTGCTAAAAACCGGTCCTGTCATAAATGTTGCTGAACTGATTAGCAGAACTGTTTGTACTACAGATGGACTGCGGTATTTTCTCATCCCGCTCAGAATCATGAGGTAGTTTTGTAAAGCCAAGTGTGTGCGATGTTGTTCGGCTTTTCAGTTTCGCTCAATTAGAGCTAGCTTTGCTGCGTTTGGTTGACGATATCTCGTAGTTATGGCATGTGAACACTGTGAATGTTTTCTGCATCCCTACCAGACACTACAAATCTGTTTCTTCCGCTTTAGCTGCCTTTATTTACTTAGTTCATTTTCAGAAACTTCTCTATTCTCACGCCACCGTTTGTTTTTTAATCGTCAAACCTTTGGACTCTTTAGATAACTGAACCTTTAGCTGTATAGCTGGTATAAAATACCGTATAGGAAAGAAGGTAACCACTAAATCACTGGCTCTCAAACCTATTTTTATTTAAATGTCTTCTTCTTCTTTCGGCCGTTCCCTTTCGGAGTGACCAAAGCGGATCATCTGTTTCCAGCCATAGCTGCAGCTAACACTCTGTTGGCTAACAGTACCAATGACGGTGTTTGTTAACCACGAGGCCCAACGGATCCAGTTCGGAAATCAGTTTCATTTTATAAACACAGTCATTTTTTTTTATGGCGAGACAAGACAGAGAACAACGATAAATAAAGACAATTTTTCGAACGTGACTAAAAAAGCATTAACATCGATTACAAATTTTTTTTTAAATGGGTAAAAGCTAGTTCTCAAGACGTCGCTGGAGGCAGGGTCTAGATGTGTGTAGATGTGTGTCAGTGTGTGTAGATGTGTGTGAGTGTGTGCTTATATCTGTTAGGTTCATGCAAGAAATTATACTTGAAATGTAAAAAAAAGTATAAAATAATAAAATCCCATGCAACTAGAACGCCAACCTCCACTTAGGCTCAAGAATACCCAAGGTAGACATTTCTGTGATCAGAATCAGTTAGGTCGCTTTATTGAAAAAAAAAAACTTTATGCAGATTTATGAGTTATTGCCAGCCTCTAAATCTTCCATAAACTCCAGCAAACCCTCTCAGTTTTTCTCAAATACTCTGTCCTCATTCCGTGTGTCTGCTCAGAGCCCACAGCGCCAACCCCCATCACCATCCCGACCCCCTTTCTCTGTTTCTTCACATGATGGAACATAACAAAGATATATTAATCCCAGCTGTCAGTGTTTTTGCACGGCTGCAACGAGGATGTTTGGATCAACTTTATATCATTTCTCCGGTTTAAATCCCTCTAACGGCACCAAACCAAAACTGTTTCAGGGCAGCACTTTCGCCACAAGGTGGCAGCACTGCAGCAAGATGAATATTACTTTCATTTTATTTTGTTTTAAATGGGGCAACAAACAAAATGTGATTCACCAAAATGATATAATCTCCAGGATATGCCAAAAACGACATCTGGGTAAAATTTCCTGCACATCTGTTCTCTAGCTTTTTTAGTAATTGTGCTGACAAAAAACCAAACTATCGCGCAGAAGTAAAAACATCACCTCCTCGGTGGACGCAGCAATGATACTTATTTTGAACATAATAATGGCATTTTCTATAATAGCAATAATGACTATGAGTATAATAATAATTGCAGTTTCGTCAGGTGTAATCCACCCAGAGGACCACCAGGGCGTGTCGTTTGATCAGTGCAAAAACTACGAAAAATACTAAGATGCAATATTTATACATGCTGCATTTATAAACCATTCCTAAATACATGACAAACCATTCTTTGTCATCGTGCGAGAAAAATGATTCCCTATACAAACTTCTGGCTGGTTGAGTTTTGAATTTTACAGCGTCTAACTTTTTTGTTTTTGAAATATAAAGACTTAATCTAAAATAAGGTTTATTGGACACAACGTTGCAGTTGTTATTTTACCCTGATTATCCCGTATTTTACCGATATTTTTCAGTCTAATTTAAAAAGAAAAATCCCACACATACCCTGCAGTACCCCGAAATTACCAGTAGGGACGTATAGACCCATATTTGAGGAACATGGTACCACATGGTGCAACAAACCAGCAACCAGCCTCCAGAAAAAATAATCGATACAAATGAACTTTCTGGCAACCTTAAAAGCAGTCAAATGCAGCGGTACTTCATGTTGTTATGGCGACACCGCCGCATAAAGAGCTCATCCTTCCCTCTGTCCTTTCCAGATCTTCCACTACACTGGTGGGGCCCCATACGTCGACAACAAGGGACCCTTCAGGGACCGGGTGGAGTTTGTGGGGAACCCAGCACGCCGTGACGGCTCCATTCTGATCAAGAACCTGGACTATAGCGACAATGGCACCTTCACCTGTGACGCCAAGAACCCCCCTGACATAGTGGGCCGGCCCTCCAGTGTCCGCCTGTTGGTGTTTGAGAAGGGTGAGATGGGAGGGAGTACCTTGAGTCCTGTAGGGGGGTTTTCTCCTAACCCCTAACTCTACAGCCTGCATTGTCTTACATCTGTGTTGGCTCATTAGCTCTCCATCGACCCATATGGTATCTTTTTGCTGTTGTTTCTTTTCTTTTTTCCGGCCCACCATCTGTTCTTATTGTTGTTAACATCCCAAACCCTGAAATGAGTCTCCATTTGCAACTTGCCTCAGACTCAAGCGAGTATAACTGTGCACTGACCAGCCTCGTTTGGTATTCCTCCCAGCTCCCGTTAAAAGAAATCAATTACAATTTTATCTCTCTCCTTATTTGAGATTGCTATCACCCCCTACATTTCACTCCTTTTCTTCCTCTCCTCCTTACCGTTTCCCATCTCTCTATTCTCTCCCATTCCATCTTCTGCCACCTTCCTCCTCCATGACTCTCACCTTCGTTCCACCTCATCTCTCCTCCCCTACATCTCCTTCTCAGTCTCTACTGCTCTTTTATTCCTCGCCCTTTCTCTAACCTCTCATTCCTCCAAACACCTCTGTCATCTCCCTGCCGTCTTTCCTTCTTATCCTCAACGCCATTCCATCTTTTACCTTCGACAGCTCCCTCTTTTAGCTTTTTTTTAATCTCTTCCTCTTCCTCCACAGTCCCCATTCAAGCCGGTGTGATAACAGGCTCCATCATCGGGGCGGTGCTGGGCCTGCTGGTGCTCATTGTCGTCATCTACTACCTGATGAGGTTCCTGGTGGCACGCCGCGTCTTCAGCCTCAGTGTCAGGTCAGTGACCGGCCTGTGGCCAGTGGTGCTCTGCCAGTTGGGTCTGTGCCAGGGGTTGGAGCTCAAGCCCGAACCCATTCCTGGCACTGACACCTGTGTGGCCAAGCTGGCATAGCTGCTGTGATTTAGTTTGGCATGCAAGGTTTAGATTTGAGCTTCGTCAGCTGAGGAGAGACTGATAACTATCTCCCATTTATATTGAATCTAAAAAACAGCGCCGCATAGGTCCAAAGCGGGATGATTAAAAGCAGTGGGGCGGAGTGGATAATCCAGTATATCACGAAGATGATGGATCCATCTTCTTTCCCACGTCTATTCAATTTTTACGAGATCTTAATACACCTCTTAACACCGGTCTGAGTTTGAGACCAGGGCGATAGAAAAAGTCGACGTGGCCCGTTTTATGATGGCTGCCAGGCGATGCTGCCCCGTGACCGCAGGAGGGAAGAGATAGATTCGACATCCTGACATTGTCTTTCTTTTGTCCCCTCCAGCAAACAAGGCAAGAAAAAGAAGGAGGGGTCACAGCAAAGACAGGCAAGTGCCCTCCTCTCCTTCCTCCACATCCCCACTTCCTCTTCCTCCTCCTGCTCTTCCTCCTCCGCTCCTCACACATTCCATCCCACGCACACATCCAGTTGACGACGAATGCAACAGCTCGGTTAGCCGTCAGACGCTTAATGGCCCAAAATTATGTCTTTTCAGAGAGATTATTATGGCGTTCAATGTGTTGTCAGGAGGAATATCCATCTATTCTATTGCCACACAAAAGCGCCCATCCTGCATGACAGCGCAGAACGCCACAGCTTCATAATCGCATTCCCGCAATGCCAGTCCAAGCAGCTCCAAAAATGTCCGCACGCCTAGCCGACTCCTCCTCGGAGCGACACATCAACAACAAAATAACATGTCATTCTGACTGAGCCTGGCACACACAGCGCCGTCATGCTGTTAAAGTTCTGCTGCCATCTCAGCATGAGGAGCCGGCGCCTTTCCTCCTCTCTCTCTCTCTCTCTCTCTCTCTCTCGGTCTTTGACACTCCTTCAGGTCCCGCGGGGGTCCAATGGGCTCGGTGCTGGTAAACAGCCACGGGGCAAAAATTGAACCAGCGACTGTGAAATGGCAGAGGCTGCGTCTCGGCTCTAATGCTGCTGCTGCTGCTGCTGCTGCTGCTGCTCTTAATGCAGGCCCGGCCGGATTTGCTCGCAGTGAGGAAAAGGACAGGAGCTGTTGGTTTCCCTCACTGGGAATCAAATCAAAATCACTCAGCCTATTATGGAGCGGGCTGTTATCGGTGATTTTACCTTGCTGCACGCCGGGGATTTGGTGCGTGCATTTCCTCTGCTCTTCCCGGGAGTGAGAATCGCCTGAAGTGGGGGCTTAATTTTAGTGACTTGTATTCTTTTGTGGAAACAAGCCACCGGGGCAAGGTCTGTTTGATTAGTCCGCGGTAATGTGGGCCGCCGGATGGTTGCGGGGGCGTATTGTAATTGACTTCGAGCCTCTGATGCCAATAATGAAACGAATGGAAGTGAAGGGACTTGAGTTCAAGGCGATTTCCTAACAAACAAAAATCGGCTTTTGAATGAAAGGCGTGAGAAATTGTCCGAGGCGGTTAATCACATTTGTTATTGTGACAGCGAGCCATTTCGCCACATGCGTGAGCTAATGCGAAGACGAGGCTGCAGGCGCCCTGCTGATGGCATGGGTCCTTCTTGTGTGCCCGTTTTGGCCTTGTGGCTCAAACCCAGGATGTGAATCCTCTACGGCTCTGTGAAAATATCTCCTCCTGGTTTCCCTTGTTTTTGTGTGAATCTCAAATTGAACTGCGTCGGATCACATTTGTAACATAAACAAGGTAAACTTTAGAAGAACACGATGTAAAAGGATGGAAAGATTAGTTCATTTAATCCGATAAAAAGGTTTATCCATTATTTAAACCAACAGTGTGAGAAACAATTCATCCTCCTGAACTGAATGTCTAGTTTTGTAACTTTTAGCAGCAGCTGATCACGAATCAGTCTCTGACATCATCAACATAACATTTAATGTTCTTATGGGTCAGCAGTGGTTCTCTCCTTACCACTCTCCCATGGATATAATTCTTTCCAAGTATGAATGGAATAGTGGAGCCATGGATTCCCCCATGGATTCTTTCTATCGTTTGGATCTGTAGGGACTTCTTGAAACATTTTTGGAACTCTTCCCATACTGATGGAGTTCAATCAATTTCTTCCTTATCTCTTCTGGAATATCTTTTTATGTCGGCATAGTGTGCTACCGGTGACACGCGGGAGTCCACTTCCTGCTTCTGAAAATGCTCTATTGAAGTGATGCTGGTGTTGTGAACAGGTTCTGAAGGGGGCAAATACTTTTTAACACAGTCCCAATTTTCTGCCGGAGAGCCTTTTCCTCAAATATTTATAATAATTAATGTGCCTTTAATTTGTCTTATCTTTCTTTGAATATCCAACATGTTTTTACTATGCACAAAAACATGTGACAAAAAGGAGGGGGGGTGGGGGTCATTTACTTTTTCACAGCGCCGCGCCTATCATCTCCCCATAGCCCGTCTTCCTCGCCCCGTCTTCTTCTCCCCTTTCTACTGGCGTATGATTGTCAGGATTCTCTTGAGCTGCAGTCAGTTGCTCTCAAGTGCCTGCGGCGGGTGACAGTGCATATATGAATAAATAACTCGCCGCAAAAAAAAGACACTGCAATATTTGACAATGTTGTCATTTACAGTTACTCTGCTGTAAGTCTTGGCTTTGGAGAGAAATATCCAGCCAAAACAGCTTCAACATCTCAGCTCACACTCCCTCCTTTTTTTTATTTTTATTAGAATACATATTTTTTAACCCCCCTCTGAACGGATTTCTCTTGAAGCGGCGCCTCACAGAGGACTCAGGGGATTTTGCAGGGCGCTCATAAAGGGTTGTTTGATCAAATAGCCTTTATTAGGAGACTCTGCTGACGCCGCGCAATTTTGTATCAGCCTCACCTTCTTCGTTACTTTCTGTTTGCTGGCCTTGCAATACAAATCTCCAAAAGGCTGCGGGTGAGGGAGCGAGGGAGGGAGTGGATGAGACAGAGAGACAAAGGAACCCTGTGGTGTTTGCTACTCCCCATTAGGTGGAGTTGTGGGAGCAGCCACACAGGAATGAACACACAAACTGTAGTGGAATGATAATTGAGTGCACTCGGTATCGATCTGAGCTCACACACGCGCACAACCCACCCATTATTCTTCTTTTCCATCCCCCAATTGCCTCAACCTCCCTCACTTCACTCCCTCCCTCTCTCATTCACATTCCTTTTATCCAGTCCCCTGTCTCCCTCTCCTCCTCAGTCGCAGCCTCCTTCCCAAGCCTTCTCCTCGCTGACCATGAGAAGCATTTCTCTGTCTGTAATTCTCTCTCTCTCTCTCTCTCTCTCTTCTCTCTCTCTCTCTCTCTCTCTCTCTCTCTCTCTCTCTCTCTCTCTCTCTCTCTCTCTCTTTCTCCCCCTCTCTCTCTTTCTCCCCCTCTTGCTCTGTCAATACTCCCTCACCTCCTTCTTCACCACCACTCCGCTCACTCTCTCTCCAGCTTCTCTGCCCCTCTTCAGGTCTTCTGGGTTCTGATCAGCTTCGGGTTCTGGACAGGAAATCACTACCCCTCACTCCTCATCTACCTCTCTATCTTCCTCCTCACCTGTCAGCGTCTCCTTTTAGTATGCAGCAGGGGACGCAGCCACTTACCTCCTAGTCTGCCGCACCACCGCTTCCTTTTTTTGTTTTGCAACCGTTGCCCCCATTTCCTTTTGAAGTGTGTGCAGCCCGTGGAACGCGGGCAGCTCTGCGTTCTGCTTAAGCCCAATCCGGTATGTTTACAGCCCCTGTCATTAGCGTGGGAGCTGCAGCCCAGCGCAGCGAGCTCTAATGTCTACCGGGGGATGCATAATGGTAAACAATGCAATGATGTATGAGAGAATGTGAGTACGATCAAAGGTAATGACACCGGATGGGCCGGCTGCTGCCCCTGATGCTAGTCGGAACACACGCCTCAATTGCCGTCCTATCAGAACGCCTGCTGCTTCTGCACAGAGCATAATTAAAGATGATAGATTTCTAATGCAATCAGTGGGGCATTATTAGTGGAAGCTTCAGCGGGTGGAGGCAGCCTCTGGCGTGCTCTCTCCACCGTCTACTAGCTTGATGTATTCAAGGAAGATGCTTCCTATTCGCTCTGACTGTCCTCATCAGGAGCGAGCAGCAGCCTCCGGTTCAACCTGTGGAAGCGTATATTGTGATAATGTAAGGTTGGAGTTTCCATCCTAGCATTACGCCGCACTTATGCTGCTTTTCAATAAGATAACCTCACAGGTTAATGCTGTTCCAATACAGCTATTGTAAAGTTAAGTGTTAGCTCCACCTCGTCTTCCACCCTGTCCAGACCGTCCTAATGAATTTATTCAAGTGAGGCCTGCCTTTACCTCCTTTTCTCCTTCTCCCTCCTTCTCCTCCACCTCCTCCTCCCTTCATAGATATCTCCTCAGACATGTTTTTATTTGCTGAAAGGACAATATGCCGAATGAGTGGGAGCGAAAGGCTGTATAATATAAACCAGTGGAATGAACATTTTGAAGCTGATGTCAGTTCTTTGTTTAGGAACATTGCTCAAACCTCGACTACGTTTACAGCAAAATGGACCAGAGGTTCTGTAACTAAATATTCATATTCTTGAAACGGTTAGATATTTAATTATATAATTTGTGCTGAAATACGGCCATGTAGCTCCTATCTAAAAACGACAGCCATCAAACAAGTTTTATTAGGACTCCTCCTATTCATAAAGTTCTTAAATGCCGCCCATAATGTCCAAATTCTGGATCTGAAGAATGTCAGCATGGCGTCAAGGTTGAACTAAAATCGGACTGGAGTTAACAAATATTCTCGCCAACAGGATAAACTCCAAGTGATGCATCACCTTGTTTCCCAGAGGGTTCCGTCGAGACTTTTATTTTTCATAATTTATGCATTTAGAACATTTATGCACAAAAACACAAGAAGGACAGAATGAATGAGAAGCAAAAATCTAAATAACAATCATTAGTGTTGCTCCATCTTCAAATATGATGGAGGAATACTTGAATAATTCATATCAGATCATCTAATGTGCGGTTTTAAATGATCTTGTTTACACAATTATTCCACCTCGTTGTTTATTTGGTTTATTTAACAAGACATACTATTTATCAGCTGTTTGCAAGAGGAGAATCCCACAAGATCGGATTAAGTAGCTCAATGCTATTTTCTTCTACATTCACAACACCAAATGCTACTTTTACCGACTACAGCAGTCTTTCAATTATTCAGTTCCTCCACCTGCAGCATGTCACGGCTAGAGTGGGTGCTATCAAGTGTCTGCATGGAAAGGAAACGTCCCACCGTCTGGAAGAAGTCCTGGAAATGAACTGGACTCTAATCTAATATAGAGAATCTCTGGTGGGATTAGATGCAGACGGTCGCAGCACATAAACATAAGAATATTGTAGAACTGGAGACGCATGCACCCAAAGGCTCTCTTAGAGGTGCTTGTCGTTAAGGGTAGAACCCTTTTATAAACTGCATTAAATAAATCCAGCCCTGCGCTGTCGTCCCCAGCAGCAAAGGTCCGCAATCCCCTGCCTTGTATAAGGAATCCCACTGATTAAACTAAAATATGCGAAAATATGTTCAGAAATAGTGTTTTTAGAGCGCCCTCTAGTGAGTAAAATATGAACTACTAGAGTGCAATATGTTATAAACAACAAAGATAACCTCGAGTTGATTCATATGTACTAAATCTGGACAAATTTTGAGATAAAGCTCCCCTTAGTGGTAGATATATACAGCCAACCTTTCCTCTAATCTATCCAGTTCTTCCTCGCATTAAGTTCTGTGTAGGTATAAAATTTGAAAATGATCCATTAAATAGTTTTTGGAGCTATCAAACTCAACAATCATCATGACCTCTGGTGGTGGCGGCGGCGACGATTCCAAAATAACGAAAATAATATTAGCAATAATAATAATAGTAATAATAATAATATTCTGTGTTGAAAATGAGTTAAACAAAATTAATGACTTAATAGTGTAAAGCTATTTGAACTGAAAAACTGATTAATTATATATTATATCAAACTTTGGAATCATCCCATGATAGTTTGAGTCTCTTACTTTGACCCTTGACCCTGAAATCCTGCCCCGAGAATTTGGAATCACAGTTTCATCATGATCAGTTTGATTGTTATTGTTCAGTATATTTATTATTCAAGGAAACAATGTTTCAGTTATGGTGTCTAAAGTTCAGGATCTAGTAACAAAATGTTAGGGAATTCTTTCACACACATCCCACACACATCCACCCTCCCTCCACCAGTCTGCATTTATTCATACAGAAAACATGAAATAAGCTCATTGTATGCTAATTATTCAAAAGATGAGTTCTGTCATCAAAATGTGCATTTTCACCTTTAAGGAATGTGGAAGCGTTACCACTCCAGTGGTTTAACATATAGACGGTTTCAAAAAAAAAGGCCGGAAGCAAAGAAAGAAATTATTGTGAGACCACAAATAATAAGAAGATGTGAAGAAAAATATTCAGCCCATTTCAAAGCATCAAAAATCACCTTTTCCCCCACCAATTACCCTCAGGGTGAAACACGTTCTATGCTACACGCTCATTTATAACTACGGGAGCAGCCTATGTTCTGCATTTCTGGAGTGGACTCCCAGAGTCGTAGAAGAAGACAGAGACATTTAACGACTGTAAGCTACGTTTACTTAAAGACAGATGCCGTTCGTACTCTGGGTTCATTTCCTACGTTTTCAGAGAGCTCCCAGAATCAGCACCGCCAGAGATCCCTTGAGGTTTTGTAGCTGTAATTAAGGGAAGACGGGGAAAATGTCTACAATCATGACAGAGAAGGATAAAATAAAGAGCAAAAGTAAAAAGTGGCTGTTTATTAAATGACCTCCCAGACCCCCGTTGACGTCATCTCCTCCGTATTTTCCGCTTTCTATTCATCTTGTTAACTTCTGACTCTTCACCGCCATCTGGTGGACCGTTAGATGTACGCCTAAAGGACGCATTGAAGTATGTTGGTGCTGATGGATACAAAGTTTGAAATCAAATTACATATTTGTTCACAGGCGGAGTATAAATGAGCGCCAATGGTGGCCCACTCCCAGTGGCGGGGGCCCAGGTCAAGATTGGCTTACATGCATGGAGTTTCTCATGGATTCTAGCCAAATGGTTTAATCCACATCTTTTTCTCACATCAGATGTGATTAACTTGAAAGCTTGAAGGTGACATGGCTTAAAGGGAAAAGCATCTGTCCACCGAAACGGCAAAACGCATTTGCATAGTTGGTACTTCGTCCAAACGCATTTACCAGCAACAACCGCATCATATATGTATCATATCCTATCGTTCTTCTGCGGCCGTTACGTTTGACTGCGTTAGTCGGCCAGCTGACGACCACAGTGGTCAAAAGGCCACGAGCCACGAGAATCCCAATCTGATTGTTCTCATTGTGTCGTATGGCCACAAATAGGCTCTGGTTCAGATCTGGGACTAAATCGTATTTTTTTTTTCAGATCACATTTGAGTCTTTCCATACTGGTGATGTGAACGTAGCCTTAGTGACGTTTAACTGTGATGAGAACGATGCTGAAGGAAAACAACACAAGTTATAGATTCCGCCTCAGTCACTCAGTCAGCGTCTGGAATATTCACTTTTCCTGATAAGAACTCAGTGTGTTTGTATGTGTGTGTGTGTGTGTGTGTATGTGTGTGTGTGAGTGTTTGCTGTTGATTTTAAACTCAGTTGTCACAGGCGTACGGAGTCGGCCTGCGACTGTTTCCCATCCTAACGCATGGTTACCTGTTTTGTCACCCCCTTACAGCTCTGGACACCGCCCCCTCTTACTTTGTCCCCCCTCCCCTAAAAGGACTTTTTCTCTACCTCGTCATCCATTTGTGTCTCTCTCTCTCTCTCTCTCCTCTCTCTCTCTCTTGCTCTCTCTCTCTGTCTTTGTCTCTCTTTGTCTCACCTCTTCCTCTTGCTAAATGTTTTTTCTCTCCTCTTCACACAGCTCCACCCACCCCTCTAACCCCATCTCTCATCCTTCCATCTCTAACATGCCCCTCTCAACCTCTCTCGCTCTCCCTCACGCTCCTTTCCTCCTGAAGTGACTCTCCTCCCCTGTTCTCCCCCCAATCCCCTCTCCCTCCTCCCCCACAGGGCCCCGTGCCTGCCGCTGAACCCTCCAAGGTGAAGGCGGCCGCCTCGGAAAAGAAGAAGCAGGAGTCACGCAAGGATAAGAAATAGGATACGTGGAGGGGCTGGGGCGGCCTGTTGCTCCAGCCCGTACGCCAGGCGGTGGCGAAGGCCCAGCAAAGGAAACAGCAGCGAACCGTAGTCAGAAAGACAGAGAAGGTTGTGGAGGGAGGGGTGGATGGCTCGGGCCGGGTGTTGATGACCATCGAGCTGGAGATGAGCCGTAAAAATGGGGAGGAGAGGCCCAGTGGTTGGGCAGGGCTAAAGAAGTCCGAACCACTTGGCTTCCTCTCCCGTCTGGCCGACCAGCTCACCTTTAAGTAACGCATCAACCGGCGGGGAGGGAGGCAGGGAGAGGGAGAGGGAAGTTTATGGAGGAGACTGCATGAGAGTTGAACCAGAAACCTACTTAACATCCACCGCCACGCCAACCTGAGTCGCCAAATAAATGAGTCAAATCATATCAGCTCTTGTCACAGGCTGATGGCTGCAGACAGCGCTATATGGGCCGGATCTAATAAAGCTTACACCAGCCGGCACCCCCAGTGCTGTTGTCAGGTCATAAGATATGCCATTTAAAGCAAGACCCTAAGACGTCTGGGTTTAATAAAAAAAAAAAAAAAATCTTAAAGCTGCTCCCCGGGTTTTGCCTCTCTGCTTGCCTTCATTGTGATCCTATCCGGTGAAAAAGCTTCCTCCAAGTGTGGCGATACGCATCAAGACTCCCAAGCTGCAGGGACAAGCCAATTTGCTTTTTTCTCGGAGGCGCCGTGTTAAACTCAAACTTTTCTCCCCCCCGCGCACTGATCTTCATTCTTTTTAATCTCCTATCCAATTTCGTCCTCTTTCACTGTGAATTTCCTGTCCTTCTTGTTAATTCAAATTACCGAAGTGATTTATATGCTAACTGCTCTATCCTGTCTCTCTTCTTCTCTCTGGTCCCTTCCCTCTTTTTCTCTCCTCCATAGATAAAGGTCTGACTTCTCCATGACTGCCTCCACTCCTCTAGTACTGCTCCCTCCTTTTCTGCTCAGCCTGATGCAACCCCCATTATTTCCCATTATCTCTACTCTTTCAAGACAGCACTGGCTGCAAGAATGGTTCCGCTATATCGGTAGTAACGGTGTCAAATAATTTTTACAACGCCTCATCGGAGAACCCGAACTCGCTCATTGGGCAACCGGTAAAACTGTTTAAGTCCTAACTACGCGCATAACATCCATCAGAGGGACCGGACCGACATCCCTCCGTGTTTAGAGTCCTCGGAATCGTCCCCTATAATGTTTACGACTCAATCACACACCGAGCGGAGCTGCGAGAGCACCCTGGACTTCAGACGGAGAAAAGGAGAGAGAAGTAGCGCGATAGCGGGAGAGAAACATGATTCCTGCTCCCAGGCCAGCGTAGATCGAGGTTCAAGCCCCCGGGGGGATTCAATCCTCCCACATTTGAGCTAATGGAGGTTGTCGCCGTGCCCCTGCCCTGGCTAAAAGGGGGCTATTTCTGGCGCTGTAACAGCGTACAGGCTTACTGTAACAGCTGCACATTTTTCAGCGGAGGGGAGCGGGAAAGGCCGAAGGGAGCGTGAGGGGTGAGGTGGGTGGGTGGGTGGGGGGGCGGCGCCCTCTGTGGCTGTTTATGCCTCAGTGTGTGAGTCTATGGACTTGAAGGCCGGAGACTGACAGCCTGAAATGACGTCACGGCCCCCGCAGCCTGGTAAAGGCTCTTTGTCAGTAGTCTGACAAAAGGCTCTACCAGGAAGAGGTGCTCTCAGAGTTATTTTCGGTCCAGTTAATCCGCCCGCACATTTCTGCTCGCCAAAGGCCAGGGCTAATTATCTTTGCAGAGCATTGCTGGTGAGGAGACATCTCTCTCCACGTCTTCATCTCAGCTAGCATCGTCAACTTCCTCCGAGCCTCTCTTTGGTTCTCTCTGTCCTCCGACTTTGACTTCCTTTATCTCTTCCTCTTCTTGTCGTCTAGTGCTTCTGCACTCCATTATTCCCCCACAGAAAAGGCCTACACACAATCCACTCCACCCTTTAAGCCTCTCCTTATCTGACTGCCAGGCCTACAGCTCAGCACCCTGCTCTGCTTCCCTTTCCACTGTCCTTCCTCCTCCTCCTCCTCCTCCTCCTCCTGTCCGTCCTTCTCTTTTCTGAGCTCAATGACGGACATCTCTCTCCACTCACTCGCTCTCGCCCAATGATCGACGAACGCCCTCTCTCTTGCTCTTCAAATTGCATCTCCCCCGAACGCAATGCCCCTGCCAGTTCTCCTTTTGAACCCTTCACTCCCTCTTTTTTCTGCTGGTTCAAACACCAGAAAACCGTCCTCTGCTCACGCTGGCAAAGGAGGCAAACACACAGTCAGAACCCGCCTTTAGTTTCCGATGAAGCCCCCCCAAACAGAAAACTCATAATCTAGCTAGCTCTCTTCCGGTCGCAGATGCGATGTGTGTTTTATGTTTGTGTGTGTCTTGTTAAAAATGAAGTGTATTATAAAGCAAGAAACCCACAGTAGCTCATCCTAAGTGGAGCAAATAATGCAAAAAAAATGTAATGTGTTCACATGTGAGAATCCAGATGAGGAATAAAAATCTAATGATGGGATATGTGTTGTATTTCTGACCGTCTGTGTTGTTGAAGGTGCTGTGTGGCGGCCCCTCTGTTCACGCGGTACCTCGAAGCCAAGGGCGCTATCACACCTGGAGGTCCGAGACGTGGTTCGGGTATTGGTCACATTGATTGGATTACTGCGGTTAGTTTTGGTTTCAGTTTGCAGCTTTGTATGCGCACTACAGAACGTTTCACGATATAGTTTCATCGCATCATCATCACCATAATCATCTGCGAGAGCGGTGATTGGCTCGTAGACCGCCGGGCGTCTGACGTCGATGTGTTTTCAGTTCGGCGGAGAGTCTTCTCTGTCTGATCGGGGAAAACTAAACAGAACAGATTCATATCATTTCCATTTTGCAGCTGTTATTACGGCATTTCTACCAGCTTCACCAAAAATGGTTGAATTTGCCAAATTAATCTTCGCACAGTTTTGTTCCCTTAAAGCGGAATCGCTCCTCCGTCTTCTTTCTTTCCTCTTCGCAGAAAATATATCAGATCCAATGCTTTTGTGTTTTTCAAAGTCGACTGGACCGCATTACCGTTAAATACCTCGTTTCTATCTCTCTGTACAACCAGGACTCATTTCAATTTCTGCCGTCCCTTTTCGTCCATCAGCAGAGGTAACCTGCTGTGACTTGGAAATTATCCGAACCATCGAAAAAAAAGTGTGTGGAACCCCGGTTCAGTTTGATACGGACCAGATCAGCTCTCACTGTCGGACCAAAGTTGGGCCCTTTGACCCATATTTGGTCCGGAGGAGGCTTCACACCTTTAATTCTTGTTCCAGATCAAACTGAAAGTCGGGACCTACTGCGTTAGGTGTGAAAGCGCCCTCGGGAATATGGAGGTTATGGCGTGGTATCAGAGAGGATGGCGGTCGGGTTCAATCAGCGTCAGATCCATTGAAATATGACTGGGGGGGAAATAAACCGGGAGGGAGGAGCTGGCAGTGGGGAGAGAGCGTTGGGTGGAAAGAAGAATCACCCTCCCTGAGTCTTTCTTTTCAAGGTGCTCCTTCCCAAACCCTGGAATCTGAGATGGACTGGATTCTGCTTGCTTGATATGCAGGGAGGATCCTAGACTTGAATGTTCCTTTAAACTTCACATCAGGAATGGAGGTGCTAAAATCCACAACTTAATAACCGGAGGTCTGTTTCACTAGTCGCTGTTCAAACTATCCAGTCAGAGGGCTTAATTACGTTTGTCTTCTTTTCCTGTGAAGCCACACAGACACCTGACATAACAAAGACATTAAACATGTGTTTGTATGTATTATAAACTGTAGAAGTCATAGATGCACAATAACCCTTCCTTTATTTGAAAATGACTTGAGCTTCATACCTTTTCTTTATTATTTCTTTTTTTTCACCTTTATTTTAATGCTTGTGGTACTTCCAGAGCACTAACAACTTTTGATGACTCTGTATAATATGTTGTAAAGAGAACAGAAATAAAAATAAAAGCCCCAAGCGCAGCTGTTGTCGACAGAAGAAAAAGTAAACCAAGCTGAAAATGTCTGAAAGGCCTCTTTCTTTTTCCCACTTCAAAGTCCCCACCATTGTGGGAATCCGTCTCTGCCAGGGAATGCTTTCAGGAACTTTTCTAAAGAAGGAAAACTCCTTACAAAACTAGGTATCCACCATTTTGGTGTATTTGAATAGCGTCTGGCGTGAACGTAAAAGTCACGACGGAAGAGTGCAAGCCTGATTATCTACCTAAAGACAATGTCCGTCTTAATTAAATTTAAATCCAAAGTAGATTCCTCAACAAACATGTTAAACGACGGTGCATCTACAGAGAAAGTAACAGAAATCGTAAGAAACAACCTGATACGCCACCAGTTTAATACAGAGACAAGTCACATTCACACCTGAGGGCGATCCAGAGTCACCATGTCAACTGGATTCCATGTTTCTGCAATGTGGGAGGACGCCCCGCTGACCCGGGGAGAACATGCTAACTCCACACAGAAAGGTCCCAAGACGAGACGTGGATTTGAACCCAGAACCTTCTTGCTGTGAGGCGTATGTGCCCCCCACTCTGCCACCATGCTGCCCTATAAAAAAATATGCTCTCCCCGAAAATTCTGTTTTGTACCATTATTGTCCCTCAAGTTAATTCAATCTTCTTTTTTTCCATTTTCAAGGTGTGAAAAGGTAACAAAACATCCACCCAGAGAGCGGCAAAGAGCAAAGAATAGATAGAATATCTGAGACGGCACCGCTGTTGCATTTCCTTCAGATACATTAAGAACAGAAAATGAGGTTCCCAGAGTGCTTTATGTTTACAAGATCAGATCTCAGAGGTTTGACGTAACCATCTCTCCTAGTCCTGTACCAGGATCATTAATTTCTGGTTCACACGACAAGCCTGCAGCCGGAATTTTTTTGTTTCATGGTATTAATGTAAAAATAAAGTGTTTTTTTTAATCTCATAAAAATCAGGGATGGATAGAATTACACACTCATAGTAACAGACACAATGTTTTTGACCCTGAAAATAATTATTTTGGGTCTTACCTGTCCATACACACCAAGGTTATACAAATGAATAATAGTTTGGCAGTTCATTTTGGGGAAATAATTCAGGCGAGACATAATCACCCGTAGAGATTTGCGTATCTCTTTCCACCAGCAAGCAAACCAGAAAATATGGCATTGGTTTTCAACTTGACAGTCAAATTTCCTCCAAACACAGACGTTTGCAGGCACAATAATCACATTATAAGCAATGTGTTTATTTCTTTATTAAATACGGAGACCTGTGCTTCACGGCGGCAGCTGCAGCAGTAAAATGATTTCACTTGGTTCTGCTGTTTTTTCTCGCCCAGCTACCCCAAACGCATTCAGGGTGAACTGGAAATAAATGTGGGGAATTTTCACTTTCCTCACACGTTTATCAAGGTGACAAAATGAGGCCTAATTATCAAAAAAAAAATTCCGACCTGTCTTGCCGGCTCGGTCCAGTGAGCACCTACGACCTTTTCAGTAGAGCGCCGTCGGTTCCACCAACGGCCGGACCGCAGTCTTTACACGGTGCTCACTGACCTGCTCAGCTGCAGCGGACCGTTCCCGTCTGAGGGGTGATGGCATTGTTCTCTCCCACTGTGTTTGTTTTGAAGAGTCAGGAATGTTGAAAATAGTGCAAACGTGTGCAATTTATCGGATAATAACAGCCTGAGAGAAGTGATGGGGGACCGAACAATATCTTTCATGCAGGCCGATACCACTCATACCTCTGGTTACAGTCACACTGCAGGCCCAGGACTTCTAAATCCGATTATTTTTGCTCTGACGTACGTATGGTTTGCGATAGAATTGAATCTATCAGAATCAATCATTCGATGCTCTGTCCTCAAATTGAAGTATGACCGAGCGACTGAATCCTTGCAGCCTAAGCGGGGCTTTATTGAAAATACAATCAGGGTTCATACAGAGTAAAATCCAACTGGTCCTTAACCACTGCTTCTTTTATACGAATGGCTGACATCACTCTTTTGGTTCTTCTTCAAACCAAACATGGAGTTCTGTCTCTGCTGGTATTTTTCCTATAATTTCTCAATCCTGTTCACTTCTTATCTTGAGGTCAGCTTGACTTAGAACAATCGATGTATTTCATGGCGATTGCGCATAAACATCATTGTATCCTCAAATAACCTTGTTAATGTAGGTGAACTTATCTCTCAAAATCACAGAATAACAGAACTATATATATATATATATATATATATATATATATATATATATGTGTGTATATATATATATATGTGTGTGTGTGTTTTCTGGGTTCAAATCCACTCTTCTGTGTGGACTTTGTCCAACAACATGGACTGTGAGAGTGAATAGATATCTGCCTCTGTGTTGAGCCTGCGGTGAACCGGCGACTCGTCCAGGGTCGCACCTCGTCTCTCTCCCAGTGTCTTCTGGGATAGGCTCCAGCGAACCTGCAACGGATAAGCAGTTACAGGAAATGGACAGATATCTTAATTTTTCATTTTAAAAATCCCATTGACTTGTAATTAGCTCCAATATGAGAACATCGGTCCTCTGAAACAATCTGAGATTCAATTTGCATGACTCAACTGTGTCTCCGTCATTTTTTTATTGATATTTATGAGACAATTCAAGGTATTCAAACTAAAACGGATGCCCTGCTGCAGAGTCATAAAAGAGGTCTTTTTCACCTGGTTGAATAAAGGATATAAAAACCTCATCAGAAGCTCAACCATTAGACTTCCTGAAAATGTCTGTCCATCTATAAGGAATAAAGAAAAATGCAGGAAAGTCTAAATTAAACCCTTAAAGTAGGCAATATTAATACAGCTGACCGTCGTTTCCACAAAACCATCTTGTATAACACGATCCATGCAACAAAAAAAAACCTGTTTATTCATTTGACAGAGCAGCGGCTGGCTCTATTTTCCCCTTAAGACATCTACTTAATTTATCAAGAACACGGAAAATCCATCCAATGCACGACTTTTTGCTCAGGAGGTCATTTTGTTTTGGCATAGGCGTCGACTCAGTGCATACATTTTTTCAAAATGCCAGATGATTTCCATTCTGAGCAAAATTCATTCATGTCGCGTGAATCTGTTCTGATCTAGAACCACAAATGCATAATACATAAATATTAGCAGATGTAGTTAAGAGCTCATTTTCATCTGTAGTCCCTGGGCAGAGACTAAATGATGCGCAGGTTACCTCCCCACTAAACAGCATACAAAGGAATACTAGTTTCCAGCTAGAGAGTTCACCACCAGCGGTTCACTGAAACCAGACGCTCCCTCAGCACAAAGATTTTAGCCCAGACCGACCAGGTTAAGTGTCTCTGAGCTCACTGATTATATCCCCGAGAATCATTAAAGTTACTGAAAAAAAACCCTGATTTGTACCATTTATGGCAAAAGGAAAAAAGAAAACTGAAAGAGAATTTAATCATATGAACCTGTTACGTAGCCTTTTGTTCTGATTTGGAACATTTTCTTATGTGGACCTAAATCAGACCTGAGTCCTTTTTTTTTCTTTCTCCTATCACTTTTAAATCCTGACTCATCATTCGTCAGGTCTGGAGGACAAGTCGAACGTATGAGGATGGCGGCAAAGACAGCTGGGAAACAGGAGCTTGTAAATGTAAGAGATAACGTTCCAATCAAATCTGTTTTTCAGCCTTTCTCTCCCTCGGCCTGAAGAACTGATCGGATGTTACCCCAGCGAACGACACAGGAAATGAATTCCTGCGTCACTATTATTATCAATATTGATGAGAGATGGATGTGCCAAAGATTGCATCCGCCGCACAGCTGCAAGCTGTTGTAAATGCAAGGTCATGGTCCAGATCCGCAAAGGTGAATGTGGACGGTCGAGGGGTAAAGATCAGATTTTCAGAAAAATGTGAAATAAGGTCTTTGACTCCGGGTGTCTGTCGGTCAGAGAGCAGAATTCTTCTTCCAGGGAGTCCTGGTCAAACTCGAATCTCATTTCTGGAAACGGCGACACATTCCATTCAGAGCAGCTTGAAAAAAAGCTTAAAGGTATTTAAAGAAGGGCTCCTTCCTGCCGGTGGTTTATAAAAGAAAGCTATTTTCCCAGGCCTTGAGTGCACCTCGGGACATTTAAAATAATGTGACTGGTCGATCTGGTGCTTTAGTCGCCCATAAAAGGCTGAAGATATACGAAGGTAGTTTACCTAACAATATCTGGCATGAAACAACAGCAAACTGTGTATTTTTCTCCCCTGCTGCCATCTTAAATATTAATAGAAAGTGCAGTGTTGGGTGCATGACCCTGCAAATATTACAAAATGAATAGGTGTGATACACAGAGTCAGATTTCTTCCGGTAGGGATTAAGTTTCATGCATACAAATGACATCATCATAGACTCATACCGAAATAATAGAATAATGACGGCAATAAGCCGTGTGGCGCTCTTTCTGGTCTGTAATTTAAAGCATTAATTCCCCCCAACGTGTTCATTCAAAAAACACAGCTACAGGAGAGGAGGAAAAGACTAGAAAAGCAGTTTTTATACGACGTGAATGCGACACACGTGGACTGAGAGAGTGAAGCCAACGTTCCGATCCGACGACGGTGTCACCATGAGTCTGACCACAAGTTGTCAAAACATTTTTTATCATTAACCCTTTGGATCCTTCGGTCTATTTATGGAGTCTGAGTGTCTTTCATTGTGTCTATATATTCACCGCATTAAAAAATGTTTAACGTGTCAATGTCTGGTATATGTCATCTATATTCCCTGATAATTGTAATTTTTTTTCATTTAAAAACACTTTGCTGACATCTTGAATTAAAAAAAAAAACCCAGATTCGATAAAAAAAAGATTAAAGAAATTCCAAAACAAGTCACTAGTTAAACATTTTGAAGAAGAAGAAGGGAATTCTTCATTATAAGCACTTTGCTCTCCATCAACCTCTGCAGCAGAACTTTTACTCAAGAGCTGTCAGCTGCTTAATGTTTAATTCAGAATCAACTGAACTTTATTATGACACTTTCATTTAACGCATCTATTATCATCCCTTCACTTTACTTCCCGAATGTTTGAAAGTCTTCTTCTTTTGTAATAATAACGGTAAAATGTAGGATTGTGTGTTGAACTGAGAAAGGTTGTGTTGTATAATATTGGATCAATATTGCCAGAGGGGGGATTGTGATATTTCTTTTCAAAAGTTGCAGTGCTGTGAAAAAAGTATTGGACCCCCATTTCATTTTTTGTTTCAGTTTTCCAAGTTTAAAATTATATTTTTCAATAAGGCAACATTTTTTATCCAATACCTGAATCGTCGGTGTGAGGCTCTCAGCCCCCCTTGACCCTAATATAAATGTTAGCAGCATGGACTACAAACACTTTTAGATACAGAACTTCTGAGGAACCAGATGGGCAGGAACTTCATGTCACAGACTGAAGACCTGACATTCTCCCTCACAATTTACTGGCAGAGGGCAGAACTTGTGTTTGTATGTGTGTAAGTATGGTAAGTCACCTCGGTCCTACAGCAAAACACTGACGCCTCCACGATTCACAGGAAGCATACTCTTCTTCATCAATTCATCAGACTGAAGACTATTCTCCAAAAAGCTCCGAGGGGGTCATCAAGATATGTTGTAGAAACATTTAGAAAAGCCTAAATGTTCTTCTGGGTTATCAGTGACTTCCTCCCCGCCGAACTACCACGATGCCGTTTTTTCCCAATGTTGTTGGAATATTGAAGCAATGACCTTCATTGAGGTGAGAGAAACCTGTAGTTCCTTAAACTTCTTCTTTAGAGCTTTACTGATCTCCTGTAAGAGCCTCCGCCATGCTCTTGGAGGAATTTTGGAAGGTGGGTCACTTCTGTGAAGGTTCACTGTTGTTCCAAGTCCAATACACTTTGGTTCTGTTGACTCCAACAGCTTTAGTTTAGTTTAGCTTTAATAACTTTGGAATCCCTCCCAGACTGATGTGTTTCAGTCATCGCCATCCCATCTTTTCTGGAATTACCACAACACACCACATGAGGAAAATGCAATGCAAATACTACAACATATATGTCATGCTCGTGGCCCGCGGGCCACATCCGGCCCGGCGTGCAATTATATCCGGCCCGCGAGATAATTTTATATAGATCTATTATTATGGCCCGGCGATATGAAGCGCTGATAATACACAAACTACAGATCCCATAATGCAGTGCTTCAGTAACTGAACGTAGCACGGCATTATCATGCCTTTACGGACGCTCGGATACCCGGGAACTTTCCCACGTCAATCAAGTCAGCTTCTGTTGCGCTACAACCCCGTTGAAAAGTTATTGCAAAGCTAGCCCCTCACAATGGCGAAGAGAAAAGTTGATTCTGAAAACAGAGCATTTCAAAACCGATGGGAGGCTGAGTACATGTTTACTGACACTGCCGGTAAACCTGCGTGTCTCGTTTGTGGAGCTAATGTGGCTGTAATTAATTTAATCTACGACGGCGCTACGAGACAAAACCTCAGGAGCTGCAAAAAACCCGAATGCAGAGGTGAAGATACAGAGAGTAGAAGAGTTAAAGAAGACTCTGGGATTTCAGCAGTTTTATTGTGGCAGAGGAGATCCAAATCAGCCCGTCAATTTACCGAGGGAGAGTTTCTGAAGAGCTGATGATGAAGGTGTGCGATGTCTCGTGTCCAGAAAAAAAGGAGATGTTTGCAAATGTAAGCCTGAGTAGAAATGCTTTATTTTATTTAAAGTTTAAGTTTATTTATTCTGAAATAATATTCCTGTCTGTTTTATTCATATTTATGTTCAAACATGTAGTTTCAGTGAGTTCAATAAATGTTTATCCTGTTCGGCCCGCGACCGGAAGTGTGCAATTGAGTTTGACACCCCTGTTCAATTGATTTTGACACCAATGAACTACAACATGTTAAGGGAACATGCTGCAAATACCAAAACCGAACACATCAGGAAAACTCTCTGCAAATACTAAATCAGGTTGAGGGAACATGCTGCAAATACCAAAACCGAACACATGAGGAAAACTCTCTGCAAATACCACAACATGTTAAGGGAACATGCTGCAAATACCAAAACCGAACACATGAGGAAAACTCTCTGCAAATACCACAACATGTTAAGGGAACATGCTGCGAATACCAAAACCGAACACATGAGGAAAACTCTCTGCAAATACCACAACATGTTAAGGGAACATGCTGCGAATACCAAAACCGAACACATGAGGAAAACTCTCTGCAAATACTACATGTTGAGGGAACATGCTGCAAATACCACAACATTTTAAGGGAACATGTTGCAAGTACCGCAAAATGTTTAGGGAACGTGCTGCAAATACCACAACATGTTAAGGGGACGTTTTGCAAATACCACAACATTTTAAGGGAACATGTTGCAAGTACCGCAAATTGTTTAGGGAACGTGCTGCAAATACCACAACATTATAAGGGAACATGCTGCAAATACCACAACAGAACACATGAGGAAAACTCTCTGCAAATACCCCAACACGTTAAGGGACCGTACTGCAATTACCACAAGGGGTTAAGGGAACGTGCTGCAAATAACGTAACACATGAGGAAAACGCTCTGTAAATACCGCAACACAACGTAAGTGTTTCCAGACGACACTGTAATGAGTTGCACCCATCGGAGCTAAAATATAAGTGTTTGTGTTTTTTTAATTTTGACATGGTGATCACTCATTTTAGTTCATTTTCCAACCGCACTAAGTGAAACTCGAGTGCGTCACTATTAAGTGTCATTTGGAAGCACTTTTGTACGGTTGAGGTATTTGGCGTGCGCTCTTCAAATACTGTGCACGTGTTTTCAATTCGATGAAGATGTTTTCTTAATTTGCTTGTTTTAGCATTGCATGTAGGAAGAGTTCCAACCTGAAATCAAGATATACAGTATGTATGATTAGTCACCTAGACACGGACTGACATAGAGTCATTAGCTCCATCGGTTGCGTGGGCGACGGGGTCATGACCCACCGTATGTACATTCATCACACGTTAAGCCAATTACTGGCTTGAGCTTCAGGAAAAGAAAAAAATCTAGTAATTGATTAAGTTTGAGGATCAATTAAGAAACGACTCAATAATGTATCACAGGATTCATGTAGAGGACAGACGCGTGGATTAAATCTGTGCTCCGAATCCAAACAGCTAAATACTCTCGGCCCGAGGGGCCTCAGGCGAAGAGGCCCATCTTGACCCAATCACCTGTCATCTGGCCTCTGCTCTACGCTCATTATACTGCCATCCAAGAAACAAAACAGAAACACGTCCATTTTGGCAGCTGAGGGGATGTAGCGTGGAAGGTAAAGCAGTGGTTCCGTACCCAACGCCCCTGCAGTCTACATATTGCAGTGTCCTTGAGCAAGACCCTGAAACCCAATGTATCACTGAGTAATCATAAAGACTATTGCACTGACCAGCCATAACATTATAACCAGGAATAGATGGACTTAGTAATATTGACTATCATGTTACAAGCGCACCTGTCAATGGGTTGGATTATATATTAGCCAAAAAGTTACCATTTTTCCTTCATTCCTTCTCCTCAAAGGGGATTTGTTGGAGGCAGGGAAAATGGTCAAGCATAAGGATCTGAGCTATTTCGACAGGGGCCAAACTGCGATGGTTATATAAGGGTATTTCCAGATCTGCGGGTCAAGTTAGTATCTATCACGATGGTCTAAGGAAGGACAACTGGTGAACCGGCGAGAGAGTCATAGGCGCCCGAGGCTCAGCGACGTGTATGTGGAGCGAATGTTAACCACCGCTGTCTGATCCAAAAGAGGATATAAAAAGGTGTCAGTACACCCGGTTTTAATGCAATGGTCCAATAGTGTAAGTAAGAAAAAAGAGCATTTACACCGCTAACACTGGTGTATTATTATTATTATTACACCGCTAAAGGGAATGAATGGACTTTTACAATGTATCTATATATACAGAACATTACATTTTACATCTGCTTGAGCCTGTTCAGTTATTAAAGGTACAGTATGTAAAATATGAAGGTATCTCTTTGTATAAATGGAGCATAATATGCATAGTTATGCTTTTTTGATGTATATCAGCTGAAAATGTTTATCTATTTTTAATTTTAGTTTGGAGAAAGCCCCTTTTTTTTTATCTCCATAGTTGTGGGTCCACCCTTTCATGCTGAGTCCGTTTATACAGTCGCCCGGATGGAGAAACCAGACGCCGGGTCTGGAGAGGGATTTCATGTTTTTAACTTGTTACTGGAAAAACATTTTTTTTTGACAAATGGAGGATCATACTTATTATTTAGCAAAAGAGAAAGCGATGGAGTGCCACACCCGGCTGTCAAACAAAACATGAAACTCATTAAACATTTAGAGGTAAATGGATGGGTCTGGCAGTCCGAAAGGGGAATTCAACTCGGGGCGGCTCACTGCGCCATCTCTCCTCCCGGGGAGCAATTACTCCAGAACTGGCAGCCGTTCGCGGCCCGCCCTGTTGATTTCAGCGGGCGAACTGGACAGACCTCAACAGAACAAGTGCTCATTCGCCACTGGTCACATTCTCTCCGTGGTGGTACCACACATTCGCCTCTGGGTCGGCTCAGAAAAAATTCCGGCATCGAGGGAGAGGGAGAGAGATCAGAGAGTCGTTTCTCTGAGCCTGTATCTATATGCATAGTTTCTTAAACAGTGAGATTAATGCTCAGGTGTTTTTTTGGCTCCGCTTAAAGATTACCTTTGCACCTCCGTCCCGTTGAGGAACAGCACAACCACAACAACATATCACTTATATGTGATATGTCTTGATGGGCAGGTTTACTCCTGGTTCTGGAAAGGACGCTCAGACCAGTTTTTCAAACCTCAGTTTCAGGTGGAACAATGAGGATTCCGTCCTGCTCCTGGAATGATGGATCAACTCTTTACTATTGCAGGCTTACTTGCGGGGTCATGAAAATTTACACATCCAGTCCACGTGTTTTGTGGATATGGAGAAGGCTTATGACTTAGTGCCCTGGCCGGTCCTATTGGGGGTTCTGCGGGAGTACTGGTTACAGAGGCCATTACTACGAGCAATCTCTTAATTTAACGGTCCAATCTATGTTCCAACCTTCACCTGTGGTCAAGAGCTCTGGTGACCAAAAGAATGAGGTTGAGGTTACCAGCGGCTGAAATGAGCTTCCTTTGCAGGGTGGCTGGGCTCAGTCTCAGAGATAAAGTGAGGAGCTCAGACCTCCGGATAGAGTTCAAAGTTGAACCGTGGCTCCTTTGCGTCGAATTGAGCCAGCATTTAATTAGGGTTCCCCAATGACGCCGCCCTCTGGATGTTTTTCAGGCACATCCAACTAGGAGGAGCCCCTGAGGTAGACCCTAAACTAGCTGGAGGGACTATATATCTGGCCTGGAAGCGCCTCAAGATCCCATTGGACAAGCTGGAGGGTATTGCTGGGGAGAGGGATGTCTGGGTATCCTTTCTTAGCCGGCTGCCACTGCAACCCGAACCCGGCTAAGTGGAATAAAATGAAATAAAATGGTTTTCTTACATGCAAACATTCTGATTATATTCATCTAAAGTGACGTCATATCTTGACAGGCTACTGGATTACACCTTTCTGCTACCTGAAGGCCACTGTGGGTTCTTGGATAGTGATGGATGTGCTGAAATGTAAAGTAAGTTGCAATCTGGAATTTCACCGCTACGTGCCACAAACTTTTACACACTGGCCCTTTAATACATAGACATACATAGATGTTGAATAATGGCTCGGATGATGTCCAGTGGCGCTGCTCTGATTTGTCCGCTTCTGTAAGCCCTCTAAAATTGTACTACACAATATGTGTAATCTAATGTAAGTTTTTACTGTTGGTCCTATGATCATACTGCGCCTTCACCAGGTATTTATAGCTGTCATTCCAATATTGCATTATGCAGAGATGAATGGCTATTTTGGGGGCCTCCTCTCTCAAATGTTTTATGTACGTCTCGATCGGTTTGCTTCTCCTGATGGTGTGTCCTCTCTCTTCTTCTTTCACCTGATTAATCGTGCGGGCCGATATCAGCGCCTCATTATCACATCTGTTACAGATGCTGCATGCTGTATTGGGTGCGGTGGTTTCATTTGTTATGTTGACTTGACAGTGACTGATTGGTTTGCTTTCCTTTCTCCATGGAGCTGTGTGTGTGTGTCGGGGTGGGGTGGGTGGGGGGGGGGGGATGTTATATTGAGCAGGTGCAGGTACACAAACACAACAATCTGTGTGTGTGGGTGTGTGTTTGATATTGGGGCTGGGAGGGTGCCTGGGTACAGAGATGCTGTGTGATATGACTTGACTAATGGGGAAAAGGAGTGGGGGGGGGGGGGGTCGGGGGTATATCTCAGGTTACCCTGGCACGAGGGTAACGTGGGTTTTTTGGGAGAGGGTTTGCCATGCCCAAAAAGGCTACCAGTTTGTCCCACACGTGGGGGCGGGGGGGGTCTCAGCTGTGGCAGGGGCCCTGAGTGCTGTCCTTCACATTATTACCTGCTGACGTCTGGAAGTCCAGCATGGGCAAAGGGGTGAGTTTTCACGACTTCTTTTTTTCTTTTTCTAAGTCCATCACACTCTACTGTCAGACACGCGTGGATGGACGTGACTGACACCCCTATCTTACTGCAGCTCACTTACAGGAGGAACACGTGGCGGGGGCATGCGTCCTGGAAAAACCACCGAGCTTTCTGAGCATGTCTGCAGGGCTTGTATCACCGGGACGGCTCTCGTTTTTTCAACGCCTTCCCAATAAGTTTTGCTCCCGGTCCTGCTGTTTACTTGCATGGCTACATGATTTTGTTTTATGCTCTCCAGCAGGCCTGTTCCGTTTAGCCTTATGATCGGACAGGCTGGTAATCTTCCTCATGCCCAGTGGGGGAGGTGCTCGGGGTGAAGTTCCCATACCAGACACATTTCATTCACTCCACTGACTCTGAGCTCACACCTCGGCTCCTTTTTTAAATTTTTTTTATGGATTAATTTTTCACCGCACTCAACAGCATGCTGAGAGGAGACTGACAGCAGCAGATGATTTCCATGATGCACCATTCTTCACGCACACACACACACACACACACACACACACACGCACGCACGCACGCACGCGCGCGCGCACGCACACACACACACACACACACACACATTCTCTCAGGGACTGGCACTGTGTAAATAAATGTTTTCTCATATTCTCTGAATAGTTTGCCCATAGTGCCAGGAGATTGAAATGAACCAGTGCAGACAAAATCCATTGTGCTCTCCCCGACGCTGTAATACACGGTTGTGAATGTAAATGGGCTCGGCACAATGTGGCTACAGGAATGGGACTTTTCCCACTTAGCTTAGGGTTGATAGCCCGCGGGCCTGATGCACGGTAATCTCTCTCTCTCTCGCTCTCGTTTCCTCCAGTGTGGCGGCGAGAATGGAGGGAAGAGGAAGAAGGACAAGGATTTGGATGAGCTGAAGAAGGAGGTGTCCTTGGTAAGAATAACGGGATGTCACAGCCGCGGCCTGCACTCACCCTGTTCCATGATTGATTCCATCACCGCTGCTCCTGAATAACATCACACCAAATTATTTAACAGGGCCGCGGATGAAAACAGCGGCCCGTGAAAACAAAACGGCGATCTAACCTGCTTAGTGTAGTCAGTTATGGATGGGTTCTGCTTTCTCCCTCTCTGTTCTACCACCCTCTGGCTACTCCTCTTTGTGATCTGAAGGAAGCTGAATAATTTGTGGGCCACCAGCAGTGCAGTGCAGAGTTTTTGTCTTATGCATCTCTTTGAGCTGGTCTCAGAACACAGCCATGAAAACTGAGCTGCACACCTCCTATCTCCTATAAAGCAATGATCAGGTCTGTGAGTGATTAAAGAGAAGGCCTCCAGGGGTGGATCAAGGATTTAAAAAAAATTTAAATCGGGGGTCAGCCACAGGACAATATGTGCCAAACACTCAAAGCACACTTCCCTTTTTTCAGTGAGAGGTTTTGCCTTGCTGACAATTATTTTTTATGTTATTGAATTTAAAACTGGGCAGCAGAAAAAACATTAAACATAACATTCTTATTTTTGCCAAATATTTACTATATCAAATACTTTAAACCATTCATTCTTTGATTTTCTCTTACTACTGATCCTGCATAGAGTATCTCAAGATGTACGTCGCTTTTTAAACTGTGAAACAGAATACGTTGATATCAATCAAAACTTATCCCATAACCCATTCCCTAAGAAAATGTAGGTACCTGAAATATATATTTTAAGCAGTTTTTAATTAAAGAATAACCTACTTAATGTTAAATAATTACTTTTACTTTCATTTTTTTTAAATACATTTTTTTTTTCAAATTATTCTTGGCATAATTGAATGATGGCAGTTAAATTAAAGTACCACCAGAACTGCATGTTTCAGACTATGGTGACCGGAGAGAACCCACAAAAGCAAGAACAAACAAACTGGACACAGAAAGGCATCAAAGTCAGAGGTGGATTTGAGTCCGGAAAGTTCTTGGTGGATTTGAACCTACATCCTCCTTCTGCTTCCCTAATTATATATTATATATGTGAAGACAGTTTCTGCATAATTTTATTATGCAGCAGATCCTTCGTATTAACGCCATAACTCAAAAACTGTTTCTTGGATCATTTTCAAATGTTCTACCCACGTAAACCTTCATGCGAGGAAGAACTGGTTTGATTTAGGAAATGATCGGTAACATGTTTTTAACACTAGAGGGGGCTTTATCTCCCTAATCTTCAGGTCATAGTATTGTAACTGTTGGTACGATTCAGTCCAAATTTGATGAATAGGAATCAACTCAAGGAGATTTATCTAGTATATATATATATTGCGTTTTAGTTTGATAGTTCATATTTTACTCACTAGGGGGAGCTTCTTTTTTTTGTTTTTAACGAAAAACTCGGTTTCCCGGACATACATCAAAAACTGTTTCATGGATAATTTTCAAACTTTATACCACATAAACTTTAGTGCGAGGAAGAACTGGATTGATTTTGGGAACGGTTAGTTGTATATTTCTTGACACTAGGGGGACCTTTACCTCCAAAGGTTTTTTTAGGACATCATTTCTCGACCATTGATCTGATTTAGTCCAGATTTTATGCATATGAATTAACTCGTGGACGCGTGGACTCATTTTATCTTGTTTATTTTATATTTTAATCCAACAGTTCATTTTTTGCTCTCTAGGGGGAGCTTTTTTTTTACTAAAAATACCGTGATCATAACTTTACTTTTAATTTGATGAGTTGAGTCAGGGGCATTGTTTATACAACAAAGGGGATTGGGGTCTTTTCGGGGACATGCATACTTAAGTTCTCTAGCGTCGTAGAAGTTGTTTTATTTCTCTGAATTTGTCATCTAAATGAACAATTACATGATCTGCAAACGAGTCTGTATTACTCAAAAGATATTGAGTCTGAGAACACAAATAAATGCAAAAAGTTACTGCCACTCAATATTTTCAAGTTTATAGAAAATTCAAATCACATTTTAAGTTTTCTTTACTCATTTTTATCAATTAATTTGAGCATTTTGGTTTACAGTGTAGTGCGACCTGCATGAGAGAAAGAAATATCCTGAAAACTTCTGAGCCTCAAAATAAGGGTCTTTTCAGACTGAACCTGACTTTTGATGGTTCTGCCTAACAAAAGCACATTTCTGTTCTATTAAGCAGAAAAGCTTAAATAAATCACGGCTGTATCGATTCAACTTATTTCTTCAAGTAAAGTGGAAAACTACAGGCTCTGAAATGTCCTCAATTAATAACCGTGAGGAGTTTTACCCTTTGAAGGGCAAAACTCCTGGCTGTTTTTGTGCAAACTAAACAAAATCTCATGTCATAAGTACAATAATAGTATTAGATTAGGCCAATAGGAACCTTGTTTCAACTGCTATTTGTATTTCACAATATATTGAACTATCCGACCAACGGCTGAGAAATTATTTCCCAAAAACGTTTTGCGATAAAGTCGCCCCTAATGTCAGAAATATACAAGTGACCTTTCCCAAAATCAATGCAAATCTCCCCAGGACTGAGATCTATGGAATATAAAGCATGAAATAATGTTTGACTTATATCCGGACAACATTGTTTTTGGAAAGAAAGCATCCCCTAAGTGACTCAGATTTGGACTCTCTCCAGTTCTTCCTCTCACTACTAGTCTATGTCTCTAAAAAATTTGAAAATGGATCCATGAAACCCTTTTTGAGTTTTGGCGCTAACACGAAGGCGGCAGCGGTGACGATTCCATAATGTCCCCAACTGGTATCTGTAATCAAGTAAAATACAGATACCTGATGGGGATTATAAATGAGGAAAAGATTTTTAAAGACTTCTTCTTCTTCGTCTTCGGCTGTTCCCTCTCAGGGTCTCCACAGCGGATTATCTGCTTCCTTCCTCAGGCTGGTACCGTGTCGGCTGACAGAACCAGTGACAGTATTTGTTTACCCGAGTCGCAACGGATCCAGTATGGAAATGATTTTCATTTTCCGCATACTAATTTGGCTCCGATTTTACGCAGGATGCCCTTGCTGATGCAACTCTTCCCCATTTTTCCGGGCTTTGGCCCGGCACTAGAACCGTTCTGAATCGTGACCCCTTCACGGCTGGGTTTTCACATGTAGCTGTAACTACACTTAAAGCAGTGTGAAATACTTCACACTAAGACAGACTGTAGGAACTGTCTCAACCGTTAAAACCCAACGTAAGTTAGTGAGAAACGAAAAGGAACTCAGAATTGTTTCCCACTGAAAATATCAACACTCCAGTTTTTGTTGAGTACCTGCTTTGGGGGTCCTCGAGCAAAACCCCCGACACCAGTTTGCTCACTGCTCCCTAAGGTTGGGTCTAATGCATAGAATCAATTTAGCATCCTTTTACCGTGTTTGACTGTATGTCAGTGACAAGTGATGATAAAAGAGTAAAGATCATTATTTGAGTATAAGTTTGGGAACATCTAACGTCGTTCCAGCGCGGTTGTGTTCCCCGTGTAGAAACACATTTATCACTGAACTCTTTTTTTTAAACTGTTGATAAAAGTGTCTCTGGGAGCGGGTGGATTTATTTTCTTTGTGTACAGCAAATCTACTGTTTTTCCACGCATGACATTTTTACTTTGGAGAACAGACAGCTCTGCTCACCTTTACTTCAGGCCCGATTGGAACCGCTGTTTGAGCTGCCACAAGGAATGAATCATGTACAAAGCCCCTGAATCCGTGTCAGACAGGCGGAATGAAGTATTTCAGCGGTGCGCATTTATTTTGGTTGATTTATTAAACTCCCCACAGCTGCAGCCATACTGCTTGAGCAGCAGAACACCCATGATCTGTCAAAGACGTTTTCCAGTTAAATTTTAATAGCCAATTAATGTCACTCTGACGCTCCTTATGTCTATCTGAAGAACAATTAAAAAGGAGCATTTTATCCCTGCAGGACGACCACAAAATTTCTCTGGATGATCTGGGAAAACGCTATGGAGTGGACCTCACACAGGTAATGGATCACTCTTATTTACACATGCACACACATGCACACACACACACACACACACACGCACACACACACACACACACACACACACACACAAACCGCTGCTGTGGAGATTTAATCTATGCCTGCTTGTACCAGAAAATCCAAATGGAGACCAACTATTATTGTGGTTGAGTCGGACCTGCTGTTGCATCACAGGCTCACATTGAGCCTCATTCATGTCGAGACACTCAAAGAAACCCACACACTCACACACATGCACAAACAGTCAAACGCGCACAGGTGCACACAATCATGCAAACGCACGCACGCATGCAAAAATACACATGCACGCACACATACATACATATTAACACACTTGCACAGCACAAACACACGCACACATGAGCTCAAGCACACACAAACACATACAATCACACACACACACATATACATAAGCATATGCACACATAAGTCCACACATACACAATCACACGTACACACACACTCACAAAAACAAGCACATACACACACGTCTAGCACACAGAAAGACAAGCACATAGACAAACGCACATACACACACACACATGCACAAACACAAAAAAACACTTACATAATAATCTCACATAAAGACAGATCCAAACACATCTCATAAGTCTTTATGTCGTCGTCTGATGTTGCAGCTGGATTCAACCTGAATATTTTTATGTTTGATTTGAAAATGCTGAAGAGCATCAAACATATCACGAGCTGTAAAAAAAACCTCTGCAAATTATACCTGAGAGTTTCACCTGGTTTATTGGACTCGTAGTGTTAAATAGGCAAAGCAGGAATACCTGATGCGCTAGTGATTGCAGTAGTAAATATGGAGCCATAAAGTTGCTACAAGCAGAAATACAAACGGTTGTGGTCCCAGTGCATGCAGACTGATATTACTATTTAAAATAAAAATGCTCTTATTCAGGGCCTGTCTAATACCAGAGCTGTGGAGATTCTAGCCAGAGATGGTCCAAATGCATTGACTCCTCCCCCAACCACCCCGGAGTGGGTCAAGTTCTGTCGACAGCTGTTCGGCGGCTTCTCCATCCTGCTCTGGATTGGTGCCATCCTCTGCTTCCTGGCCTACAGCATCCAGGTGGCCACAGAGGACGACGCCCCCAATGACAATGTGAGTGCTTGTAGAGGAGGCATGCAGGTAGAGCAGCCGCCTCGCATGTTCATCCGAGGCAGCCAGACGAGCACGGCTGTAATACCGCTTCATTAGACACAAGGATTTATGAACAGAGGTTTAGACACATTATTAAACTCTCCTATTATTTTTTAATATTACAATAGACATTGGTATGAAATAACTCTTATGTAAAATGAGGAAATAAATGTTTAAATGTGTTCTGACGTTCTACATTATGCAAATTTCCAAAACATACCATTTCAGATATTACATAAAACATTGTTGAGTGGTTAATCCCCAGCTGGCTTCTCCATGATACCGACTGTCTAACACCTGTCTGTGCCTTCTAGTCTCTTTTTCTGAGAGAGATGAAACCTATAGGTGTGAAAAATGTTATTTTTAATTTTTAGCTTTAGTTCAATCCTCCCGTTAACATTGGGATGATCCAAATGTCTATGCTATGGTCTGCCACATCAGCTCATAAAACGCTGGACACAATTCAATGAAATGTCATACCTGCTCTGTTGAGGCTTAGAAAAGTGTGCATCCCTTAATCAGTTTCCTCATTTAGCTTGTTTTTACATTTTAAGGAACATTTGAACTTGAGGTTTTACACCTTAAAGTCATGATGACGATGTACCATAGTTTACTTTTGATCCAGTTAGTTTAGAATTCATACAGCAATTGTACGAGAGTCTTTCATGACACACCTACTTCCTGTCGTTATTACCTACGTGGGCTTCCTGTGTTTGATGATTGATGGGTTTGGAGAGCGCCTTGGGTCTGATGTTAATGAGATGTGACTTCGCCGGACAATCTTCCATTTTCACTCAGACAACAAAACCAAAAAATTTCTTTGCAAATTTTATTTCTTTGGTGCTTTAATTAATTTAACATCTTAGACATTCTAGATTTACCATAAAATGACAAATCGTTTGTTCAAAGCTTGTTTTTAAACAGAACAAGGATCAGAATTCTAAAATAATTTCCTGATGTAATTTTGCTTTTCGTTTGAAAAATTGTCAGTTTCAGTTTGATTAACTCAACCTCTTGTGTGTGTAAGTGTGTTTTTAAAGAACTATTTGACCCTTATCAGATCTTTTTGGACATAATTATGTTATGTGACTATAAGTAAGTCCTCACAGGCTTTAATATGCCAAAAGAAATCCAACAATTCAAATACAATTTTTCTCATTAGCCGTTGTTAATGCCTCCTCCTCGGGGGCCCCTTTGATATATGCTGTCCCAGCCGGACTCCATCCTTGGCCCCTTACTCTTTAGCGCATACATGCTACCACTGGGTCATATTATAACAAGGTTCAGTCACATTTCTCATTAAGAATTAATTAAGAAATTAAGAAATGCTAGAGCAACACTAGAGAGATGGCTTACTGGGTTGTTTCTCCGCTACCGGGCGTATCGATAGCTGGGGAGGACTCTTAACATCTTAACGGGTGAGCGCATTGGCTGATAACCCAGGATAAAGCCCAAGCCATCATCAAACATAAAGTCTGTCTTCTTCATCTGTGGTTGCATCGCTTTCAGTAATCTTCAGCATTAGTTTCTTCACCTTCTGGTGACATTGCTTGCCCTTCACCACGTATCCTCGCTCCCCAGTCATTGTGGGTTTTTTTTACGTGACGTTTCTTTGTCAGACCATATCTCAATAATATTCACCTCTTCATCTCCCCGGTTGCGACCGCCGCTCATTTTTAACCTGCAGTAACTTACTGTCCAAAAGTCAGAACCATCAAAAAAAAGGGTCTTCCACACTGCACCATGGTTGGTGGTTCAGTTTGATCCGGACAGAGAGAACCTTTTCCTGTCGGCACAAAGTCTGAGTGCTTGGCTCATTTTGAGTCTCAATATCTCATCCAATGGGTGCCACTTGACTGAGACTGTTTATAGTATGACCCAGTGGTAGCATGTATATGCAAAAGAGTAAGGGGACAGTGATGGAGCCCTGGGTGACACCAAAGGTCAAAGGAGCCACAGAGAAGGAGGCATTAACCGTGTCAATGAAGACAGTCCTATTTGATCAGTCGTACATAATTCTAAACAGAATTATGTACCTTAACAGAATTATGTACCTTGATACAACCACAAAAAGTCAAATAAGGGTCAAATAGTTTACTAAAAACATTCTTTTGCCAAAAGGTGGAGCTAATGTAATTAATTTGATTATTTTCCATAAAATATGTTAATGAGAAATAGCTTGTTTCAAAACATACTTGACTAAAGGATTTGTCATTTAATAGTAAATTTAGAACATCTAAGATATTAAATGAATGAATTCCCCATAGAAATACGTTATGCAAAGAAACAATTGTTCCGTTGTTTTTTTATTGTTCCTGGTGAGGACAGAAAAGAGGCCTCTACTGAACATGGGTGGCCTTGCCTTAATGGAAAAACAATGAGGCGACATGAATCAATATTCACTAAAGAAACAAGTTTGAAGAAAGACAACCCACAGGCACTGAAATAGAAAGAAAAAACATTAGAAAAACAAAAAAAGCCAACAGCATTTAGACCCTTTTACTACGTGGGTAAAAGCTCCCTCCTTACCCTGCTGAGGGCGCGTGACGTGAAAACACGCGCCGACACCAGCATTAGTACAGATAAATACTCCGACCTACCGCTGATCAAAGCAGCCAGCCATGCCTCACTTCATGGCTCGGAATTGTTGCGCAATCATCGTTCAAAATCCCAGACATGGTTAAGCCGTTACATAATATTACAGTAACATACAGAAGATAGACACACGCTCATGCAGCCGGCCACATGATGAGTTTAATCTCCATCAGATTTAATCTCTTAATTCACCGCTGAGTATGTTCAGCTGGATGCTCTGCTGAGCTGCTTCAAAGCGCCGCCGCCTGCAGCTCTGGCACTTTAAGCGTTTGCATAATGTATAAGCAGTCTGTGAGCAAGAAAAACCCAACCTAACAGAAATGTACACATCGCTATTGTTGGAGTAAAATTTATTTTCTTCACCAGTGTTGTCACCAGTGTATGTGTCTGAGCCGAATCACCACCATGACTGCATCCATTTGAGAAAAAATTTGGCATACCCAGGTCTCAGGATGTGCTGCAAGACTGCAGGATATTTCATGAATAGTTTGAAATCTGGAAATTACACACATCAGTCATAATATTATAGCTGCCTGGGGGGTGGGGGGGTGGGGGGGGGGGGGGTGCCTAGACGACCGGGTCAGAGCATCTCCAGAGATACAAGCCTTGTTTGGTTTGACCAACTGCAGTGGTTAGTACCTACCCAAGTGGTCAAAGCAAGGACAAGTGGTGAATTAGCAAGCAAGGTCATGTGTCTCCATGATGCTCTTTGAGACTAAAGGCAGGCCCAGAAGAGCTGCTGTAGAATGAACTATTGAAGACATTAACACTGGTTCTGACAGGAAGGTATCAGAACACACATCCTACATCCTACCTGGTATACGCCATATTTTCGCTAGCAGCGAATAAATGGCGTATACCATATTCGTCAGGTGGTTTTAATGTTATGGCTAATCATTGAAAGCATCTATTGTTAAAATGTTTTAGACCTTATGAGATTCAAAGGTGCCACTGATTCAGAGGTGGACAGATGTTTTTCCTGGAGTTCTGTATAAGAGATGAACGAGAACAAATTAGTTTCGAGTCAGAAGAGCGAAATTTTAATCTGCAAAAGTAGATAAATGAAAAAATAAATGAAAATGCACACAGACAAAACAAAACCCAAGAGCTGCAAACTGAACACTCCATCGGAGGCGAAAACATTGACAAAAGCTTCACACAAATACAGATGTATTTCCTGGTTCAGAAGATTTAACACAGCCACGTTGAAAACAAGAGGCATTCAAATGTAAAAAAGCTTCCAGCTCCGCTGTCGAAATGAAAGCAGTTACTTCCAAGGCGGAAACTTTTCACAGTTGTTTTACAAATGTTGTTTTCCAAGAGTCCAAGAAATACACTTCACCAGCTGGAAGACACTTTCATCCAAAATGCCTTCTTGTCTGGTTTGCGTCAGCGAGAGCTCGAGAAATAACTGATTCTTCACGAGTGAAGCCCAAAGTAGTTGTCGAAAAATAAAAAACACGGCAGAGTAAAAGTTCCTGTATTTAACACGAGTCTGCAAAGCCCGGGATTTGGTGGCCTCGCCGATCAGACTGACTGCTCATGGTGTTCTGGGTTTGAGAGACTTAGACTGAGATTACATGGACCATCTAGGATGACAGGAACAGGAAATGAGTGTTCAGCTCCTTCACCACATCTCCGGCTCAGAACTCTCCTCCAGCACCCGACTTTTCAGTTAAGAAACTGACAAATAGGTTACTGTAAAAATACTTTACAGCAATTAACCGGCAACTATTGACAGGTGAATTGCTGTAAAAGATAAAGTCACAATATTAAATTTGTAGCCATTAATAAATAAGTTAAAGTGGTAGCAACTAATTTACTGTTGAATAAATGACAGTAATGAACCGGCAGCTATTGACAAGTGACTTACTGTAACATAAATAACGGATCGTAAACTGGCAGCCATTAAAAAAATAAGTCACTGTTAAACTAGATCACAGTAATTTAGTGGCAGCCACCGACAAACAATTTACGATGAAATAAATCTCAGTGATGAACGGTCAGCCGTTGAATGTAAATTACTGTTGAATAAATCACAGTAATAAACTGGCAGCTAGACAAGTGACTAACTGTATATATGAATCGCAGAAATAAAGTGGCAAAAAACTTAAAAGTAATTTACTGTAAGAGTGACTAAACCAAAGCCACTGACATGTAAATAAATCACAGTAATGAAGTGGCAGCCATTAAGAAGTAAGTTATTGTATATCTTAATAACAGTAAAAAAAAAAAAAGGGGTCTCCCCAAAAGAGAAAAAACCTTTTGAAGGGTCAGTCTAACAATGTTGCCGTCTTCTCTCCTGGGTCCTCTCTTGTTCCAGCTGTATCTGGGCGTGGTTCTGGCGGCCGTGGTCATCATCACAGGCTGCTTCTCCTACTTCCAAGAGGCCAAAAGCTCCCGGATCATGGACTCCTTCAAGAAGATGGTGCCGCAGGTGAGTCAGTGCATTCTGGTGTTTGGTGAGGTCTTAAAGCTGCTGGAATCAATAAGCTGTCCCTCAAGTAGGGCTTACATCCTCACTGGAGTAGAAGCCCAATAAGCTTGTGCAAAGGAAGAATAAATGTTTGAGCCAACTTTGGATTGTCAGTGTTTGCATAAAACTCCCCTCATGTTATCCACCTCCAGCACTTCGATTACCTAATTCTTTAATCTATTTAGGCTCTTTTCACTCCCTCCTTGTCTCCCTTTTCCCTTACCTGTCTTCTCTCTCCCTTCCCTCTCTCCATCTCTGCCTTTCACATAACTCCACGCCCTCTGGCATTTTTATTTATTTTCTTTTTTTCCACGCTCCTCTTTCTTCCTCTGACTAAATCCTTCCTCTGTTCCCGAACGCTCTCTCGTCTTCCTCATGCCCTCTCTCACTTCCCGCCTCCCTCTTCCTTTCTGGCCGTGCCAGCAAGCCTTGGTGATCCGGGAGGGGGAGAAGATGCAGATCAATGCGGAGCTTGTGGTGCAGGGAGATCTGGTGGAGATCAAAGGGGGAGACCGTATCCCCGCTGACCTTCGAGTGATCTCCTCCAGCGGATGCAAGGTAAGGGATGGACGCCGGGCTCAGCCTGAGGGTCTCTGTGGGATTACAGTACACTCACAACACTTATGGTGAACGTCATTCATTAACTGGCAGTCCGTGAGACTTTAGTTAGTTTAAAGGTAATTCACAGGCTGCAACTGATAAGAAGCCAAAGACATATCGTATATATTCATATGCATCAAATTTGGACTAAATCGGACCCTCATTGGTTGAGAAATGATGACCTTTTTGAGATAAGGCTCCCCTTAGTGTCAGAAAATTAAAATTGACCTTTCCCAGACTCAATCCACTTCTTCCCTGCTCTAAGGTCTATGAGTTCATAAAATCTGAAAATAATCCATGAAACAGGTTATGAGTTATCTGTCACGGCAGTCGTGGCAGCAACAATTGCGATTCAATAATATCGCCAACTCTGGGCGATATAAATATATTTTGCTGAAAATGCTTATATATTTTTACTTAAATAAGCTGGTGGGCGCAAGTTTCGTTACACTAGTATACAGTACAGTACAATGGATTATTTTCTTAATCCATCCTGCACAGCTGACAACGGCCTTTGTAAATAGATAATCAATATTATTCCCCTCTTTTTTCAGTGGTTATAATGTTGTGGCCGAGTGGTGTAAATATCCAGTTATAGATGAGATGCTTCAGTCAAAGTGCTGCGGTTACTGTTAAAGAATTTTGGATTTGTGTTAAGGGTCCAATTTCCCCTCAGAAAACATTTTCTTTGAATTTCTAAAGGTCATCTCTTATGGAGTAAAAACCCTGAATGGTATGCGGCTCCTCTCCTCATACGGTCATTCGGTCATTCTCATATGGAGCCGCCAAATATTTAAATCGAACACACACACACTTCAAAGTCTAGGCAAAGCCACATATCCTATAATAACACAGCCTTTATCAATATTTATTCCTGATCCCTGCTTGTTCTTCCTCTTTCTCTATCTGCTGTTGCTGTTATCTCCTAAATGTCACCCCTGGAGCTGCACTGGCATTTGTTTATCTCAATGGAGTTTGAAGCAGTGTTATTACACTGTAGTGACTGCTTTTTCTCCATCACCTATAGAGGAACGTGGGAAAAATCCCCAAAAGCAGAGGAGGCTTTGAAATGACAAGTGTTACCGTTCATGGGCATGTTTCTGAGAAGTGCTGCTTCTTTAATTTCCACCCTGTCACCTCCGTCTCACCGGGTAACACGCTTTCCTTCCCTCTCTACATGTTAAGGTGGACAACTCCTCTCTGACAGGTGAATCCGAGCCGCAGACCCGCTCCCCCGAGTTCACTCACGTCAATCCACTGGAGACCCGCAACATCTGCTTCTTCTCAACCAACTGTGTCGAGGGTCAGTAGGCCACATCTGGCCCAGATGATCTCTTATCGCATCTAAATGTCCCTTCTTTTTTTTTTTAAACCATCTGGACATCAACATTGTTTTGCATAACCACCGAGCCGTGAATGTTTTTCAGTGCCTGATCTGACAGAGCAGCTACCCCTTCCTCAATTTCAGTACAGAGTGTAATAAGTGACTTATGAATGCATGATGAATATTAAGAAGAGTCAACCAATGGGGAGGTTAGATGATGTTTCAGTTTTTATCATCAAACAGTGATTCAGAGAACATTTAAGTGAGATCCACAGCGAAACTCCCACGACGTTTCCAGCTGATGTCAGCAGTTTATTTACAAATTACAATACATTCATTTTTAGGAAAAAGAAATACATTAATTCTAATCTCCTACATGATATAAGTTTGCAAATAGTGGGTTTCGGCTGAGGTCACCAGTCTATAGTGATGAACACTGCTCAGAAAAGAGAACACCTGAATCACAGATTGGATGTTTTCGATGAATGAAGCATTCAAATACAGACTCTTTATTGATATACATTTGGTTGTTTGTTGAGAACATAATTACATGAGAACGGTCAATGAAAAAAAAACTAAATCATGAACCCAGAGTGACTAACTGAAATCACAAGCATCACAACAACTCATAATGTGATTCAGCAGCACTCCTGACAACATCTCCTCATGTTTCTGATGACAATGCGGATTAATTGTAGATGGATCTGCTCCCAGAACTGGATCAGGGTATCAGTGAGCTCCTGGACAGTCTAGGGTGCTACTTGGTGGCGTCTGATACAGCGATGCATTTCGTCTCCCAGTTTCTCATTGGATTCAGGTTTGGAGAAGGTGAGGACCAGTCAATGGTATGAACACCTTAATCATCCAGGAACTGCCCACACTCTCTGACCACATGAGGCCGGGCATTGTTCTGCATCAGTAGGAACCTGTGGTCCACTTCACCACTATAAGATCTAAGAGTGGATCTGAGGGTTTCATCCTGGTGCTTAACAGTAGTTAGGGTACTCTTGGCTAAAAAATGGAGGTCTGTGAGACCCTCCAAGGATTTGCCTCCCCAAACAATTACTGAGAAAGCACAAAAAACGGTCCTGCTGGATGATGTTTCTCAGCCTGTAGCATCAAGGCTCTTTCACATCTGTCACATGAGCTCAGTTTGAACCTGTGCTCATCTGTGAGGAGAACAAGGAGCCAATGGAGAACCTGCCCACTCTGGTGCTTTCTGGTGAACACCAATCCAACTGCATGGTGCTGGAATGTGAGCACAGGACCCACTAGATGATCTTGGGCTCATGGAGTCTGTCTCTGACAGTTTGGTCAGTAAAATCACTACAGTAGCTACTGGAGGTCATCATGTAGGGATCTGGCAGTGCTCCTCATGTCACTCCTCCCAGAAAGGAGAAGATACCGTTCCTGCTGCTGGGTTGATGCCCATCTGTGGACCTGTCAAACTCTCCTCGTGTTACAGCCAATCTTCTGCTATATCCTAAATGCTCTTGAGGCTCGCCGGGAGGGATGTTCCATCATGCAGGAGCTGGACTCTTTGTGCAGCCAGAGTGGGCTGCAGGTACCACATCATGCTACCAGTAGAGACAAAGATTCAAAACTAGAGAAAAATCCGTCAGGAAGGATGAGAGAGAAATAGTCAGTATTCACCACCTGCAGACATATCCCCTTTTTGGGGGTTGTCCTGCTGTTGCTTCTCCTGCCCACCAGTCATTTACACCAAATCAGCTCAAACTGAGTCCCAGTCGTCTATGCTTCCTAACTGGACAGAAGGATACCCCAGAAGTTTAATGGATGATTCAAGATTTCCCTTAATTTGAATAGTCTGAAATAGACTTGAAAGATGTGACACATCCAATCGTTTTTTCTTCATAAACCTCCGCATGTGGAAAGCTAGAGACTCCTTTGGATGTCAAAACCTGTAAATCAGAGTGATAGTGAACCAAGTAGGCCCACTACAGGGGGAGGCATTGATCCTGATGAAGGTGTGGATGTAACGCCAGCAACAGCTGACCAGAGACAAGGATAGGCAGGAAAAGAGTAAGCTTGAGCAATCAGTGGGATCCATAGTGCTCTGCAGGTGTTGGTTCCAATCCCATCCTCATTGAGAGCTCTCTTAAATGTCCTTTGGGATAAACAGCATTAGTAGTACAGTAAGTATTTATCCCTCCATCTCTGTTGTGTCAATGCTCGATAAATAACAGTTTTCTGGAATTGCGATTATAGCCAAAAAGTGCGGTTTGATGTTTTTATTGGATAAGTATTTTTATCAATAAGAAACATTTTGGCGCTCAGTAACAGAGGCGGTGCCAGCTTTAGGGTGACGAGTATCTGACAGGTCTGTGGATAACAGTTGTTGCATTTTTATGATCGAGGTTCTTTTTTCAGTCACTTAGTTCGGCATCTGTTCACTCTGACAACAATCGATCACCGGCCAACACCTGCAGTTCACCTTCATCCATCACTGTCTTCATCCCACCGTCGCCTCCAGACTTAACAGTCATTTGTCTCTGTACATCAGCACCGCCCCGTAGAGGGCATGAGAGCCAAAGCTGGCCGTCATAACGTTTGATTTGGCCCAGCAGAAGTTTCTAGTGAATAAAAAAGTACAAAAAAACAGAATATGAATCCCAGAACATGAATGTTTGTTTAAATCTTTATGATCCATGATTATTTACTCTTCATAGTCTGAGCATGGTGAGCTGAGTGACACTGAACAGGAAGTCAGTTTAAGGATCTAAAACACACCTCATGAAACCCCTAACAACAAAAGTGCACATTTCCTTGACTCATCACTGTGATAACCTGATGGTTGTGTTCTTTCATCCATCCCCTTGTTTCTCGCAGGTACGGCCCGTGGCGTCGTGATAGGCACCGGTGACCGAACGGTGATGGGTCGCATTGCCACTCTGGCGTCTGAGCTTGAAGTCCGCCGCACACCAATCAACATAGAGATCGAACATTTCATCCACATCATCACAGGCGTGGCTGTGTTCTTGGGCGTGAGCTTCTTCATCCTGTCCCTCATCCTGGGCTACACCTGGCTGGAGGCCGTCATCTTCCTTATCGGCATCATCGTGGCGAACGTACCTGAGGGACTGCTGGCTACTGTCACTGTGAGTATAGTTTGTAGGTGTGTAGCTCTCTGTTCTCCTTCTTTGACTGATTTCATCCCAAAATACATATGTTTCTTATTATATTTAACAGGGATATAAAGGCTTGTATTCTTATTTGCATGCATTTGTTTGTTTGTTGGTGGGTTGAATGGGCAGGACCATGCAAAACCGCTGAGCAGATTTGCATGAAACTTGATAGGAGGATGGCTCTTGGGCCAAAATGGATCCCGTAACATTCTGAAAAAGACACGCCTCTTTTCCACATTTCTGATTTTGCAGGGAATATGTGAATGTTGCTGAAAGGATCACGCCTATTCAAAGGGTGGCTATCAAATAAATATCCAACATATTCAAATGCTACAAATCCAGTAACCTTCCTTTTTTTTGCAGGGCTGCAGGGTTTGTCTTTATATTGATATTTGATTGAAGGGGAATGTTTTCCTTTAACTGATTATTTTTATTCCAAAAAACACATTTGTCAAAAGAGTAGATAACTGTAGATGCTGGGATGTTATGACCTACTCCCTACTCAGTTTTGTCAGAGAGCTTGGTAGACAGGTGTCCCTTAATATCTGGTGTAAAACAAAGACAGCATCCCGCAAAAGAGATCATCATACCTACTCTCATGGACAACATGGAGAAGGAAGTATGATGTTGTGAGGATGCTTTGATGCATCAGGACCAGGATGACTCGCCATAAGTGAGGGAGACATGAATTCTGCTTCTTAGCAGAAAGGAGAATGTCAGGTCATAAGTCTGTGAGTTGAAGCTGGAGACGTCTTGTCAAAGAAACCCGTTGAGATGTTGTGGCGGAGCCTCATGGTCACACAGTCTTCAATTAGACTGTGAATAGAATAGAATAGAATAGAATAGAATAGAATGGATTAGAATAGAATAGAATAGAACACACTTTATTAATCCCCACAGGGAAATTCAAGTGTTACAGCAGCACCAACATTTTTAAAGTGACAGCAGTGGTTGGAAAATAGCATGAAATAGAAAACTTGCAAAATACAAATACACACTAAAGAAATATTAAAGCCATATTGACATATACTGTATATATATATATATATATGTGCGTATATATATAATATATGCAGACATATATACCTATTCACAAACATATACACACAGATACACATATCTACACGTACATAGATATATCAACACATAAATACATATATATAAACACATAAATACATATATATAAACATATGCATGCATATATTTTTCACGTGTACACACACATAAATAGACATACAGTTAAATCAAGATAAATGTAAAAATATGGGCAAAAAGAGTCCAGTCTCCTATACTAAATATAAGTTATTATAAGTTAAAATAGTCGACTCTGGTTGTGGTGATAAAAAGAAGATGATAAAGAAGAGTGGGAAAAAAGTCCTCCAGAGGGATGTAAGAGATTGTGAAGTGATGTTGTTGCTGCTAAAGATTAAGGGATTAATACGTTCCGGTGACTACCCTATTAAATACATTTATATACTTTGTATTTTCTGATACGGCCTTTGTTTTACCTTATTTGTTGTTTGAAGATGGTGGGTGGGTGTGCCATACTTTTCACAGCACTTTATGCCAAAGTTCACCTCTCCCTTTCAGCTCTATTTTGGTCTTGTTTTTTTTAGCTTTCCTCACCAAATGCTTGCCAATCTCTGTGTCTCTGTCCTTCTGGCCCACAGTGAGGCTAAAAGGATGTCTATCTTGATGAAACTGTGGTCTATGGGCCGGAATACCAAAAATAATGAGCTAAAAGGGGCTCAAAGGCTCGATGTAGTTGAGGCTGAAAAGCGGAGTTGGGTGTAAATGTTCCATGCCTCTCCTGCAGCTGTTCCCTCAGTACACGCAGTCATTTGAGCCATTGTTAACATAAAAATATTGATTAGTTCAGCTTTAAGCGTGCCAGTTCCAGCCCTGCTATTGTGCCTGCTGGCTCCCGTCATGGCTTACTGGCACACCTAAATAAAACGGAGTCAACATCAATGTTATTAGTTACACCTACGCTCTCCCTATCTCCAATTTCGCCTGAGTGAATGTTAGCTGTGGCTCTAACGACGCTGCAGAGCACAGCCAGGTAGGTGATTTATTACTGACTGTTGAAGTGGCTCAAATGTTGAAGTGCATCTAACTTTTTCTGCAACAATGACAAAGTGAAAGCTGAGGTGGGTGCCAGCTGGCATTTGAAATGCCATCAGTCGACATTTCACTGCTCCCAGAAAATAAATTAACTTCCAGTGACTGGTTCCTTTTGTCACTTTCTCAGACAAACCATGACATACACAGTAAGTGGGGAGATGTTTGTGTGAGTGGGCAGCTTTTGTTGCCATTTCACTAATCTGGTCTTCCTGGAATTAATGCGTGTTGATGTGTCTGATAAAACATACAAAGTTTGTTCTTTTGCACCTGCTTTTAATCAAGTCAACCAAATCCCCACTCTCACCTGCACACAAACACATTCGTATGGAGAGAAGTGCCTTCACCACACATGGTTTCACATGCATAAAGACATGAACGCATCAGTGCACACACATGCTTTCTCTCCCCTCATTGACTAACCCTCATCCATCCTCGCCTCCCCGCTCTCTAACTCCCCCCTTTTTTTTCCTACCCACTCACCTCCCACCGACCTCCCAGGTGTGTCTGACTCTCACTGCCAAGCGAATGGCCAAGAAGAACTGCCTGGTGAAGAATCTGGAGGCCGTAGAGACTCTGGGCTCCACCTCCACCATCTGCTCCGACAAGACGGGCACACTGACCCAGAACCGCATGACGGTGGCCCACATGTGGTTCGACAACCAGATCCATGAGGCTGACACCACTGAGGACCAGACTGGTAAGACGGAGAGAATGGAAGGAAAGCGATAGGGAGGTAGAGATAGTGGGAATGAAGGGAGGGCGTGTGACCACCTGCCAAAATCCATCCATCCAATGTCTGAGCGACCGATCAACATTTCTTTTCACACTGCTGCTTGGATTAATTGAGCATGGGCGGCACAACCCACGGCGGCACACATTTCTTTCCCAGAGTTCCATGACAAGGCTGCTGTTGCGGAACCAATTGGATTCCTGTCTCTGACCAAACAGCGAGAAATCGAGCCAAATTTCAAAGCTTTTAGCAATAAGTAAAAGGTTTTGGAGAGAGAATAAAACAAACAGGTGCTCTTTGCATACAAATGAGAATTGAGTCAAACAATTGTGCAATCGTACAATGAAGAGCCAATAGAGACCGTATTTGTGGAACAGAGTCACTGCAAAGAAAACCAGTGGGTCATGTAGGATTCAGCTGCTGCAGGTTTTCAATCTTACTACAAGTTCAGCCACAGTTTGCCACTATTTACTGCCTGCTGAGTGACACCGTCATATTCTGCTTTCACGATGGCGGTGACAGTGACCACTCTGGAGAGTCTAGGCTGAAAAATGAAAAATGAATGCGGGCGCCTGCAGCAGAGTGAAGGTCACTTCAGTTCAACTTGGTGGGAGGGATGAATATGTTGAAAGAGGAAATTCCCAAACAGCTTTTATTTTTGGCACATTCGTGTTAAAATGGAACATTTTTCAGTGCTGAGGTCAAAAAAACCCAAACCAAAATCAATCATGTCACGAAAAATGATTCTTTATCTCGCCTCTGTTAGAACAAAAATATCCACCGCTGCTCTGTGAACCACACAGTACACTCAGTTGCATAAATACTGCACAAGCTTTGCCATAGAAAAAAGTTTAACACACACCCTTCTGCTATTCTCTCAGGTTTGGGATTTGACAAGAGCTCTCCGACTTGGAGTTCTCTGTCTCGTGTGGCCGGCCTGTGCAACAGAGCCGACTTCAAAGCGGGACAGGATCAGCTTCCTATCGTGACGGTATGAAGCTCAAACACATACCGACACCTCAACAGCAGCTTCCCACAGCTTTCCATCCACGCTTAGGTCTCATTCATTAACTCTACTCTCTAGATATACAGGATTATGACCACTGCAGTCGAATTCAAGGATATTATGAGCATGCCTTCCTTCAATAAAAAACATTTTCTAGATTTATAATTATATCTCCAAAAAGTCGGGGTTGTTAAGGAATCGTCATTGGCGCTGCCGGTTGCCACAGATTCTGAGTGTGAACGCATTAACGCAAAAACTATTTCATGAACCATTTCTAAATTTTGTACCCACATAGACTTTAGTGTGAGAAAGAATTGGATTGATTTTAGGAAAAGTAAATTGTATAATTCCACAACTTGGGAGAGATTTATCTCCGAAGGTTCTCAGTCCATAATATCTCAACAGTAGGTCCGATTTAGTCCAAGTATGGTGCACATGGATCAACTCGGGGAGATCTATTGTGCAAGTATCTTATTTTATTCTTGTAGTTTATATTTCACTCTTAACGGGGAGCTTTTTTTTACAAAAAGAACGTGTTTTCCGGAAATGACTACTTAACCGTTGGTTCGATTTAGTCCGAATTTGGTGTCTAGGAATCAACTCGAGGAGATCCATCCAGTACATATATATATATATATATAGTTTTTTAACTTAATGAATCATATATTTCACTCACAAGGTAGAGCTTTTTTCAAAATGTAAAACACTAATAAAAAACTAACTTCCCATTTAAGTTTAATCATAGGGGATTGCGTGTACAATGCAGGGGATCGGAGGCTTTGCAAGGATATATCCTTGCTGTCAGGGACAACAGCATGTGAGTGAGTGAGCTGGCCTTCTTAGAGCAGTATTTAGTCACTAGATTCATATTTTTGTTTTTCTTCCCACGTGGTTTGCATGTGAGGTTAAGTTTAGAAGAACACGACTGTGTCACTCAAATGTAATCAGGAATGGACAAAGTATAGAGAATATTAGCTTAGAAGATTTGGATTAACCCATAAGGAGCCATGGTTACACAATCAATTTAAATGCAATAGAAAGTTCTTGAAAGATTTATGGAGGATCTATGTACATTAAGGGCTCATTTTCAACTTACTTTTAACTGGTAAAAGTATGTCCTAATCCATTCAACTTTAATATCATTTCCGTTATGACATTAATCTACTTTTGACAAATTATTTTCAGGAAACTGATGTGATAAAATATGGAAAATGATGGTTAATATTTAATTTATGTGATGTAATACCCATCAGCAAAGTTGCAATCTTTGAAAACGGTACCCTGCTGACCAAAAAGAAAATACTGGGTCTGATGTAACATATATGCTGCATGACAGATCTCTGACATGGGTAACACTTTAAAAAATGTATCTCAGAAGTGTGCTCTTTCTGATCCATTTGGTCTTTTTGAACTCCCCCATAACTTTTCCCTGACAAAGAAGAAAGCTATCGGGATTCTTATGGGTTGAACTACCTACTATTTAAAGTTCATGCCTCTGTTTTGCCACCAAAACAGTTCTATGTTTGACACCTTTCTGTCGGAGCCAAAATGATCTTTTTCAGCAGTTCTGTAGATTTGGACAACATGTGCTATCCAACGCCACATGTACCACTTGGCCTTGAACACCCATGAATCTGTCACCAGGTCTCAACTGGCCTTTCCAAATTGTGATGGCTCCGAACCTACCCGTTCTTCCTGCTTCTGATGCATCGTCTTCAGAAAAAAATGTTCCCTTCCTGTGTTTCACATCCCGGCCTCTGACAGGTGGCACTGAGATTAGATAATCCATGTTATTAAGACTTCATCTTTCATTGGTTATAATGTTATGGCCGTGTATAGTACAATATCAAAAATACACTACTGTATAATAGAAATTGGAAGCAAGCTCATATTTGAATGAACATCAAAAGGTTCCTGACTAAAGCTGCAATTAATTCAACCCAGCCGACACGATTTTACTCTTCGACTGCCGGCCCAATAGAGCTTTTGCCTTCATTGTACAGAGCACTATTGTTCAAAAGCAATTAAAAGCAGAAAAGAGCCATATATACTGCATATATATTCCTTTACTGCAATGAGCAGAGATTGAGTAGCTTGTCTTCTTGAAAGTTAAACTCATTTTTGACTTTCCTCTCTTTGGGGTTCCTCGGATAACATCAAACAGATATTATAACAGCAGCCCTATTATAATTACGGTTCAAGAAAAGGAAGATACAATGAGACAAAGTTTTACAGGAGTAGAAGGAATACATGTTATGGAGAATTTCTCAGACTTCTCTAGCAATAACAAATGCAAATTAAACTATAACATAACTTATGAGAACTTGCATCTTTAATACTCTAAAAAAAAAAGAGGAGGTTCAGACTTCTAATGAGGATGACGCCAGGGTACCTCCCTTTGGAGGCTTTTCAGGCCCCAGGGAGGAGACCTCTGGATAGACCCGGAACTCGCTGGAGGGATTACATATCTGATCTGCCTCGGGAATGTCTCAGAAGGCATTTTTGGAAAGAGAGACATCTGGAATATTCAGCTTAGCCTGCTATCACTGTGACCTGGCATGGTGGAAGGAAGGATGGAAGGAAGGAATGAGGGGGGGAAGAAAGGAAGGAAGGAAAACGCTGCATGTAAACAAACCCTTTCTGAAGGGAAAGAATCTTTCCGAATGAGTTTTCATTCCTTTACAGGGAGGTAATCTAAATCCTTTCAGAAACCTTTCCGATAGCCATTTGCTGCATGTTAACGTTGTATTGGAAACTTTCTGTTTGAGTTGTATCTGCGCATTCTCTGCATCATGACGTAATGCTCCACGGAGTTTTTTCAGCGGCGCAACGCATTTTAAATATGGCGACTTCAAAACAGTACCGGTCTGCATCGGAGAGTGATTTATTCTTTGCAACTTTGAAAGAGTTTAACATAGTTGGACGGTTAGATGGACGAAAGTCACTTCCGTGCACGCCCTCTTTGTAATATTCTTCTTCTGGGCGCTTGTTGGAGGTCAGCACCCGACTCATCGAAACATTATTGCCACTTTGTGAACAGGAGTGTGGATCGTCTGCGCGTGTCAGAAAGTTTTTCTGATTAGATGAGTCGATGCATTTAAACACCAGGTCGGAAAAGATCAAAAGTCATGTAAACAGGCGACCGACGATGCAATTCGGAAAGGTTTAATTCGGATAGGAGAAAAGTGTCCCATGTAAACCCACCTATAGACGGATTAATTGACATACACTGTTATATACCTGACATAGGCCTAGCTTGCATTGTAGAAGACTTAGTTAAAGTTTCCAGACGAGGTGTTGTGGAACCAAAACACGTACATACTAATTGCATTCCTTGTTAAGAAGAGTCTACATAAAATCACAGACATTCCCCGAATAGGAACCATACGAGGTGAGGGATATGTGTGTAAAGTTTTCTCTGATAACAGAGCCACATCTTCGAGCTCAAACCGTAACCATGGACACGAATAAAAATAAAAATGATGACGTAATGAATGCCAAACCGCTTCAGTACCTGATTGTTGAGTGCAGAAAGTTCTGTTGATAAATATAAATTATTATTTGAGATCTGATCTGGAAATAAAACCAACCACCAGAAGTCCAAATTGTAGCCATGGCAACGGGAACAAACTGTAACAAGCCTCTGAATAGTAAATGCACCACTTCATGTTTTGATTGATGTGGGCAGACAGTTTCATTAAAAATGTTAGTCTCTCATTTATGATAGTTTCAGAGCGGGCGGTTAATAAAACGTGTTTCTACAATGGATAGAAATACGAATGAAAGTGTATTTATTCATGCAGCAGGATGGTCTTTATCAGGAGGGGGGGCGATATCATCATACACAGGACAACTCAGACTTCTGCATTTTGATGACAGTCACGTACCGTTTGGCCAACGAATTATGTTTGACCGGATCGTTTATATTCCATCAAGTCTAAACGCTTAAACTTTTGAGCAAAAAATGCCACACAGTAAAAGTCATGCCAGCTAATTTCACTTTATGCTTGGATTATTTATCTTTCATCATTTTTTTAAATCTTCAAATTTGACATTTATTCATACACAGTGGCTTGCTTCACGTTCTTGCTCAAGGGCACTTTTTAGGGTAAAAGGGATCAAATCCTTAAGTTGAATGCTTTATAACCCTTTTAATGTCACACTCAGCTGTTTGGTTGGGCTCATTTTGAGTCTCTATTTCTTATTAAAAAATGGGACTGAACTTGTTCATAAAGTCACCCAGTGGCAGCATGTATAAGCTAAAGAGTAAGGGGCCAAGTACAAAGCCCTGGGGGACACCACAAGTCAAAAAGCCACATGAAGGTGGCATTTAAACATCGCTATAGTAGAATTTCTTTTGGCATATTAAAGCAAGTGAAGACGTACTTAACATAATTTGTAGCTTGATAGGACAACACAAAAAGTCTAGTAATGGTAAAATAATAATAATAATAATACATTTATAAAAAGTTTTTTTCTAACAAAAGGCTGAGCCAAACTTATTCAAATTATGAAAATAATTAACTTCATTGAGATAAAAAAAAAAAAAAACTGACCAAGCGCTCCAGGATAGCTTGTTACTTTCAAACCTTCAAATCATGAGTGGATTAGTGGGCGTGGATTGATGCCTGGTCGGCCAGAAAATGAACTTATCCAACCACGGACAAACGAAAGCCTCCTTTTCTTTTAAATCCATGCATGCCCTCACAAATTCTACTCCATCCTGGACTCGGTGCTGCTGTGGCTGAAGACGAGATCAAACATCATGTACAACAAGACTCAAATCCCCAAACCAGCCAGCAGTATGATGACCACCAGCTAGTGTTAACTATCAGACAGTATATGCAGAGAAGTCAGAAAAGGGTCTACTCAAGTCACCACAATTGTTGCTTTTTGCCAATGTAAATAATCTCTTGAAGTCACTTTTACACAAGACACTCAATAAAGACGGTGAGAGAAACTATTTTGATATAGTTTTTGAATCAATTATGTATTTCTTGGTGAAGTTGATTTAAAAATAATATTCAAGTTTTCCTTTTTACAGTGTAGGGCCTCATTTTAGAAACACGGATTATGGAGAAATACAGGAGTCAAAAGAATGTAAAGGCAACTTGGGGTTTAGTTCGTTCATCCCAATGGATGTTCTAGTGCTGATGACTGGGTGCATTTCTATCTGTTATAATTCATACATTTCCTCATGTGTTTCTTCTTTTTCACGAAAACTTTATCCCAATTCTACACAAATGAGTTAATGTGTTTAGTTTGATGAGTAGCACAGGAGTTTGTACTTGATTAGATCCACTTTGTATTCTCCTCTTTGGCCAGCTGAGCCTCACTTACGCGGCAAACACTAGGAAAAAACACTCACTAGAACTAAACCGTCGCAAGAATATATCCCTAAAAAGCCCCCAATCCTTTGCGTTGTACAAGCGATCCCCCTGATGGAGCTCCTCAAATTGAATGTGAAGAAAAAACAGTGCTTCTCAATAAAAAGCGCCCCCTAGTGAGTGAAATATGAACTATCAGAGTAAAATATGATATAGACGCGATAGACCTCCTTAAGTCAAATAATATTTATCAGATTTGCCCTCAAGTGCTCCTCCCCCCTCTAAGGTCTACGGGGGTATAACATTTGAAAATGTTCGATGTAATAGTTTTGGAGTTATCGCGTCAACACGAAAGATCTGCAGCGGTGGACATGGAGAACTTTTCGTGTACGTGATAACCCATAAAAACAATTAATAATGCGACTTGACGCAGGTGAAGCCCTCACACCCTGTCCTCATTCCTATGCATAAACACTCGCTCACAGATAACAATCAAATACAACCCCATGGAAATATCTCCCTGCTCCTCCACAACGGCAGGTAGGTAAGTAATAAAACCGCTACCTCCTTCCTCCAGCCGGTGCTGGAGCGACTTGAGGGAGTTCTCTGTCTCAGCAACAAGGATTACAGCCTCTTAACTCCGGTGGGAGCAGATGCTGCCAGTGCTGCCTCTCTCTCCTCTCTCAGTGTGCAGCAGCTCCTTCCATGCATTAAGCAACCGCCATATCTCTTGACAGCACTCAGAGACAGCAGTCGAGGCTCATGCTCCTCCACCATTACTAGAACAAGTCCTCATCCTCATATTCACCCGGAAAAACAGAGAGATGGAATTTCCTCGGTCTGTTTATTCATTCATGAAACGGCCCAAACAAGGACAAATCTTAGGGAGCGCGTGTCCTTGTTTTTTTTTTTTTGGGCTGTTCATGAATGAATAAACAGGAACAAAGAGAAATCTCATGTGTTATTTGGGCCCTTAACAGTCGAGTGATCGTCAGGTCAATCAGTTCAGCGAGGATTTTATCAAACCGGCTCAGAAAGCAGCTTTTATCCAGGGGATATTAAAAAAAATACTCATTGAAAGAAGAGATTATTTGCATATACTTTATAAATGAGTAATTAACCTGTCATAAAGTAGTTATTAACCAGTCATAAACCCATTATAAAGGTGGTCTTATTATAAGGGGGCACCACTTTCCATAAGACTACCCCTCTAAAGGATTATAAAGGATTTATGAATGGTTTTAGGTAGTAAACACCTTTTAAATCATTAATAAACCACTATAAGCAACTTATAAAACATCTTTCAAAAATAAATAAAGGTCAACTATAGTCAAGCGACAGCACACCTTCTTGATCTAATGAGTTGTAGCAGCTTATTAAGGATTTACAATATATTCATGACTTACTTAATAAACTAGTTATTGACCATTCATAAACCCTGTAGAGTTTATAAAGTAAATTCTCTGTCTCTTTATCTAAACTGTGTTCAATGTCCATGCACTGCAGTCGTTGACGCCTGCAGCCGAGCAGGCAGAAATGAACTGCCTGCTTTTTAGAGAGGATGAAAGTAGTTTAGATTATACTGTGCCTCGATAAAGCACAATTTTTCAGAATTAAAACAGTTCTTTGACTAGATGTAAAAAGATTAATAACATCCAAAGAGGCAGCATTGTTTGTCATTAACATAAACGTTGCTGACCTTATTCTTGGTCTGTATGGGCACCTGAAAATGGATCTTAATTAACTTTGAAAAGGCTGGTCACCACCGTCCCAAAGTCTCAAGAAAATCAGTTACTTTAAAAATATACCTACGAAACGCAGAAAAGAAGATCTCAAGCAATGTTAATTGAAATAAGATGATTCAACTCTGAGCGTTTTAAAATAGGCCACTTCATTATCCGCACTTGCAGGAATTCATACCATCATGCAGAAGCACACTGGTTAGTTATATCCCTAGCAACCACTTTGCTATTGATTATTGCCAATAGGCACTGTTCCAACATTCTCTTCCATAAATGTGCTGCATAATTCCAACATGAGATCTTCAGAACAATGGATACGTCCCACTAATAAGCAATATTTGACTTGAAGAAAAATGAGCTGTTATAATCTAATTATTTCTCCTCCTCACTCAACCCCGATAAAAAAGAAGCACATTTTTGCATTTTGCAATACTTTAACGTAAAATTCGGTGCATAAATCTAAAAACAACTTGACCGTAATTTGAGTGCTTGAGATGCAGATGATGCTGGGCTACCTCCATTATTAATGAGAGGCATAATGGAAATACAGAAAAAGCCTCTCAGGTACGGCTTTAATCAGTTAAAGCTCCTCTCCACAGCGGTGTGATAAACACAAGCAGCAAGACTTTTCTCAATATGAGCGTGTGAGTAATTGTGCTAATATGTGTGTGTGTGTGTGTGTGTGTGCGTGTGTGTGTTTGTTTCCCCAGAGGGAGACAGCAGGAGACGCATCAGAGTCCGCGCTGCTGAAATGCATCGAGCTGTGCTGCGGGAGTGTTCGTGATATGAGATCCAGAAACCCAAAAGTGGCAGAGATTCCCTTCAACTCCACCAACAAGTACCAGGTATAGAGGATTAATGTTGCATCGCAGCTTACAACTGGAGGCTGATGCAAATCTTCAATGAAAACCGATTTACACACCATTCAGTTCAGAATCCATGACTGCTGGATTTTTTCCCCCTTTTTTTTTCCGAATAGAATTTTTACGTTTTAAACAGATGTATGATTCATTATTTCCTCACTTTATCTCTTCTACCTTAAGTTAAATTGTCTATGTCTTCAACTGACAGCTTTATTTTCAGAGGATGCATTTCCAAGACTTTAATTTTCTGTTGCTTGCGTGCTTTCAATGAAATATTAATAATCATTTAAACGTTTCTCCATCTGGGCTAAGGACTTCGCAAACATGCGTACTCTATAAAACGACACCTTGCTTTACATTTTATTGGAAAACTGCCCAACAAACAGGCCAAAAAAACCCCCAACACATTTAGCCACAAATAAGCTTTTTCAATGAGTTTTTATTACCCATGCCAAAGGGTTATGTGTTTGCTGCCATTGTTTTGTTTTGCTTTTTTCACCTGTCCGTTTTGCGGGATGACTCAAAACATTATGACCGCTGTGGCTTAAACTAAAGTCATTTAGATTTCTGTCAGTGATCGTTATCGTTCTTCTTTAACATTACACTACAAGACTAAGACCAGAGCCTGATCTGGATCCATGTAATAAGGTTGATCTGTTGATCCAGAATAAAGTTCTTGGAAATAGCACTAGTCCTATTTCCATATCTGGATCCATATTACATGGATCCAGATCAGGCTATTATAAGTAAAACAAATAAGTAGATCTACCCCAACAGCAAGGGTATATCCCTGAAAAGTCCCCTACACCCTGCATTTTAAAAAACAATCCCCTTGATTTAACTCCTCAAATTAAATGTGAAGTTATGTCCAAAAGACAGTGTGTTTTGTAAAAAGGGAAAAATCCACCTAGTGAGTAAAATAAAAAGTATTAGTAGAGTAAAATAAGATATTTGCAAGATAGATCTCCTTGAATCCTCTTTGCAGAACTGCTTCAGATCCTCGGGTTTGTGAGCATGAACTGATCTTTTGATGTTCTGCCACAACATCTCAAGGGGGTTCATGTCCAGACTTTGACTAGACCACTCCAAAACTTTTTTTTTATTTCTTTGGATCCATTCCTGGCTGGTTATGTTGTCTTGTTTTGATTTAATTTAGATTTTGACTTTGTATGACTAGCAGGACTGCCAAAAACTTTCTTGTTTTTTCTCGGAATAAAACTTTAGAAACAGAAAAAAAATTATGTGAAATTGGAATACTGGATTTAAAATGTGGCTTATTGAATTTATGGTAAATTTTTTTGAATCAAAAATATTAGAGTAAAATTATCCAAGTATAATAATTATCAAAATAATCTCACATACAACCTGCAGTACCTCCAAATTACCCCTAGGAGTGCACATATCATAATATGATTTGACCAAAGGGAGAGGATTGGACATCGAGCCCAGAATGGGATGGAGGATGGGATGGTTCTGGGAAGAAGGCCGCAGGTTGTTGACAGCCTGAGGGAAGAAGCTGCTCCAGAACTTTGTGTTGCCATCCTAGTTTATGATACAAGTTTATACTTATTTTAAAAAACAGCTTATTTTTTACTGCGTCTTAGTAGTTTCATTTGATCTGGCTGTGTTCAGAAGCTTATTGAGGTTTGGGTTTAATGCCCTAACTTCCATCATGTACAATCTCAGAATCAGCAATTGTGAGATGAACAACATCAGCGTAAGTTCTTGGGTGATACAACAATTTTTGTGTAATTTTACAGCACAACGGCAGTCACAGCAGAGGATTGCTACGCTACGTTGGTCTTTATTTAGGCTACAAGCTATGATCTCGTCCTGTGGGAGCTGATGTTGGGGAAAAACATGAGAGGTTAATATTAAAACTATGAAAAAGTCACATTGAGCTTTAACGCTTTACTCATGGGCACCGCAGGGAAGTGGGAATGTTTCTGTTTTTCACACACACGTCTTTCCAATCCTATCTGGAGATTAGAACCAGCATACAAATAACCCAGCAGTGATGCTGAAGCAAACAAAAGACTTCCTGTATGGGTTCTGTGGCTCCGTTCCCCGACTTAAAATAGGAACGTCTGTGTTATGGAGAAAAAAAAGCAATTTTGCTCTGGTTGTCTGAGATTAGATATGCTGTGACTCATATACAAATTACCTGGGGTAGTGTATGAGTGTGTTTGTGCGTGCGTGTGTGTGTGTGTATGTGTTTGTGTGCGTGTAAGAATGAGTAAGGCAAGGTGTCTCATAACAGGAATTCATCCGGGAGCGTGAATGAATGTCCCTTCAGTATAGGGATCAAACATGACTTACAGTTTGCATCCGTCGAGTCAGATTCAATGGACTTCTGTTTTAAACAACTTGACGAAATATGAAATCGAAGCCCGAAAAAAAGATGGCTGTCAGTAGCATGAATGAATGCACGACATTCAATATCAAGTATTACAGAGGCTTATGTCTGTCCTGAGTCATTCTGAATTACTTTTTGAACCGGCAAGAAGCAAAAGTATCTCGAAGAATGGACAGTCAAGGCAACTTAGTTTCTCCGGTATCACATCAAAAACATCAAAGACATAATAGATGGATATGATAGTGTCTTGGAATCTTAAAGGTCCAATAGCTAAAATGTAGGGGCATCTCCTTCATAAATTGAATATGATATTCGTAACTATGTTTTTGTGGTGTATAATAAGTTGAATATATATATATTTCTTTTTACCATTAGTTTGTAAAAAGGACTTATATGTCCAGAGGGGGCGGGTCCTCTTCCATTGAGATCCACCCCCTACAATGCTGCCATGTTTGCATTGTAGCCTGAGTAAACAAACTCGACACTGACTCTAGACAGGACTACTTAGACAATAGAAAAAAAGATAGACTCTAGAAACCCATGAAGAAGAAGACGATGAATAATTTGTTGCTGGATAACGGTTCTCTGTTTTGACAAATGGAGGTGCAATGGAATGTTAAACCCCGCTTTCAAGGAAGGGAAACATGAAGACCCGACTTGTGAAACAGTTGAAAGGTGAGCGGTCTCTCTCCTCGGGGTCGAAATCTCCTCAAATGTTGAACAACACAACTGGCTCCAAGTTGGTTTGAAAAGCATCTCGGGAAAGTGAGTTTCCTTCCTCGAACTTAGTTATTCAACTGCGTTGTTTTGACACTTGAAGGTTCATTGAAGCAACAGGTGAGTTGCTGTGTAACAACAAGTTGCAATCTGGAACTGTACACACTACACCTCCAAAGAAGGTGAAGCGAAATTCTTGACTCGGACTGTATATATGGATATAGTCCAAAGTTTCATGGTTTCTTCCTCGCTTCAGGCTGAATGGAGGCAGTCGTCGCTAGGCTAGTAGAGCGGTTGACCACTTCTCTGAAGGCCTGATCCCCGTCCCCTGTGCTCTCCATCTCAAAGTGTCCTTGAACAAGTTATTGAACCCAAAGATAACCAATGGATACCACTGGCGGTTCCTTTGGTGTATGAATGATGGCGTGAATGGACACCGCTCCTGATGAGCAGATGGTGCCTTGCTTGGCAGCCTCTGTCCCCACTGTATGAACACGTGTGAATGGTTGAATGCTTGCTTGTGTTGTGAGGCACTTTGAATGGTAGCACAGGCTAGAAAGATACGATATGAGTTCAATCCATTCAACATTTACCAACTCTTCTACCACGTTTCATGAAAATCCTACCACTAGTTTATGTACACCAGATGGAAAACTCTATTTTGCAATGTCAAACAGAATTAATCTAATGCTCTTCCTTGTCTTGTGACCAAACTACTTACCAAGTTTCATGAGAATCCGAAAAGTGGTTTTGGTGTAAATCCTGCTGACAGACAAACAAACAGACAAACGCCAGCATAAAGATAACCTCCTTGGCTTAGGTAACAAACAACATGTTGGGTCTTGTTTGAAGATGAATCCTGTCATGTTGTGTGCTCGCTAATCTTCCTCTCATTTGTGCCTTTTGTTAAGCTGTCTGTCCACGAAGTGGAGGACAATCCCTCTGGTCATATTCTGGTCATGAAGGGAGCGCCAGAGAGAATCCTAGACAGGTGGGTTAATCAATAATGGATCAATTATATGTCTCAACAGTCACGTTGCGCGGTTGTTTATTTTTTATTGTTTTTTCCATTTTCCTATTGCTTCTTCTCAACAGATGTTGTGAGACAATACGCCCTCCCCAAAGGTTGACTTCATTCTATATGATACAAAGCCGATAGAATTTATTACTTTATGCCACTTTAAGTCCAAAACTAAGTAAAATAATTGAAATGCATTTAGAAAATGTAATATGTAGCCAAGTGTTTCTTAACTTAGAGAACTCTGAGGGACCCAGAGCCAGAAACCGCATGTAGCAAAAATATTCATATCACTATGATGCATCGGAATAGCAACACATTTTTAACTATATTGAGATTAATTGTGAGCAGTAATAATAGCGCGAGGAGATAAATTCAAAAACAAAATTAATATAAACCAATTCATCCACGAGCACAGACTGGCTGGTGTAGAGTCATGTATTAATATAATATTTTATAATATTTGGTCACAAAATATAAAGGCGAACCACTAACTAGGCCAATGCTGTCACCCCTGACAGCAAGGCTTTATGCCTGAAAAGCCCCATATCCCCTGCATTATGCAGTGTCTTTTTTTCTTCTATGATACGGTTGAGACATATCTTCTTGAGTCGATTCATATGCACCAAATCTGGACTAAATTGGACCAACAGTTAGGAAGTTATGTTTATTACGACCCCGGGGTGAGAAATTATGGCCCGAAAACATTTTGAGATAAAGCTCATCCTAGTGTCGGTAATATACAATCGACATGGCACGGCTACGGCGATGGCGATGGCGATTCCATAATACCCCAAACTTCTCTGTGATGTGATGAACACCAAATTACACACAAATTATTTCTTTTTGTCTTTTTAGTCAGCTCAAAATGTCCCTGATCCACCCACGTGTCCATCAGATATGAGCCATGATGCTGACTATGATTTATTGGGAATGTTTCTAAATTTACATTTTAACACGTGCTCCTGAGTCTTACTTATAAAATCACCTGTTTAACAAACTGATGGACCTCCGTCCATCATGGCTTATGATCCACTGAGCTTTCTGAGGACCCCGTCATCAAACTCAATCATGGTACAATCACCTGTTACCAGTCAACCCCTTTACCTGTGGTCCAATCGGGTATTTATGAGCATTATATCACTTTGCTAAGGTAGAATAAATATAAAATATCTTGCTTTTTTGATCCCGTTATCCTGCCTATCCAGTCCTGGTTTGTTGCCTGTCAGTTAAAAGCTAGCGCTGCTATGGTCGTCCTAAAATACTCCACACTGATAATCTTAAACCTTTTTTGTCACTCCACTCCCTCCATGGGTCGCGGCGGTGGGCTGGCTAAAATACATCAAGTTGACTTCCTGGTTAAAGAGCTACCGGTCTGAGCTATCAGAATTACTCACCTTGGTCTGCTCCAGGTCTCCATCAACACTTCTGCTCTTTGTTTGGTTAGCAGGACTGCCAAAAACTTTATTTTTTTTTCTCTAAGTAAACCTTATAGAAGATTTAAGTGAAGAATTGTGGCTTAAATTACAATTTATAAACAGAAGAAATCATTTGAAATTGGAATATTGGATTTAGAATGTGGTTTGTTGAATTTATAGTTGCATTTCTTGAATGAAAAGTATTATAGTGAAATTATCCAAGTATTCATGTATGACTGATATTTTTCAAAATGATCATACATACCTCCTGCAGTACCCCAAAGTACCCCCAAGGGTGCACATACCCTGATTTGATTTGACCATCCGGAGAAGGTGGAACAGCGAGCCCAGAATGGGATGGGGGATGGGAACGGTTCTGGGGGGATGGCCGCAGGGTGTTGACAGCCTGAGGGAAGAAACTGCTCCAGAACCTTGTTTTGCCATCCTAGTTTATGTTACAAGTTTATATGTATTTTTAAAAACAGCTTGTTTTTACGGCGTCTTAGTAGTTTTATTTGATCTGACTGTGTTCAGAAGCTTAGTGAGGTTTGGGTTTAATGTCATATCTTCCATTGTATACAATCATCAAGGTGATTTCTTGGGTGATACAACAATTTTTTCCGGCAATTTTATAGCATAAAGGCACTTACAGCAGAGGATTGTGTAGCGGTGGTCTTTATTTAGGCTACCAGCTTTGTCTCGTCCAGTGGGAGCGGATGTTTTGAAAAAACGAGAGGTTAATATTAAACTATGAAAAAGTCATCACATTGAGCTTTAACGCTTTACTCAAGGGCACGGCAGGGCAGTGGGAATATTTCTGTTTTCCACACACGTCTTTCCAATCCCATCTGGAGATTAGAACCAGCATTCTATTCTACAGCAGTGATGCTGAAGCAAACAGGTCTCCATCAACACTGGTGCTCGGCGACTTCAATATCCACGTGGACTTCACCAACTACACATCTGTACCTGAATTCCTGTCACTACTGGACTGTTTTAACTTCACACAGCTTGTTCAGGGTTACACCCATGTCAAAGGTCTGATTCTAGATCTGGTATGCGTACAAAACGTACCATCTCATTCAGGAACAAGGCAATGAGCACACCAGCCCTAACTAACACGTTAGCCTGGTAGCCCACTACCACACAGCCTTGACTCTCTCACCCCCCTCGGAACCCGGACCGTCTCCTTCACCAGGACTGCTACCTGTTTCAATGCCGAACTCCAAACCACGAAGGCATCTGATCATCAGTTTGAAATGCTCGGGAAAAAAAATCTTTCCTCTCTGTAAACTTTGAGGCCTACAAAGACCATATTAGAGATTATACAGAAGTTCTCACATGCCATGTCACAATACTTCTCCACTCTCATCAGCAACCCGAAAAACAGTCACAGAATGATCTTCTCTACCATCAACCACCTGCTCCGCCCCATATATCCCCCGCACCCTCCAGGTGCAACTGACCACTGCTCCAAGTTCTTCCAGGCCAAAGTTGATATGATCTATCAGCAATCTCCTTCTGGATGTGGACAACTGCTCAAACTGCACACCCCCCGAGGTCCGCAGCCTGGGGGTCATGATCCATTCCACCCAGAACTTGAAACCAACATCAAGTCCATAACCAAATCCTCTTTCTACCACCTCAAAACCACCTCCAGGATCCAGCCATCCCCCTTTTACTCCGTGACCGAAACACCCATTCAGGCCTGCATCACCTCCTGCCTGGTATATTATTATTTTATCCCCAAAAAGTCGAGGATATTATGGAATTGTCATCTCCACCACCGCATCTTCGTTCGCTGCGCTAAGGAGGGCTTTATCTCCAAAGAATTCACACCATCACTTCTCAACTGTCCATTGTGGGTGTATATGAATCGACTACTATAAATAATACTTCATGCTAATTCTAACCGTTCCCCCAATGATCCGATCTAGTCCAGCTTTTGTGCATATGAATAAAATAGAGGAGCTCTATCCTTTGTGTTAGTGGTGATAAAAGTATTATGAATGAATGTTTTACAGGTGCAGCACCATCATGATCCAAGGCCAGGAGCATCCACTGGATCAGAACTGGAGAGAATCTTTCCAGACTGCCTACATGGAGCTGGGAGGACTGGGAGAGAGAGTACTGGGTAGGTGTGAGTAAGAGTCCAGCCCTCAGTGGCTTAAGGGGTTTTTGTGTGGACTGGCTGTTCTGACGTCATTTTGATCAAAAGTCATTACAGTGTATATCAATTATGATTTTGATTGAAGTATTTACTTTTCTTCTTTTATATTTATGAGACGTTTAATTACAGAGTTGCAGTTTGAACCCAGTTACTAGGTAACCAACCAGTTTTCCTTTCCAATGCAAGATACCAATCAGAAAAATGAACAATATTATTTCTGGCCCCCATAATAATAGGCCAAACTTCTTCATTTTCATCATCAAGTGAAAAGTTTCAATCCTTCTTTAAATGTTGCCAAATGTTGTGTTTGTTGAACACTGAAATGTAGAGCGGAACCATTTTCAGGAGCAAAACTCCTAATAAGGTTATGAATCATGAAACCGACCCTTGAATTGTTTCATGACAAGGAAAGGTCTCTCCCGCCCCAGCCTGGGCCTTCTTTTTCCTTCTGTGCCTCGTTACGCTTCGCTTCTCTCTCTAAGGATTCAGATGCATATTTAAAGCGCTGTGGATCATTAATTAATAAGAGGGTCTCATTCAATTTGAGCTTCAAATTCCGCAACCTCCGAATCTAAAATTAAAAAGGATTTGTATGCAAGCTGAACGGTTGGTTGCAGCCGGGGCACGATGTAATCCTGACTGTGTGACTTGTTTCATTTTAACATTGTAAGGTTTTACTGACAAGGAAATACACAAAAGCATCGACTTGAGACAAAAAAAAAGAAACCCTCAGGGCCATGATGAGCCGTCTACTTCCTGATAAATTGTCAGCTTGTGTCAAAGCGCCAAAAAACATAGCAGTTTTTTTTATTTTTTCATTGTTTGCAGTTCAGTTATGAAAGATTCCTGCACCTTCATTCTTGCAGGCTTCTGCCACTTGAATCTATCTTCATCCCAGTTCCCTCGTGGATTCACCTTCGACTGCGACGAAACGAACTTCCCCACCGAGCAGCTCTGCTTCCTCGGCCTCATCGCCATGATTGATCCGCCGCGCGCTGCGGTGCCTGACGCCGTGGGTAAATGCCGCTCTGCCGGTATCAAGGTAACTGGCTGCACAGCTTCAACCTCCAGAACTGCAAAATCTACAGTTTTTTTTTACTGTGAATACAACAGTTCTTTCCTGTAAATATTTTTACAGTAATCAAATGTATATTAAATAAAGAAACTCCGTATTCAAAGTTCGCAGCAAATATTGTTTCGATTGTAGGACTTTGTTTTCAGAGGTTTATCGGAACCCTTTCACTTACTTCACATGTTATTATTCTGGGTTAATGCTAAAATCCTTTAAAATACTTTTTCGAGTCCTCAATCTACACAATGTTTTGGTATTTTGTTTTTTCGTTTCAGAAACAGAAATTGAAAAATGAAAAACAAGTGGTAATTTCATTTTTCATTTTTCATTCGAAGGTACAAGAATCAAAATTAAATAAGGCATTTTCCTTTTCAAGATGAAATAGGGATGGCAGAATATATATATATATATATATATATATATATATATATATATATATAATAAATGCGACTAGTTAATTACTGGGATTTGGATATTAGGCATTTTGGGTTTTTCTTTTTTTTTTTTACATATGTAGAGCTCCGTTTCAGTTAAATGACAACCAATCACTCCAATTTAAATTAAGCACTACTCCTTGGAGGAATCTCCTGATGGCACATTTATTGCAAAGCCTGTTAAATGAAGCGCACCCGAAGGAATGGAAGCACGGTGAGCAGCTTTGAAGTTTTAGGAGGTTGTATGTTCGTCTCTCCCAAGTATATAAAAAAAAAGGCGATAAAGGACGAATTGACTACGTTCTCATATGAATTATATAAGATGGTCCTTTTTGCAAAAATGCTAATTTAATACATTTATTACAACTTTTCATGAAAATGTAATCATCTGCACGTGCAGAGAGAGCACAGGTTTAGCAATAGAAGTAATAAGCCGGGCGGCAGGAAGGTTAAACAACTGGTTTATCAGCACCAGTGATAAAAGTGGATAATGAGTAGTTTTCATTCCAGAGGAATTGTCATATATATATAGGAAAAGGGATTTCATTTCAGGTGCTGCAGTTATCATGCCTCCTTTGATAATGGATGTCTGTAAGACGTACAGGAAATGTAAATGGCTTAAAGAACAAAGTAGAGGCGAAAAAAGGAAAATGTTGCTATTTGAGGAGTTAATGCTAAAGGTGGATATAATATCACATGAATGTTTTACACTCAATGTTTCTTTTTAGAGTGAGATTTAGTGGGGAAAATATCAACTATAAAGACAGAAGCATTAGGGTATTAAGTCTGGACCCGACAGAGATCTGAATGGGACTGCCTCATTACCCCATTTATTTTCTCATCAGTAGTTTTGTACACACAGTAATGTTAGACAGTATCCTAGTTTCTTTTTTTTTATAGTGTGCATCTCACACTAAACTGTGTCCGACCTTCAAACTAAATTTAACATTTAATAAAGCTAACATCTAAAACCATAAAAAGCCAAATTGAGGGCCTCAACTTAAATGTGAAATGATGTCTCAAAAATAGTGTTGTTTTTATTTCAGAAAAGCTCCCCCTGGTGAGTAAAATATGAACTGTTCCATTAAAACATGACGCAAACAAGATAGAACTCCTCCAGACGATTCATGTTCACTAAATCTGGACTAAATGAGACCAACAGAATTACGGCCTGAAAAAATTTGGAAATAAATCTCAGCGAAGTACAATATAAACTATTAGAGTTAAAATATGACATATAGCTCACGTTGATTCGATCATATGCACCACATTTGGACTAAAATGGACCAATGGTTAAGAAATTATGGCTCAAAAATGTTTGGAGATAATGTTGGGTTACTTTCCTGCTTCAGGGCAAGAACAACTTGTAATAATTGACTGAAACATAAAATTTGCTCTCTACCAGAAGATTCAGAGGGAGAATGTCCGGTAATAAGTCTGTGGGTTGTAGCTTGCAGCAAGAAATTGATCCAGAGTCCATCTTGGAAAGTCTGGACTTGAGCTCTTCATAGGTGCTGTGGTTGGACCAGAAAAACATCAGTTCACGCTCACAAACTCTCCAATGTGGCTTAAGCAGTTCTGCAAAATACTGCACAACAGTTATTTCAGAGACTGGTCTGCAGAGACTGGTCTGCAGTCATCACAAGAGTTTGGCTGCAGTTGTTCCTGTGCTGTAGAATAACTTGTTATTAAGTTCCGAGGGTGAACACTTTTTAACCCTGACGATTTATTTATAGGATAATCTCTTTGCCGACCATCAAGTCTTCATCTGAGCAAGAGGAATTAGTCAGTGTAGATCAAGTAAATTATACCAGGTGCTATATAGTTATACCATTGGTTCCAGTAGGTGTGTCCAGAGGTCGTTATGGCCTCTTATATTTAGTGCTTACTCAGTTTGTTTCTGTTAAATGTTATATGTCGTTTGGAAATGCGACACAGTTACATAAGAGACACAAAAGCCACAGAGAAAACAACAATGCAGTCATACTGCCTTAAGTCTAAGTCCTGGTATTGCAGAGAAGCAAAGACTGATTCACTGTTGTTCCATTGCCTCCCCCCCCCCCCCCCTATCCAGTCTGGTCGCATCGTTTAACTCAATGATATATAAAATACAGATTATGCAACAAGAGGAGCATGATCGAAGCAAAAATCTGTCTGGCAGAGTACTTAATGCCAAAGTTGGAAGACAAGTCAGGTTAAAAAAACGAAAACGGAAAACAACATATATCTATTATGTAGGAGATATCAACAAGCATTTTCATTAAAAAAAAACAGAAAAACAGAGTTCTGTCTCAGAAAATCTCACTTGAGACAAATCCCACTCACAAGTCCAACCTGTAACCATGGAAACAGAAAAAAAAGGATATGTACCATTTCAGTTCTGGGTTGTTGTGTTCAAAAAGTTGTGTCAAAGAAAATATTCGTTTATAAACTATTTTTGAAACCACTCAAAAACAGTCTGGGATTTATTGTGGTTGTGGTCATGGTTATCTTTTTAACTCTTTGGAGAAGATGTCGTCTTAACACCTTTGATTTCATATAGCTGGTAAATAGAGCTTACAGAAAGCAGGTGTGTTGTCTGACTGCGTCGGAGAAATACAGTCGTACCTGTATTAATCTGCTGTTTTCCCTCATGTGGCTCTGTTATGCTATCATTTATTTTTACAGGGTCTGGCACCAACATTTCAGTGCAATCTGCTTAAGTGTTGTATATATTGCACCTTTATTTATTCAGCCTGCGTTTCATTGTGGATTACGATAGTGCTAGGGATTATTATTATTAGTTGTTTTGTTTTTTTATCAGGTCTGTTGGTTTCATTTATTTAAATGATTATAAAAATAATGGACAATAATAAGCTCTCTCAGTTCACGACGCGGCAGCTGTATAATCTGTTACACGGTTAATGGACTATCAGGAAGTATTTGCAGCTCTACCAGACAGCCTGTGCAAAATATGGGGACTTGAAAAATACAGCTTTGGACACAACCCCACAATTTATCCCATGGGAAACATTTCCCGTTGAAGTACACTGCCATATCGTAAACCTTTAAATGGCCCCCTGATTTTCCATTGTAAATACACATCACGCCATAGCCCTCCGTAGCTCAAGCTCGACCGACACACGGCGTGCAGATGTGATGGACGGGGGTTTAATGTGTTAATGCTTTGTGATTTATGGGACCTCTGTCTGCGGTCAGGTGATCATGGTAACCGGGGACCACCCAATCACAGCCAAGGCCATCGCTAAAGGTGTGGGCATCATCTCTGAGGGCACTGAGACGGTTGAGGACATCGCAGAGAGACTGAACATCCCCTTGAGCCAAGTTAACCCCAGGTGTGTGATTGTGTCTGAGCAGGTTAAGGGCATGGGCTCAAGCATCTGGGAGTGTCTACAGGATGTGTGTGTGTGTGTGTGTGTGTGTGCATGTGTGTAATGAGACGATCAATACCACTCACACATCTGTCCATTGAATGTGAAGGTGAAAGCAGTTCTCAGTTAGCTTAGCATAGCATTACAGATGAACAAAGTGGGAAAAGATCAGTCTCCGTCTTTCTGAAAGTAATATAATCCACTTTCCGCCAACTCTAAAACCCACAAATGAACTGTTTATATCCTTTTTTTAAGGTGAACAAGAATACACTCCATGCCATTGAGATAAAGTATTAAATTAATAGTATGGAAAGTCAGAATGGTAATGTGACGCATGTAGAGAAGAATGTTTCCTAGAAAGGATCTGGCAATTATTTCATAATTCTCGTTCATGTCATACATAGAAACAAAACATTAATTAAGGCTTAAGAGGTTCCGGCACATTTTTTTACTTTTAGACAACGCAGTTTGGCTGTTTTCCCAGTCCTTTATGTAAAAATTTGATATGTTTACCTCCCGGCTTCTGAGACTGATATTGACCCTCTTCCAACTCTGCAAAACTGTTCTTTTAAGACTAGAAGCATGCAATAGTGTATTTTCTGAATGTGGAGGGCATTTGTATTTGTGTGTAGTTGGTGCAGTGGGTAGCAGAGTCGCCTCACAGCAAGAAGGTGTTGGGTTCAAATCCACCTCTTAAACTGCATTGAGTCTGTGTGGAGGTCCACCTGTGTTTGCATCTTGCATGGGTTCTCTCCAGGTTCTCAATCTTCCTCCCAAAGTCCAAAAACATACGATATAGGGGATTTGCTGACTCTAACTTGTCCATGAGTGTGAATAGTTGTCTGTCTCTATGTATCGGCCCTTTGATGACCTGTCGCCTTGTCCAATCTCAGCTGTCATGGGCTCCATCCCATCCTCAAACATGAATAGGATAAGTGGTTACAGAAGATAAATGAATGAATGAGATATTAAGAAAACGCTGATGCCTCCCTTTGCATAATCACGCCCAGTTTTACTTCTTCCTGCGTTCATGTGATTGTGCCTGCGTGTGTGCGTGTTTTCCCCAGGGATGCTAAAGCCTGCGTGGTGCACGGCTCTGACCTGAAGGACATGAGCGATGAGTATCTGGACGACCTGCTGAGGAACCACACTGAGATAGTGTTTGCTCGAACCTCTCCTCAGCAGAAGCTCATCATAGTGGAGGGCTGCCAGAGACAGGTCAGTGGACAGGGCTGTGTTTGTGTGAGATGGCGCAAATGTGTGTGTGCTCTGTTTGAGAGAAGAACTGCTGAATAGCAGTGTGTGTCTACGGTTGAATATGAGCAAATGTGCGTTTTGCAATAAATTCTGGATGAATGCTTGAATTCTGCTTGTTTCTGTGGACGGGTCAAATACAGGTGCTTATTTATGAATGTGTGTGTCTTTGCCATTTAAAGCTGAATACACAATGTGTGTAACTGTGGATGTGCAGGCGGTGGAATAGATGAATAAATTCTTTTGGGGTTATGTGTGTGTGTTTGTGTCTATGGCTATAATTGAGGTACATATTAGTCTTTATCATCACTTTTTTTCCCTGCTGTTTATGACCATTAAATCATACGAGAACAGTTTAATAGGTCAATAAAACACATTTTAAGTTTGTTTTCCAACCCAAAACGCAACCTTCACTGACTTCTGCTTGGATGTTGGGAACCCGCATTATGTAGACGATAAGATGGGTCCAATCAGGTATCAGGAAATCCTAGAAGATAACATCACGTTTTCTGCGATGAAGCAGAAGCTTTGGTGTCACCAAAAGGACAATAATCACATGCAGACCCCAAAGTACACCAGGGTTTGGTTTCAGAGGGAGTCCTGGACCATTATACAGCCTCTCAGGACATGAATCCCACAGAGAATCTCTGATGGGATGTTTGGGAGGTTGTTGCAGTATGTGAACCCCGGGATTGTTAAAGAACTAGAGGCCTTTGTCATGAGGAACAGCAGGTCATCGGTTTCCCACAAACTGTTAGAGATGCATGCAATTAGGTATTGGGGCATTTTTAGAACAGACTTAAATACCTGATGCCCTGAGCTCGTTAAACTGTTCTTGTGCAAAGTGGTTGATGCAAACATCTAATATATAGCTTATTCTGCCAATAGACCAAACATATAATGTGGTTTTGAGACATTTTGCTTCTAAATATATATGCATTAATGTATGTATTCTCAGTTTTTATGTGTAAAATGGGGAAAATAGATGTCTATTCACTTTCACGTCCCTATATATTGAGGTCATGCTACAATTCCCCCCAACTCACTCAGTCTCAGTCCGTGTGACTGAAAGATTGCAACTCAATCCCATTTTTCATTTAATCTCCCCAGAGCTGCTTTGAAAAGACATTATTAAGACAGAAGGGGAGGAGGGGGTTGAGGCGAGGGGAGTGGAGTGGAGTGGAGGGAGAAAAGCTTAAATCAAAGTCCTTATCTTTTCTCTTCTTGGCACTTTTTCTTCACCGGACCTTTTGGGTGTAGGGGGCGATCGTGGCTGTGACAGGGGATGGCGTGAACGACTCTCCGGCCCTGAAGAAAGCCGATATTGGCGTTGCCATGGGGATTTCCGGCTCTGATGTGTCCAAGCAGGCTGCCGACATGATCTTGCTGGATGACAACTTCGCCTCCATTGTCACCGGAGTGGAGGAGGGTGAGTGCGGGGGAATACTGAGGAGGAAAAAAGGCAAAAAAAAAAGGGAGAACAATGTGATAGGGAGAAGCAGAGATGAAAAGAAAAAGGAATCAAAGCGAGTCAGAGAATGAAAGAGATTGAAGTTTAAAAGCTTTAAGATATTCAGTGATTATGTGAAAATTAGACTAATATTGGGTTTGATAAGATATTTTACAGTGCACCCAGTCTTGAGACTTGTGATTTCGTCAAGAAAATTAAATTCAAGGCATTAGCATAATAAAGCATAATAAGTCTCGTTTTATTCAAAGACTATCTCAAGAGTCAAACTGATGTGAAACTAGTATTAGGTATTTTTTATAAAAATATTTATTTATATAGATATATATATATCTATATATAGGCCTTCTAAATCTTTTTTGACTGGACGTATGACTTAAGGCCGTCCACAAGAGACTAAGAAAGCATTCATGTGGTGCACGAAAGGTTTATTTTTCACCAACTCAAGTGTGAGTCTGCAAATTTTTCTTGCCAACTTTTACATTATAGGAACAGAAACATGGCCGACATTTCCTTGAAGGTAATTACGGTTAAGCATGTTTTATGGAAAGAACATGTAATTGTAGACAAAAAAATTTAGACAAACATACCATCACAACTAAAAGAAACAACCTTGGTTTGACTCTCATGGTATGACTCGCTGACCACCAAAACCTATCCCTAGAATTAACACATTGGTATCACGTGATTAGTTTAATGGTTTTTCTAGAAAAATGTACATTTGTCTTCAGGATCAACTTCTGAATCTTCACGAAAAACATCAAATTGGACGCCTAACTGAATCAAATCCGTTTCAGCTACAATTTGATCCTAGTTCAAGTCTGTACAATTATCATTTATGATGTCACAGCAGTGAATTTTCTAAGTAAGTGCTTATACCGCTGTCGTATGAATGTATGGTGATGTAATTGTAGGAATTATCCATGTAGTTAGTATCAAAAAATGTGTAATCATCTACATCCCACAAAGGTAAAGAACCTTGAAAAAACATTGGAAAACAGATTGGAAACATTTTTACCCTCTCTACCTCAGCAAAATTCCTTCATGACATTTTGTGTAGCCCTGCAAACCGTTTACGCTCATAAACATATGAACGAAAACAAGCTTCAAACATGTTGCTTAACCTTCCTAATGTCTGTGGGTCAAATCAGACCCATTTCTAAAGTTCTTACATCATAAATGTTTCTGAAAGCCTCTATTGTGGCCTTGGATAAAACAGATGTCATTGTGCGCCTTATTATCCATCACTTTATGTTCCTCTGGTCTTGACTCTAGTTAAATAAGTCATAAGTCCCCTCTTTAATTGAAATAAAAAAGAAAAAGGTCTATTTTAATGTGAATGAGGTCCACTGATCAGTATTTCTATACAGACATTTACAACCTGTGGTAATGTCTTGGAATGACTAAAAGGTGTAACACAGAATTGTGAGGTAATTTATTCATTATTAAAAATCAAACTTAAAGCAAAAACTTAAAAACTTAAAAGTAATCTACTATTACTGTAAAGTAGTTCAAATCTGACATGGTCGGAGAGAATCAGCATATCTTAATCGATAACAAGGATGTTCAGGGGTAACAGTCAGGGTCAATCATTTCATATTCGATGAAGTCTGGAGAATTCAAACGATGAAGTTCAATATTCCGACTCTACCATAGTAGCATGTCCAAAATCAAAATCCAATCCAAAATCTACCCACATACCCGGGTGTTAATTATATATGCGTATACATGAATATTGCAGGTCTACATCTTTCTTTCATGTGTCTCTGATCGCTGCAGGTCGTCTCATCTTTGACAACTTGAAGAAGTCCATCGCGTACACGTTGACCAGTAACATCCCCGAGATCTCGCCCTTCCTCCTCTTCATCATCGCTAGCGTTCCCCTCCCACTGGGAACAGTCACCATCCTCTGCATCGACCTTGGCACTGACATGGTGAGCGGCGGTGAAGATCCACTCCCTTTTTCTTTCAGCCCGTGTTTCGACAGACTGAACAAAGTTTTCTTTCGTCACCTCATTATTTCCGTCTAGCAACACTCATTGTCGAACCCGTCACGCATTTTCCTAGTGTTTTGATGCTGAGTTCCTGTATTTGCATTTCCAGATTTAAAATTTCAAATATAAATGCCTTGATTTAAAAAAAAAAAGAAATCTAAAAAAAAAATCTGATGGCAATCTTATGAATTTTCAACCCTCTGGGGTCTGACGTTACCCATATACTATATGAACCCTAACCATGTTATATTTTATAATCCATATTATTTATGTAAATTAGGTCGATTGACCATAGATCATATGAAGGCTTACTGTGGTAATGAGACTGAATTCATTTTATCCCAGGTTTACCAGAATCACACGGTCAACGTAAGTCAATATGAAGGTTGGATCTAAACTGCAGGTTTTGTTGTGTATTTCTAATCCAAGTGGTTATTATTTTTGACTTTGACTTTTTTTGGATGACAATGATGGTGGCTGAACAAAAATGTCTGACTCTTCACATCAAAGGAGTCCAGGGTCTGCAAACAGATGCCAAATTCATAAAGCACTATTTATTTAAGAATATGAATTCATTCATTTTGGCGCTGGGTGCAATTTGGAGTAATCAGTTGATCCATGCTGCATGTTTTTGGAGTGTGGGAGGAAGTACCCGGAGAGAACCCACACAAACATGGCAAGAACGTGCAAACGCTTCACAGAAACACAAAAACCAACCAGAGGTAGATTTGAACCCTAAACCTTCTTGCTGCGGGTCAACTGTGCTACCCACTGGGCCTCTCTCAGCCATTCATAACTTGATTTTAAGTAGTGACTATAAGGGTAAACTACACCCTTGCTGTCGTCCCCCGACAGCAAGGGTATATCCCCGAAGAGCCCCCGTCCCTCTGTGTTGTATAAGAACTTTATACTCCTCAAATGAAATGTGTAGTTGTATAAAATCTCTCTCATGAAAAAAACTCTTGAGGAAAATACAACAAATACAAGATAGATCTCCTTCAGTCGATTCATATTCACCTGAGTTTGCCGTGGTGAAGCGCGTTGGGCAGGTGTGGGAATACTCACAAGTCCTCGTCTGAGTGCCTCTATGTTGGAGTTTTCCCCGGAGAATGGGAGGTTTGCCTCCATTCCACTAAACGTTGCAGGACCGAAGGCTCTGACTTTTGTCCGTGCCTACGTACAGAACAGTAGTTCAGATTGTCGGGCCTTCTTGGAGACTCTGGCTGGTTTCCTAGAAAGGGTTCCAGCCAGAGACTCATCAGTTATCCTGAGTGACTCCAACACCCACGTTGGCAACGATGGAGAAACCTGGAGGGTTGTGATCGTGAGAAACGGTCAGGCTTTGCTTTTGGACTTCTGTGCTAGTCATGGACTGTCCGTTAACAAACACCATTTTTGGGCGTAAGACGACTCATAAGTTTACTTTGTACCAGGCCAGTGATCTTTGATCGACAGCAGAGCTGTCCGCTGATCACCACCTGGTGTTGAGTTGGATCAGATTAGTCAAGTAAAGGCGCTGACCTGGTAAATGGAAATGAGTTATGGGGGTGAACTGGGAATGTCTAGGGAAATCAAAATCCGAAAATTCTGGACTCACAGGTAATTTTTGTGGCGTTTCAGCGACTCCTAACTAATGGATTCTACTTGCTTACATGTTTCCAGGCTACAGACATGCAAAAGGTTGACATGAAGGAAAGCAGCATTAATACTGGTGTCAGATATGAGTGCCTGAAGGTAAAAACCAAGAAATGTCTGTTTTTAATTTGCGCAATCTTTCGGCGGGGGGGAGTTTGGCTTTTAGCGCACTGCCGACAACCATTTGTTGGAGCAAAACAAAGAGCGCGTGACGCTCACATGCAGATTTACCTTTCATAGCTCTGCTATTTACCGATGCCATTCCCAGCAGTCACTGAAAAAAAAGAGTTGCTGGCACGCTGCTAGCCTAAGGGGCGTAATCCATCATTGCAAAACAAAAGAAGCACAGCGTGAATATATATCCATAGGACTTATTCCCTTCTTCTCATTACTTCAACTTTAATTTTTCCTGCTCTCAACCGCCAGACAGAAGCGCGCTGTAGGAACCGACGAGCAAAAGGCTAACACTTTACAAGACGTGAGGTACATGCACTTTTATGGCCTCCTATTTGTCTGTCGGGAAGCGTTGTAAGGTGAAAGATGAAGAGAGGCTGCTTGCTTTCACAATTAATAAAGCGGTTTGACATAATTCTCAGGAGACATCAAATATGAACTTGTTTGGTTTTGTAGCGGCATGACAGGTGTGTTCATGTTGAAAGCTACTTTACTTAATTGCCTGCCATCACGGGGTACGGCGCCGTCCTCTATTGGCGGGATATTCTTTCAAAAAAGTCGATGATTGAAATTTAAAAGTGCCTAATTTGTGCACCTGCTTTGCATATAAAAAACACGTCTCCTTCAAAGAAGCGCGGCTGCCCGCGTTTAACAACCGCTGGCGGCGTGAGCGGCTACATGTCCGCTTTGAAGAGCAGCGGCCAGGAGAATGAAAAACAATCAAATCTTCTGTAAAGTACAGAAAAAAAGTGTTTATACTACAGTTCCTAAAAGTAAGGACAATATTATTCCATGTTCAGCGGTGACGTTGTTAACAGCTCTTTAACAGCGTAGTTCAACTCGTGGCGATAGACTCCAGGGCTCTGCTGAGATTTAGCATTGACCAGAAAGCACTTTGGAGCCTGCCGTGGTTGTTTTTAGCGAGGGATGCCATGTGGAACAGCATGGCAGCAAAAGATGTTTATCAAGGCGCAACGTGGCACACTTAAGGACTCTTCAGCACTGAAGAGAAAAGATCAATGGCAGGCAATCACATCCTTTTCCCTTCCCTCATCCTTCTCAACCGCTGTGGGTCAGTGGAGTGTGACACCAAAACCAACCAGATTCGTAGACAGCGGAGCTCCTCTTCAGTTTCACACGGGGCCCAGTGCCCGTCTGAAATCCCACCTAAGACGCAGAGATCTCCTGCCTGAAGTGACACATATTGCTTTGCTCCTTATACCTGGTACAGCAGACAATATAAGATCTTTATTACCTGGACCTCTCCTCCTCCCTCTTTTGTGAGAGTCTTCAAATCCACTATCAGTCCCTCTAATCTTGTCTCTCCTCTCTGTCAATGTCAGTTCTTCTGCTCCCCCTCTTGTGCACTTTTCTCGTATTTCCCTCTTCCACGCCGTAATGGAATGCTGAATTGCATTAATAGCGAGGGTGTTTCACACAGTGAGGGTCACTTTGCCTTTATACTGTTGCCACAATGAGAGATCCTCACACGGGAAATATAAAGGCTCCGTGAAATTAGCTGATTTTGCTCTTACCTGTTATTTCCACCAGGTTCCGGCTATCTCCTTGGCTTACGAGACGGCTGAGAGTGACATCATGAAACGCCAACCCAGGAACCCTAAAACAGACAAGCTGGTCAACGAGCGCCTCATCAGCATGGCCTACGGACAGATAGGTTGGTCCTCTTGAGGCTTTTGCAGTGAAGTCATGGCTATAATAAACATCCCAGGCATGAAAATATTGAAAATGGACTTTTATGAGATGCCCTGGCCTTTATGATTGTTTGTGGTTAAGAACAGTTGACGAAAAAATCAATCCGGAGGTGGGCAGACAGTCGGGGACGAGTCGGGCGTTTTCCTGCTAATTGTCGTGACATTTACAACAAATTGAGTGAAGAGAGTGCAACTATTTTCCGCCTAATCTCGGTCATGTTTCACTGGTTGGAGCCGCGCTTGAATGCGTGCTTTTTTATCTCCGCTTTTATACGGTTTGGGAATAGTGGATATCAAAGGCTGGCCCAATTTCATAGGCTGTTAAATAGGTCGAAATATGACAGGGCTTCATTGGATGACAATTTAAAGCTGAACGTGATCAAAACAGCCGGCAACTCCACATAGGCCCCTATAATTCATCCAAGATGAACACCACAGGGGCAGAAAACTTTTGCAGGTCACATCAAATCACATTTACAAGCTACCGTTATGACATTACAGCTTCCTGTCCTGAGGCATCGATGCTGAGCGTTTAAAGATGTACCGTCCAGGATTTATTGCCTTCTGTGTGTAAATACTCCTTTTAAAGGTGCAGGAATTGAAAAATTCACAGCCTGTTGAAGACAGGACTTGTTATGCCTTTAATGTGCCTCACCGATCTGGATCAAAGTTATTTAAAGGGGAATAAGGGGTCATTTTAGTTCACCTTATGAGCGCGCAGCAGAAGCAGTAATCCAATCAAATCAATGTCTTCATGACAGAAGGTAGCAGGCGAGGCGGCAGGACAGAACGGGGGTGTGACCTTGTTTTGCCGATGTGCTAAGCGCTTTAGTCACAAGCCAGCTAACTCTGACAGGAAGGAAATCAACTGAAAGTCGGTGCAATGTCTGCTTTCAATCATTAGGAGACAACGGAAAGGGATTGATTTTGTCATGTTATTCAATTGTTCAGACGCGTGTCAAACCTCCTCCACACACAGACGTTGGGTTCTTATCTCATGCATCTGCCGGCTGCAGACTGTCAAATAAAAACAACTGTAGGCAGGATAAAACAGGATGTGCATGACGAGATAAAGATAATCGACTGTTGAATCTCATTACCAGGTTTGTCAAATATGAAATCTTTGGGTTGGCATCAAATTTTTCAGCTTAGTCTAATATTTTTTATCATATTTCGTCCCAATTTCCTGTTTCTTGTTTTGGTCAAGTTTTAGTTAACTAAAATCATGGACTAATATTACTCAAAGAAATCCAAAGTATTAGAGATTTAGTGAGGAGAAAGTGTGAAAATCTTGTCATATGATCATTACTAGCATTCCAGTCAAACTAGTGGATAAAAGATGTTTTTCTCATTTCACTCTAACTTCACATCAGGTTTATCAATGTGAAATATGAAGGTGATGACCGGTTGAATAATTCAGAATTCAGCGTTGCAGTAAGTGTCTGATGATGCAAATTAAAGGAATACTTCCATGGAACATGCTCTAATTAGCATTTTTTGTTTTTTTTTTTAATCTTGCGCTGCTCCAAGCCAGACAGCCTCATATATAAAACCTCTTATGATTGGTGCTGCCTTGTAGTCACATTTTCACCAACAATAATTCATGTTCATTTAGTCACAACCGGGCATTGTCATGTATTAGGCGTGGGAAATAAAGATAATAGATGAAGAAGAAATGAACACTGAACTAATCCAGAACCATCATTCTTCAGCATAGTTGATGCCCAGAAACTAATTTCACACAGAAAAACCCAATACTATTATGTTGGTTTAGTATGGTACTAGTATGATGGAGAGGGACGACGTGTGCAAGAGTGGAGCAAATGTTCCAACATTATAAGCAAAAATCATTGAGGGTCGGTCGAAGTAACAGCTTCTGAAAAAAGATCAAAGCCAAACTCCTATTGAATAAGATGATTGATGAACAGCATTTCAGTCCTAATCTATAACCCTACATTAGCAGATTCCATGTATGTGAATAGTCCTAAAATAAATCCATTTGAGCTACAATCACTGATGTAGTAACTAAGACTGTACTCCCAAAAAAAAACAGTCACATTTTAGTATAATTCCTGTAAATAAACGCCTGTCAAAAAAACACCTTTATCTATAAAGCCTGTAATTTCCGTAATTGATCTGTGGAAACATTCTATTCATTGCAACATGGGGCTCTAATACTACAGAAATCTAATCCATCAACGCACCATTTACACAATAATTATATTACCACCCATCCTTTTCTGCAACCCACCACACTAAATCCATTATCCGTATCCGTCAGGTGAGCCGATCACAAAGGACAGCTCCTTCAGTTCAGTTGATTGAATCCTCTTCATCAGATTTCACTTACAGTGTGCCAGAAAAAGTCCTCTAAAAGTTTTAGACTGGGCAAGCTGTGATATCTGATAAAAAATTTAAAAAAAAAACCTGATTGGACCATTCCACGGGTGAAAAGCTTCATTAGTGAGTCTTGACGGAGTAGGAAAGGAGAAATCCCCCAGGGGCTCAGTCCTTCACAAGAAAAGGTGAGGAGAGATTCTCAAATATGAAAATCACTATAGACTGCACGTGACCTTCAAACCCTGAGATGTCAGTGCGGGAATGATTCTAAACACACTCGTTGCTGCATCTACCAATGCATGATGGGACTCTAGCAGGTGAGGCACAAGCCACAGATAAAAAACATCCAAGAAGTATTTCAGGCTTCTCTTGAACCAAACTCGCCCGAGTTGGACGCAATATGGAAAAATTGAATATTGAGAATTGAGGCCCACAATCCACTTTTGGAAATCATGGGCATTGTGTCCCGCAAACTGAAGAGGAAAAAAGACGATGGGGGAGACATGGGATGATTTAAAACGCAGCGTCTGGGATGGTGTGGGCGGGTGTCAGTAGCCACGGCATGAGTAACTTACACACCTGTGAAGGATCTGTTAATGCCTAACCTGACTTACGCTACCAACGTCTTTTCCAGAAACGTTCCTGCTTATTCCATCAAGATAGTAAAGCCAAATTCTGCCTTTGGTGTAAAAAAGCACAAGCACTAGACTGTGCTGCCTGCAGTCCAGAACCGTCCCCCCATAGAAAATGCTTGGCCCATAATGAAGCACAAAGTCCACCAACGAAAACCTCCGACTGTTGAGCAACAGAATTTGTCTGTCATGCAAGAATTGGACGAAATCCCACCACGAAAACGTCAACGATTTGAAAAAAAGGGATGTCATAAAAAGATAGAAAAAAACTGCACTTTTTAGAAGCATTATATTCACAAATAGCATTTAGTGTATTTGTACGCCGGACTCACTGGGGATTCTAAATGTATCAGTCAGTTGAAACAGGAAGTTTATTCACAGACACCTGCTGCTTACTGGGCATTGGAAAGACAACCTGAACAACCTGAACATACCTTTATGTCTGTTATTTTTTTCATTTTTAGCAGGGGAGATTAGTTGATTGCAGAATTGCCTCACAAAGAGAAGAATCTGGGTTCATTTCCATTTCTGCGTGTGTGAAGTTTGCATGTTTTCCCAAATGTTTGTGTGTGTTCAGTCATGGATCTCCAGCTTTCTCAAACAGTCCAAAATAAAAATACAATCTAAGAGAAGTGGTGGCTCTAAATTGTCTGTACTGTAGTTGTGAATGGTTGTTTGTCTCTATGTGGCGGTCCTGTGATGAACTGTTGAGTTCCAGTGTTTGTATCCCGCCTATCCCCTAATGTCAGCTGGGATTGGCTCCAGCCTTCTCCCAATCCTGAAAAAGTATAAGAGGTCACAAAAAATGGATGCATATCTTTGGACTGTAGGAAGACAGAGTAGTGGGAAAACCCAGTGAGAACATACAAAACATTCAAAACATCAGATGGATATGAACCAAGAACCCTCTTGCTGTGAGGCAGCAGCGCTCCCTAAGAAAACAATAAGGTGTATCAAATGATGATGGCGCTGTTGATGCTTGTCGTCTCCAGGAATGATCCAGGCTCTTGGTGGCTTTTTCACTTACTGTGTGATTTTGGCGGAAAACGGATTCCTCCTTAAGGAGCTGACTGGCATCCGCATCCAGTGGGACGATCGTGGAGTCAATGACCTGGAGGACAGCTATGGGCAGCAGTGGGTAAGGAGAGGGATACAACCACAAATCCAGCACAGCCTCTGAGTTTCCCCACACTCACACAGGATTAAACGTGTTTCAGACCTATGAGCAGAGGAAGATCATCGAATTCACCTGCCACACCAGCTTCTTCACCAGCATCGTGGTGGTCCAGTGGGCCGATCTCATCATCTGCAAGACCAGGAGGAACTCCCTCTTTCAGCAGGGCATGAGGTGAGTGAGTGAGTGAGTGAGTGAGGGAGTGAGGGAGGGAAAAAAAGGAAAGGGTCTGAATAAACTGATAGGTTTAAGCATTTTGTTGTCTAAATATCTTCTCTTCCGTTCAACAGGAACAGAATCCTCATTTTCGGCCTTCTTGTCGAGACCGCTCTGGCTGCCTTCCTCTCTTACTGCCCTGGAATGGACGTTGCCTTGCGCATGTATCCCCTGAAGTACGCTCTGCATATGCATATCTCCATCGAAGCGAAAAATAACCTCTTAAAGACCTATTACGCCGCCATTAGTCTGTCATTCTCAACTTTAAATGAAGTCCGTGATCTTCTTAAACACCCTGTTGTTATCCTTGATATTAAAAAATGGCTGCAATGAAATTGAACAATTTGCAATTTGCCTGCAACTCACTGCTGCTCTATTCATCCCCTGGCCCATTATCCTCCCCTCCTCTTCCTCTCAGGACATCGTGGTGGTTCTGCGCCGTCCCGTACAGCCTTCTCATCTTCATTTATGATGAGGTCCGTAAATTCATTCTGCGGATGAACCCCGGAGGTAAGCAGCCATTAAGAGGAACCAAGATTAAAAGGTTTCAGCCTTTCTTTGTCTAGTTAATAAGCCCGAAAGAAAAGAAAAACCAAGGGACACTGTAGTGATTGACACCCATATCTCAGGAACCACACGTGCCATTTTTCCATCCAGAACTTTTTTTTCTCCTGTCTCCTGTGCCACTCTCTGCCTTCTGACTGTCCTTGTCAAAGAAAATAGTCATCTTGAAAGAGTAGACCGTACGCTCACTCCGAGGAGCCACTGATTGACAAAGTAGCCTCGGCGCCGCTCTGCTGATCTGACCTGAAGGCTCCCAGCAGGCGTTTGACAGCGGTGTGACACGTTCAAGTTCAATGTCACTCCCAGTCAAGCGCAAGAAAAGAACCAATTTTGAACTCAAGAAGATAAAAAAGGGAAAATAAAAAGGAAAGCATGCGTTTAAAACCAGATTGGTAGCGAGACTTAATGATTACGCAATAGGTAAGCAGACATTAGTGCTACAAAAAAGAAGGAAATAGACTTTAGTTTTGTCTTATTTGGTGAATTTGGGTAGAAAACTGTTGGTTTTTTTAGCGCAGGTGCCATCTTATGAATCTTGTGAAGTAAATCTGTGGATTTTGGGGGAATTTGCATCATTTTTTAAGCAGATCTTAATTAGCTCATTGTCAGTTTTACCGGAAACCTTCAGCACATTGATTGCTGCTCGTCCTCAAGGTTTAATTTTTCATATGGCAGCATGTACATGCAGTGCCGTCTGGTTGCTGGAGGAGGCATCCATTTTTTTGATAAAAGGAGCACGAAACTGGGACAATCACAAGTTCACATCACCTCGTAAATCTAATCTGAGTTGATTCTTGGGCCGAGGACTTGGGCCAGAGCATCTTCAATTCCTGATTTCTTCAGATTTCATCCAAAGTTCTTTTTATATATCTGACTGCAAAACTGACACTGGTGATATAATCCACCGTTTGCTTCTTTAATGACAGAGACGGACCGGTCCGATTTAACACAGATTTGGTGCCTATGACTCGACTCGAGGAGATCTTTCTATATTTTATACACAACTGGAAGCTTTTTTCTTTTTTTCTTTTTTTTATGGAAAACACTATTTTTCAGACATAACCTCACATTTTATTTGAGGAGATCAATCGGAGGGATTGCAGGGGATTGGGGACTTTTCGGGGATATACCCTTGCTGCCGGAGTTGATAGTGTAGGAATAGTTCATAAAAGCAGCTTCACCGCCGTGTTTGTGGAGCTTTGGGCACGATGAAAAGACCAGCTTTGGAGCACCTGATGGTTCTTCATGGTTATAAGATATTTAAGGGTCAGAGGCGTTGTGTACGAAGGCGCTACAGCATTCAAAGCTTTGAAGGTAACTAAAGGACGTGTAAAATCAATTCTAAGAGAAACAGGGAACGATGTTGAATGAAAACAGGAGTGAGGCTCTCTTATGGTCTTAGTGAAGAGTTGAGCTGCTGAATTGTGTCAGAGATCCAATTTCTCGATGGGTTTACCTGGATGTAATAAAGCATGATGAGCTTCTAAACATCATGGTTCTTGTTAAAAAATGGCCAAATTTTGGCGACATTTCTCAGTCGGAACAAATCCGTCGCTCTCACCGTACTGATAACAGGTTTTAATCTAGAGACTAGAATGGCACCTTTGGCCTGAAGGTAAGAACCTTTATCGCAAGTAGACATCAATCTTTATATTCTGCCAGCACAGAGAACACATGTAGAACTTGCACCAGGAAGCAGATTATACCCTTTCAGCGCCAACAGAAACAGTAGTGAATGATGGGAGAGGAAATTACAGCGGGCTGGTGAAGACGACTCGGGAGATAAGCCTTTAAAGATCACACACATGATACGGACACACCACAATAGCTCACGATCTGTTAACCGCTACGACGTCTCAACTCAGAGGGGGCAAGACACGCGGGGAGACAAATAGAATTTATCCTGACAGTTAATCATTTCTGTTAATCTGCGTGTCACGGGCGGCTGATCAGAGTCTTGGAGGTGTAAGGAGATTCATTTGGAAATGTTCGGAGACAAAGGCGGTGGGATGAATATAAATAGAGTGATGCAAAGGGATGTTATGAAAAGCGCCTGTCGTTTTTTGTCTCGGACACTTTCACCCCCTTACCTCTTTCTGTCTCTCTCTCTTTATTCCAGGTTGGGTGGAGCAGGAGACATATTATTAACATTGAGAAAATGTCGGTTTGAATTGTGACTCATCTGTGTGTCTCTGTGTGTGATTGTGTGTGTGTGTGTGTGTGTGTGTGTGTGTGTGTGTGTGTGTGTGTGTGTGTGTGTGTGTGTGTGTGTGTGTGTGTGTGTGTGTGTGTGTGTGAGAGAGGAGAATTGTTTCTTTGTCCGGTCTACTATTGCATGCATCATCTCTCAAAATCTGATAACCATGAAACAAGTATTTCATTGTGCTTTAAGTTTAATCTCTATGTTTACGTTTCCAACAGTACAGTGTTTATGCCTACAGTAAGTGCCGTACTTACACCGTTACCAAAGCGATGTTTGACTGTGGAAAAAAACAGTGGTGGTTAATAATGTGAAATAAAATGGATCCATCAAATTCTTCACCATACTGTCAGTCCGTTTTTGTTGTTTTGCTGTTATTGAAAAATAATCTGCTTTTTTTTTAATCGACAGCTCAGACATGTCGATTATTTATACGATTACAACGATACTAATAACAGAATCAGTATAAGAGATGAAGCGATGAACTGGTGACTTGTCCAGGATGTACCCCACCTATCGCCCGATGTTAGCTAAGATAGCTCCAGCCTCCAGTCGGAGGTCATAGCCCCCATGGACAAGTAGGGTCGATGTCCCCGAGAACCCGCGCAACCGTGACCCAGCCACCCTCCAGAGTCGGGCAGGCTAAAGGGGGAACCCGCACCACCACGTACCGTGGACATGATGTTGTATTGACTTGATTGGGTGGGTAGTTGTATGAAAGTGTAGTAAGGCAGATATGTGGTATGTTGGTAATAAAGGTGGTGTGATTAAAATTGGGGGCAGTTGGGGCAAAGATCCCCCTGCTGTCAGGCAGTGGGATCCAATTGAGTCAATAAAAAATGAGGCAGGAGCCCCCCCCCCCGACACTCACACACACACACATAGACACACACATTCATCCCTGCCGAAAAACATATTTTAAAAAAAGGAAAAGGTTTTTAATGTAAGTGATGATAATTAAAGTAAAACAAGGACCTAAGACCTGAAGAACCAGCACAGAACCGAGTTCAACGAGTTTGCTCATGTTGACAGTCATAAATATCTACAACAATGTTGGCAATAAACCCGGGCAAAGCCTCAGAAAATGTCCAGAGACACAATCCGGCAGTCTGTAAATGAACAGAAGCTCTAACAGGATTTCATCACCTTCCCAGCTTACTAGAGCCCAATTAAGAGATTCCCCAATGTCACTAAATCACCAACGCTTTACTAAAAAGCTGCATGACTCCTTGGAAAAACACATTTTTGGCTTCCTGTTTGCACAACATTTCAGACCTCAGCTTTTTAAAGTGCCAAACATCCATCCTGGATGGAGGCTGGGGGGCGGAGAACTCCCTGGACAAGTCCTCAGTTGATCACAGGCCCGACATCATTCACACTCACATTCACACCTATGGACAATGTACAGACACCAGATCTCCAAGACTGTATGTTTGTGGACACCAGATCTCCATGACTGTATGTTTGTGGACACCAGATCTCCATGACTGTATGTTTGTGGACACCAGAACTCCATGACTGTATGTTTGTGGACACCAGATCTCCATGACTGTATGTTTGTGGAAACCAGAACTCCATGACTGTATGTTACCAATATTACCATTCTGATTAAGTAATGGTATCAGCACATTCTGTCTGTGTAGATTTCCATTCATCCAGGTCGTGGTAATCCACGTTGGTTGGAATCCAAAGCAACTGGACTTTCCGTTTTGGCTTGAAGACGTTTCACGTCTCATCCAAGAGGCTTCTTCTGAAGAAGTTGCTGTCAAATGTAAATAATTGTGCTGGGTCTGACAAGATGTGAAATACATAAATGTATGTAGGAAAATCTACAAGCATCGACTTGGAGGGCCGCCAGTAGAACTCAAATATCTGCCAAGTTTGAAAAATCTTATTTAACTTTTAGCCTCTTTCAGTTGCTAATTTTAATCATTTGATCCAGCACATCCTCTTTAATATCTGACTATTCTTGACACTAGAGATATCAACCTGATAAGTGTATGTCACCACACTATATCGGTTATAAAATTTGCAAAACGGAAAGTTGTAAAAAAAAAAAATCCTGGATCCCTCTCTATATTATGTATCCTGTTCCATTCCACATCCTTAAACCCACATTTGATGAAATCAGTCCAGGGATTTTTGCGTAATCTAACAAACAACGGTGAAAGTAAGGTGATTTTTCCAAAAAATCAGTCAGAAATCGGCGGTAATTTTGTGCCAGATCTGACTTTGCATAAATTGAAACTGTTCAATCAGCAAGCAGCCGACAGATGAGACTGTGTGAGCTTTAGACACCGCAGCGACATACATGCTAGCCAATAAGTATGGTAATAATACATTTAATAATTATTTAATGAGTAATAATAGTAATAAATGTTTTTTTCTTCAGCGCTTTTCAAATAAACAGTTACAGAGTGTTGAGCAGATCAAGATAAAACAGATTACATGGCCGACATTAAAAAAAAAGTAAAACAACACAACATACATAAAAAACAGACCGGATAAAACGGGGAGTATAGCAAATTATTACTTAAAAGTAATTAGTAAAACGCAAATGTTTTTCTACTATCTCTTTCTTGTAAGTGTCAGAAGAAACCCAAAATACCGGCCTTCCGCTGCCAACACTAAGTGACCCATATTACTGGAAAAATATCAGCGAGATCACTAATCTCTGCAATTATTGTCACAATCTTCATTTCAGGAGAATAACTGCAGTGCAATTATCGCTACTTTAGTTCAGCTTAAGTCCCCATAGTTTACTTGTTCTAGGCGCAAAGAGGATGTTTGGATGAACTAAGAGAACCTCGTTCTCCAGGTGCTCCAGCTTCCTTCCATAGTGTCAAAACATGGAGTATTTGCGAATGCTGTAGGCTTTGCCCCGCCTCTCGCGCAGGCTGGGATAGGCTCCACCCCTTCTTTGCCGCTCAGAACAGGGAAAATGATGATAGAAAATGGATGGATGGATGGATTATCATCACATCTAGTTGCCAATTTTCGCATTGAATCCGGATGCAAATTTAGTAAAAACCTTGATATTTTATACACCATTATAGTATTATCATATTCTAATCCAATTCCAATAGCTTTTATTGACGTAGCGTGAGGAGGACTGCAGACACTCACTCACTACAGGACAAAGGAATTTCCCTGATCTCGATCGTGCCGTTTATAGATGCAATTTTTCCAGAAATCTTTGAATTTGAAATCAAATGTCATGTTAAAAAAAACTTATCTCCAAAAATAGTTAAGAGTTTGATTGTTTATATTAATCAACCGAAGCTGTGTCTACTTTGAGAGCTGAGGCTGATTTATTTTTAATGAAATATGCATCATTAATGAAGGAGCAGACGGTCGGGGAACTCAGTCAAGAGGGGCTTCTGGGTCTAATTAACCAAGTGCCTGTTTGCTCTCTGCAGGTGTGTGTACGTAGATCTTTGACTGTGTGTGCGTCGCTCCTCAAATACTTCAAAATACTCTTGTATGCATTGATTTGCTCCTGACAGTGGATGTGGAAGCTGCTGCGTGTTTTTATGATTACCCATCTCAGTGTTACATATTGACTGTTTTATTGCCTGGGGTTTACTGGATAGTAAAATAGTTCCTCCATCATTGAGGATTTTCTTTTTCCAAACACCAGTAAGTCTTTTTGAGACTTTTTGTTTCCCCTAGGGTTTTTTTTTTTTTTTTGATCAGACAGAAATGTTGCCTAAATGTTTAATTTCTATGCCTCAGTTATTTAAATAGTAGCTGCGTCGTTATGTCCGCCTATTCTTCCATTCATCTTTTGTATTATATTAAGTAATAGAAATTAAGGAAGATTTTTCTTTCTCAACATCTCCAATTAAACTCACGGATGGACTGATTAAATTTGGGCTTCCATTTGCGGCTTTGATCTCAGAATACACTTTTTGCCTTTGTCTTATTGCCTCAACTGTTTAATCGTCGTGTAACATTCTATAGGCTATGGGTCAGAGGTCAACTTCACTGTGGAATTATAACCTCCCTTATCCACCTTTAAGGATTTGTAAGTTTTCCAAATATCAAACACTGCAGTTCACTTTAAGCTAAGTTGTTTTCCTGACTCTAAGCTCCATGATTGTCGTTGCACCGTGTGACAAAGCTCTATCAGTCACTTTATTCTATATCCTGCAGGCAAACACTGATATAAACTGATTTGACAGATGCATACAGGCTTATGAGGTTGTGGGGGTAATTTTTCTCATTTCTTCATATCCTTGTGGGCTGTTTCCTTTCCTTGCAAATTAATTTGCTGCACTCTGTGCCGGATCATTACCTCCGCCAAAGAGAGTAGTAGAAGGTTATGTGATCATCTCTGTTTATCTGTTTGTTGTTCTCTCCTCAAGGATGAGTTGATTAAATTTCCTCTTGAATCTGGGTATAGATGCAGATCCTGGGTCGCTTTTACTCTTCCTTCAATACGACCTTTTTTTTTAAATATATGTATATATTTTCACAATATCAATGCATCCAATGTCTATAATCTTTTTTCAAAGGCTCACAGGGATGGGGACTGGAGCTTCTACCTCCTTACGTTAGGTTGAGAGGTGGGGCAAACCTTGGACTGGTCCTTAGTTCACCACAGGACATATAGAAGGACGAGCAACGATTCAAAAGTTACTTTTGGATGTCAAGGAATCCTGGTTATCAATGATGTCCAGATTCTAGCCTGTTAAAATGTGAATTTTTCAAATCATTTAATTAATTCATAATTTTATTATTTCTTTTTAATTTAATTTAATTTAATTATGAAATGATTCTAGTCGTCAGTGGAGGTCTCGCTTAAGGCCTGGTGCCACAGAGAGCTTCACACGAACAGAACAGGTTCATGTCGTGTCGCCTGGAGATCGATCCCACTGGATTTCTTTGGAAGGTAAGGTTGAGATGCAAAACAAGTTTGGATCGGAAATATCTTATTTATTGATAAAACAAAAAGAGCCACCCTGCCGTCCATGGCAACAAAGGTTTATCCCCAAAAAAGGCCCCAATCTGCTGCATTGTACAAGCTATCCTACTGATTGAACTCGTCATATTAAATGTGAGTTGTTAATAATCTCGAAAAGTTCATTTTGACTCGACCTAAGTATTTGTTTGACGTGAGCAGTCTGATCTAGGATCAGATCCCATAGTGACTGAATAATTAAGATAAATTCAGTTAAGTATTTCTTCTTATATCAGTAATGACAGATTTCCTTGTGTCAATCCATACAAGCTATATTTAGACACAACGGAATTTATGGTTGGGAAGTTATGGATTTAAAACTTTCTTTACCACTAAAATCTCGCCTTAATGAGTAAAATATAACTATTATTACGAAATAATATAAATACAATATAGCTCTCCTCTGGTTGATTCAAATTCACCAACGTTTGGAAATTAAGTTTGTAAAATTGTGTTTTCCCCCTAGTAAATAAAATATGACGGAGTAAAAGATGTCATATATAAGGAAGAGCTCCTCAAGCTGATTCATCAGCTGATTCAGAAATTATGACCCCAAAGCTTTTGGAGATAAATCTCCCTTAGCTCCCTCTCCCAATATGATCCGTAATTTTTGAGTTATCGCGTTGACACAAAGGATCTGCAACGGAAACGTTGGACACAGAAGGGGAGATACCAATTCCATGGTAACCGCGACATTTCAGAGATATATCTAACACCGACATCTTACACAACTGCAGGTTATGCATCCACATGAGCTTCAATTGAGATTAGTCTTTGTCCTTGGACACACACACCTGGAAACTCTTTTTTAAGCTCCTAGGGAAACTGTGTTGGGTCTGAAACCCAGAGCCCTGCAACCACTCACTCGTCCACTCACTACACACCATGTGCGGTTCTGCTTACTGCACATCTGCAACTGGACGGCTTAAATTTAACATCAAAATTTAAATATGCATTTGTATTTGTATTTTTTTCATCTTATTTATGTATGTATACATATACACACAAATATATATAAATATACATACATATTTATTTATACATGTCTATAATATCTCTCATTACATAGTATTTTTGCAACCTTTCAAATCTCTGTTTTTGTGAAGCTGCTGTAACAACCAAATGACCCCTCTGGAGATGAACAAAGTATCTCTCTCTCTCTCTCTCTCTCTCTCTCTCTCTCTCTCTCTTTCTCTCTAGCTCACTCCCACACTGACTGTTTCCATTCTAAAGAGAAATAGTTATTCTACCTTCACCTGTCATTGGTTATATTTTTCTTGCTGAACTTTGCTCATTAACAAACAATTTCATTAATCCGAGTAGGCTTTTCAGATCGAAACTCAACTAAATACGAAACAAAACCGAAAAAAATATACAAACAAAACAAATAAATAAACAGACAAATGAATATATAATCGGATTTATTCCCACGTAATGACCTTTTAAACTGTTTATTAATTATTTATTAACAATCAACTTGTCACATTTTGAAAGTGGAGTGAAATAGGGCGCATTGGTTGTCTTGCTCACCAACCTTAAAAGTGAGTCGATATGATATGAGAACATAATGTAAATACCAAACGGAGTCATCGTCGTCCTCTCTATGACCGAGCTTGACCTCCAACTACTGCTATAAGTGTCATATAAGGGTGCGGAATAATAACATCCGCCGACGTCACGTCCGCTAACTTCAACTTCAACATGGCGCTACTTCTAAGGTCAGTGTATTCATGCTACATAGTATTTGGTGGCGGGTCAAAGCTGTTTCCCTCGTATATTGGAGTCATTATATCGAATCTCTACAGTACCCGAATAATAAGGTTCATTTTAGGCTACGCTCGCGTGCGTCACCATTTAGCTTTGGTTTATACTGTTCAACTTAAATAAAGAGTGCTAGCTGATATTAGCTAGCAGGCTAATAGCAGAGACCTAAGTATTATTAACAACGCACTAAAGTAGTATTATTGATTGCCTGTAGCCTACATATTCCATGATACTTGCCATTCTTTAACTAGTGAAGTGTTTCTATCTTAGAGTAGGTTTATATGGTTTTGTCTTAAGACAACTGACAGCTCACACTACCACGCTATAATGAATCTTTGGCGAACTTTGCCCACTGCTTTGATCTCAGATGGTTGTTAAAAGTAATCGAGTTGCCACTCAGACTCAGGAATCCGGCGTTTATTAATGTCACTCGAATTATACTTTAATTTAATTGTAGAGATTGGTTGAATATGCACTGACAAACAGTTGCACATTCCCTATCTGTTTTGTCCTTTCACGTATTGGAATTATTTGAATGAGTAAGTCATGATCTAAACCTGCGTTAGCAATTCTGAAGTCTCTTTTAGTCAGGATTGATTGATACTGTACCAAGGGTTCTTGCTAGTAATTTTCAGACAAATATCTGCGATTAATAATGAAATTATCCTCCTCAGCTATCTGCTTTTAACTTGTAGCACTTTGAGATTTGATCCAAATGTAAAGTGCATTATAAATTAAATATATTATTATTATTATTATTACACGAATCAGCCATGTCATCATAACTACTGACATGTGAAGTCAAATTAACAGTGATTATCTACCTGTCAGTGGGTGGGATATATTAGGCACCGAGTGAATATTATCTCATGAGGCTGATGTTTGGGTTTGTAAGTGAAAGCATGGGTTAGGATCTCAGTGACTTCCACAAATTATATGACTGGACGATTCTATCAGAGCCTGGCCTGAACTGCATACCTTGTTGGATGTTTATGTCTGCAGTGATAAGAACTAGTGTTTTACTATAAAACCGTATTAACGGTATATAACGTATGAGGTAATACTTATTGCTTACTTTACACAAATATCTGTACCTTCGGCAAACCTAGTTAAAATTTAAAACTTTTGGATTTTAACCTGAAAGTCACTTCTCTATTAATAATAATAATAATTACCACTATTTGCCCCATAAGTTTTAGATCTCCTCATCAAAATAATTAATTATTTGTAGGCTAACTGTTAAGTGTTTCTTTTGGTATTTTTTGTAAAAATAAAGCATACGAAAATTACAATTGTATTTCTTTTTTGTTAATTTAAACATGAAGCATAATAATTTATTCAAAATTAAGTGTTCATGATTCATTTCCCACATTTTTGCACGTAATTAGGGTTGCGGTCATCGATTATTATAGTAATTGAGTATTCTATCGATTATTCTGGCGATGAATCAAGTAATCGAATAAGAAATATTGCTTGCTCTGTAATTTTTGTAATTCATCGCTTTTGCTTTGTTCAGGAGCAATAGTATTATACAAAACAGAAAATAGGACAGGTTTTTTCAATGAACAGCTAATTGTTTCCCCTTTTGGAAAAAACAACGTGTTTATTGCTTGAATTGTAATATCGGTCTCTGCAATGTGTACTAAAAAAGTTATAATAACAAATGAGATTTGTTGTTGTGGGATTTATCCTGAGAATCTGCTGTTTTCCAGCGCTTTTTAATTTGTTCACAGCGTCGGTCTATCACGACGCCTGACTGTTTTTCTTAAACGTGTTTCCAGAGTTAATCATTTTTTACTTTCCCACTTATTTTTTTCAGAGTTTGTATTAAAAATAAAACATCTATTATGGTCTAAATCTCAATTGGATAGGGGCTTCTTGGTCGGAATGGGATGTTTTATATGGATCTTTATTTGAAACCAATTTGACAAATTGAAATATATTACTCATTATAATTTTAAAGGTTTGAAGAAAAAAATCTGAGTCGGACAAAACCGGGATCGGCCAGTCAGACTTTATAAAAATCGGTGATTGCCAAGAGAATTGCATTAAGTGCACCTCTAACAATTGTCAACACTATGGAAAGAGACAACGAGCAAAGAGTTTACAAAGCTGTGTCTGTTGTTTGATGCTTGCGTTTCAGTGCTGTCCGTGACATTTCGTCAACTTTTACTTCCAGAGTAGTGTCTATGTAGGCAGGCTTAAACAGATTGCATCCACACCAATCTGCCATAACATTAGAACCACCTGCCTGATTTTGTGAAGACATTGGGATGTCACTATGTGTTCTGACACCTTTCTATCAGGACCAGCATGGACTTTTTCAGCGGTCTGTGCTTCAAAAGCTCTTCTGTGGGATCTTGGAACATGGCATCATTTTCCACACACATCAATAAGATTTCGGGGTCCTTGATCCTTTCACTGGTTGAGATTCTCCTGTTTCTAACTCATGATCCTTGGTACAAAATTTTCACCTGCTACTAAATATATCCATACACTGATGAAGCCGGGACGGGGTATGGGCTCGAAGGGCCCATGAATGTGTCTCCGTGCGTGTCTCCGAGCGGGATTGTTTATGCGCGTGTGTCCGTTTGTTGTGGTATCTGGTACTTTAATAGAAGACCCTAATTTACCGTGCAGAAGGTGCGACGTGACGGGATTGTTTTTCTTTTGACTTTTCTTTCTAAGTTAGGCTCTGAGTCTCTCATTGAGCGCCGGTTTTATAATTAGCATTAGCATTAGCATTTTGACCGATCTAGAGGCGATTGACGCACTCATTACACATCTGAATGTAAGATTTGCCAAAACTTGTTTAAATTCTTCAGAAAAGTCATTGGCGGATGAAATCTAGCAAGTTTAGTTTTTTTTTCTCTTGACTTTGGCATACAGGGATGGACAATTTTCCAGAAGATGATCGGGACATATTAGAGGTGTTGGAACCAATAACAGTAACTTTTTGTCCGCACGCTTTGCAGATTAGAGATTCGTCTTACAACCCAGGTGGTCATTTAGTAGATATCAAAAATGGTCGTACACTGACGACCTGGTACATTTCTTTGGTGGATAGAACTTTGGAGTTTGAGTAACCTCTGTCATTATCGCGCTTAAAAAAAAAAAGGCGCACGGTTTGTCGACGGAATCAACCACGCATGTACTTGACTGGAGACGGGAGAGAGATTTCCTCGCGCTTCGAACGTAAACGTGTATTTAGATTTCTTACGATCATAATACCGGGACTTAAGTAATTGTGGTTATTCACAAAAACGATTAATCATGACATCTTATTGTCATGATTAATCGTTTGTGGTAAAAAAGAAAAACCTACACAGTCATAAACAGGTGTTTGTAATGTTATGGCTGACATGCATGAGTCTAATTAAGGTCTAATAGTACAAATACACCTCATAAAGAAGAGTCATTTATCATTTCTGTTACCTTAAATTTTGATAGAATTGAATCGACCTGTTGCTGTTACAGTTCAGAAAATGTGCTGCAGTGGTTGATCCTTGGAGTGTTGTGTTTTTGGTGTTAGCAATTTTGAACGGCTCCATTTTCCTGCAAAGTTGACAAATTGCCTGCTCTAAGGGATGGGGCTCTCCTTCATTATTTGGCTTAAAGGCAACATGTTCCCATAGCGGTATGGTGTTTGGATTTGCAACTAAACGATCCATGATGATCAGGTCATTAGATGCTTATTGAAAAGATTTAGCTCTCCAAGGGATGAATACTCGGAGCTGTTACGGTTTAATTCCATTCTTCACTCATGGCAGAATACAGGAAGGAGAGCAAACGGATGACATCATTTGTCAAACATCAACAAGTGGAAATCGGTGTGGATATAGTGATGGAATATAACATTTCTGTTCTGTCGTCAAACTGTTTTATACAGATGAATTGAAGCAATTCTAACGAATATGCAATATAATTACAGTTCATTAACATAATTGCGATCAGATAATTACTGTATGTAATAGTTTAGAGGCCAAGTTATCCCTAATTACAGAGAGAATGTCCTCCCACGTTTGTGTAGAGCATTTCTTACAGCATCAGAATAATGAGCTGAAGGGAATTTGTGGTCAACATGCTGCCAAAACTATGACTTGGCCAATTTTTTTTAACATTTGTATCAGAATTGTCATATATTTCTCCATTAGTAAGACAAAAGTAATTAATAGAGGTAAGTAACTAATATAATTAATAATTTTGGACCAATCATATAATCCAAAATTCCCTATATGCATCACAAGCTTGGTTTTTCTCCTCCTTTATAAGACCGCAGACACAAAACCTTTCTAACCCTTCTGTTTTGTCTGCAGGACGTTGGCCCGTCAGGGTGTGTGCATCTCCAGACCACACTACAGTGTCCTGTACAGACAGTGAGTTGTGTGAAAGCGGGATAATGTGCCAAAATATAGATAATTCTATTTCATTTACATGTTCTCTTGCAAGCAGCAGGCAATTTGGGGGGTGCAAGGAGGACAACCACACACAATTGCAATAGATTTGTATGTGGGTTCTCCCGGCTAGACAAGTGTGCTAGTGTAATCCATGGTCATAGGTCCGGGGTCTGATATAATGGCAGGATGGAAAGGGATGCTTGTAAAAAGGAGGGCTGGGATCCTCCTCATTCCCCAACTCAGTTGCCCACTGCCAACAGCGTTATTATATTTTATTAATGAATGAATTAGTTATTTATAGTGTTGTATTACCATATCATTCATAGTGTGCACATACTTAATAAAACTCATGTATAGTAAATTGTTTCACTGCAAACCTCTGCACTCATTTCTTTCCCTCCCCTGCAGTGCTGCTCCTATGGGGACCACCGCTAAGGAGGAGATGAACAAGTTTTGGAATAAAAATTCCAAACTAAACCGACCCATGTCCCCTCATATCACAATCTACAAGTAGGTTTTATAAGTCACACGCAGCACAGTATAGCTGTTGAAGTTAAAGCGTGTGCTCCTATTTATTCTTTCAAACTTCATATTTCTATTTGCAAAGATGCCGAATCTCAACTGCCCAAATTATAATATTTAAGGTCAGTTTTAGCCTTTCCATGCATGTGGATACATAAGTGCATACAGGAAGTTAATTTGTGCTGACAAAGGAATATATAAGTTCAAAGGTCATTTACTACCACCACAAAATGAAGTCATTGTAAGAATTAAACAATAAACACTTCTCAGTTCCCATCCCTCCAAACTCATTAACTGATTTGATTTTCCGCATCAAGTGATCTCGTGAGTTTCTTGAAAAGTCAGAATTTGAGCAAACGTTGCGTAGTTTCTACTATCATTTCCCTATAATTTGAACTCTATCCAGATGTTATCCAGTGGATTCAGTGAGGAGTACACCTTATGTAAACAATCAATGTTTCACACATGAATCATGTTAATTAATCCACCAATTTCTAAGGTATTAGTCCATTTAAAATATTATTTACCGATCTCAGTTTCTTTAATTTTTCAGAAATATATCTTGTGAATTTTTGACTCTTAATTATGAGTTGGAGTTTACATGCAGGCCTGAAGCCTTATTAATAAGACTGTTTGAAGAGTGAAATAAATATGATATATGAGAGGTAATTCTATTTATGTATTTCACACAGTGGTATTCATTTCTCAATGTTTATACTTCCACCAGTGGAGTCATAGTTTCCCCGAGTATCCCGTTTCCGTACAAACGCGTGGGTCATAGTTTCTGTGGAGAACCGCTCATTCACTCACCACTTTTATGCAAATGCCCTGTAATACCACCATTATCACAAAAGTGGCGTTCGCCATCTTTTGTGTGTGCGCAACATTTATAATGGTGGTGGTTATGGCCATCTATTATTTTCTAAGTTTTGCAGAGAGCTCAACGAGATCACGACTTACCCTTGATGTCAAGTTTAATAGTTGATTTCTGAGTCACGCAGATTGGACATCTTATTCCCAAGTATGCTTTGTCCTGAGAAGCTGCTGCGCCGCATGTTTTAGTCATTTCACTCTTCAAACGCCCCAGTTTCAAATGATCAGATGGACTCAGGGAAACATTTAAAACATGGAAGTCAGGGGTCCCCTCTATTAGAAGTGAGATACGCTGGATCAGACACACAGGATTTCAAAGTCACTATGATTTAATAAGTTTTAAATAATTATGGGCCGGGCACTTCTGCCGACCAGTCGTCATGCATTTGTGATGCCAAGTGTAAAGACGCCTCGTAATTCCTGTCTGTCAGAGCCCTTCTGTCGGTATCTCATGGTGCCAAAGGTCAGAGGTTCAACACCCAGGTGAAGCTGATGGACATCGTGTATCTTCTCAGTTATTGTGCTGTATGAATTAAGTCAGTGTTTTCCCGAATTCACTAGTCAGAGCTTATAATGTTATGGTTGGCTGGTTTATATTAGAATTGTAGGATAAAGTAAGCAGTAGAAGACCGTTAAATCGTTTATCGAAATTATTTGTAGGACAGTAAACCGTCCAGTCAGAGACTCGGAGAATACAGCAGTGCCAACAACGGTCATAATATTGTGGCTTATTGGTGTATACCTGGAGATGGTATTATGTCAAAGAGAGTCGGACACAATGGCAGCGCCACCAATGTGTAAATTAAATAGATTCAGAGTCATTCAAATGGATTTCATGTGTCTGGGGAAAGTTAGGCGTTTGATGTAGACGATAAATAGATTAATTGAAAACATGACAAAACATATTTTTGTGGATTACTCATAAATGCCGATTATATAAATATGTAACGCAATTTTTCGGAGCGCTGCAGACAGGGTGCCTATGCAGGATGATTATTTCCAGATTATTGAGATTCCAGATGTGAAAGGGAAGTTTTTTTCTTTTCTTATTTACGCTTTTGGCCAAAAATTGCCTGAAAACAGACATTAAAAAAAAAAATCTGAATAAAAGTCAAGAAGTTCTCAACAGTTAGAGTTGTTCTTGAGAGCGTGCTGCAAAAATAAAAAATGTGTTTGTGTGTTTTTAGATGGTCCGTCCCCATGTTGATGTCCATCACACACAGAGGAACTGGGGTGGGGCTCAGTGGAGGTAACACGTCTTGTTTTTTTGTTATTTTTTATTGTTGTTTATCGTTGTACACTGTGCTTTATTCTCCTGCCACTGTCAGCTTTTGATTCATAGTGAAAATCTCTTCAGGGCATTTCTGTTCACAGCTATTGATTTCTGCTAAGAGCATGTGCGAGCATTACAAAACAGAGGACGTTCAATACAATTCAAGCCCCTTCATGTGAAACCAAAGCTAAAACTCTTTTTTTTTTTCTCCAGCTTTTAGTCTTTTGCCTGCTGACTAATGTTGAATCAGTGTTTCTTTGACATTTAGCATCAGTGTTGTTGACCTTTTATGCACCATGTCGTAAATCTGTCTCTAATTGTGTTTATTATATAACTGCCTGTTTGAGATAACTCACTACGTCCATTTTTTACCCAGACATCTTTGAAACACTGCATCTAAAATGAAGATCCCGGCTCTTTTGCAAAGGGCTGGCAAATGTAGAATATCACCTACTGAGAGTAATTTTTACAATCTGGGTTGAATTCCATTGTGGACGTCTACTCATTTATGAAATGTGTGTATTTTGGCTTTAGTGTTTCATCGATTCGTACCTGCTTTGTGCCGCCGCAAAGCCTGTTAATCACCCCGGCAGCAGTGAATGGTCATTGTTGGAGCCAGCTAATGTGGAGTCTGTTTGCTACATAATTAATTGTTTGGCTTTTGTTTCATGCAGTCGGCAGGGAGGAAAGTCTTTACCCCCCCAAAAAATATTCATATGTTTAAAAATGACTGGTTGTTTATTGACTCATGGAGACCAATCCAGTTTAGATGCCTTAATCAAAGCATGCATGCACAACATTTTCACTCATACACACAAACCTTGTCCAGTGTCTGCGCTCATTACTTCTGTCTGTGTCCAGCCATCTCAGCTTTCGCCTTGGCTGCGCTGGTTTTACCAGGAAGTTACCCCCATTACCTAGATTTGATCCACTCGCTGTCCGTTGGCCCGTTTCTCATTGGGTTGGCCAAGTTTGGTATCGCTTTCCCCGTATCGTTCCACACCTACAATGGCGTCCGCCATCTGGTAAGATATAAATCGTTTCTTTTTTGGATCTAGCAAATGTGCGAATAATCTAGATTATTTTTAGATTTTCTTCTTTTCTGCCACTTTAATCATGAAAGGACAAAATCCATTACATTTCACCAGTTAAATAGCTTAGAAAGCGCTCGTCAATGTTACAGAACTTTTAAATGAAGAGGGCTGACAGAGTCATATCTGAAAGCTACATTGATGAAATAGCTGCATCATTTTAATGAAAAATAAATAATTTTACTTCAGCCAGACCTTCCCTCCGTGAAAAATGAGAACTAAAAACGATTGTGAATTAGAACAATCGTTTGGCCTCTGGCCATTCAGAGGTTTGGAGAGAATGGGTCTGCTCCTTTTTTCTTTTTCTTTTTTTTAGGCTGGTAGTTATGGAAATTGCCCGCTGTAATCAATAAATGCCAGTTGGGTGATGCCGATGATTACATTTTCCCATGTTCGGGTGTTATAAAAACCTAAAGTGACTTTCAAATCAAATTTAAAATCAAATGTTAATCGAATCCAAAAACAATAAAGCATTCCATTTTTCAGTTCACATCCATTTCGATCGCTTGCAGTTTTACCGTTGAATTTTTTTTCTCTTGCACCCCCCATACTGATCTCTGCGCAGTTTTTCCCCTCGTGTTTACTCGTTTTTTCTTAATTTCCAGATTGTTTTTTTATATACCAAGATGTGAAGCTGAAGATGTTCTTATACTAAGTTTCCGTCTCTCTCTTTTCTCTTCTTTTCTCTTATCCATGAAATCAGTGGTGGGATATTGGCAAGGGCTTCAAAATCCCTGAGGTCTACCGCAGCGGCTACACAGTGATTGGTCTGTCCATCATCACCTCCATAGCACTGGCTCTTCTCTGAGCCCAGGAGAGGAGATCAACGCAGAGGGGGGGCAGTTAAAATGAAGGTGGACTGGATTCACTCTAGAGGGAGGGGGGGGGGGTATGTATATGTCCTGGTCTACTGCAGGCCCATTTCTTCAGAATATTAAATAAAGGATTATATCATGCTTAATGCATAAAAAGGTGTCGTGGTATTTTTGTCAAAGATTTTGACGTCATTTTTGGAATTACGTGCAAAGCGCATGCAAATGTTATTCTCAGTTATTCCGGGTGTGAACAACAGCCTGTCCTTATTTAATTTGCTCTCTGTCGATTACACCCTCACCAGTGTGTCTGCTGGTTGTATCCCGACTCAGGAGTGTGTGTTATATATGTAGCAGCACGGCTCTTTACTCTAGGCCGTCATTTACATTTGAGCTTCTCCTGGGTGAATGCAGTCTGAGCATGAGGAACAGGAAGGGCCCAGCGATGGAAGCTGTAGAGATGAACCGGTTCCTCACCGTCAGCCTGCCTCGGGCCTCACCTACCACTGAGCCGTGCTGGAGCATCACACCGCACCTGAACAGCTCGTCCTGCCGCGTGAATGAAAGAAGCCATGATGTAATGTCAGAAACAGTCCATTTATGTGGCGTACAATGAACAGGAGCAAGAGCCGAGGGGCAAAACCATCAGTAAACATTGGGCTCTTGAGGGAACTGGTGTGAGATGTGTCGATATCCCAGGTCGGGTTACCTCCAGCAATCAATTTACCTTTTAAAGGAAACAAAATGCAGGTTATACTTTTCATGGCGATTGCTTCTCCTCAGATCACCAGGAGCCCTTTCACGGGACAATTATATGTCGGTTCAACAGCTACCAGCTGGAAAAAAAAACCAAATAGCAAATAAACCATTTAACCTTTTTTTTCTTTAGGAGAAGCAAGCTGAGATAATAAAAGCGGGCCGATGGCTGCAGCTATACCCTGCAAGGAGGCAGCATCCTGACTCATGGATGGTCATGCATTTACAATGTAAGATGTTCCATTTTGTGATGTCTCTGTGATAATATCTCTATTATGATGTTTTGATGAGATAACCTGGGTGAGAGCAGTGGGGGGTGGAAGGCAGGGGCTCTACTCCACTCATTGATGCATAAGGGGATTAGTGCTCACTCGGCGGCAGCACCCCCTACCGGTCGGCAGGTTTTCATCTCAGCACCAGGCTGCGGTCCTGATGCTGAGGGATGTGAGGATGCTGCACGAGGCTGGGAGGGGGAGTATAAAACAGCTTTTGATCGGAAATATGTGTCACAGTCTCTGTGGCGCAATGGAATAGCGCGCTGGACTTCTAATCCAGAGGCTCCGGGTTCGAGTCCCGGCAGAGATGTTGATGAAGGGAATATGTTTTTATTAGGATGCATTTGTGAAAAAGGATGAGATGCCCGGCATTTTCTTTTATGCCTCTGCAACTGGGATGCATCAGATAAGGCATCTCTATCATCAGATTTGTGCAGAGATGTGTTTTGGGTTTTTTTGCCAAGCACAAAATGGGTCTAGACTGCGATGTTAGGGGAAATTCCTCGTGGAAATAAAGGTCAAAGCATTAAAATGCAAATTTCAACCTGGCTAAGCGCTTGAAACGAAAGCAACACACCGTGTGTCCACGCTGCCGGGTGTTGAAGTCAATGCACACGCTGGCGTGATCGTTATCGCACGGTTTCAGCACCGAGTGCTGTCCACGCATGTTGCGTTTAAATGCTTCTGCAACCTCGTAATAAAGTCTCTCTAAATATTTGCATGCGGGATTTGCATTGAATTATTTACTCTAACTTACTCTAACGTGACTCCACAAATGAAGACTAATGAGTGTTATAGAGTCGTTTTAATTTAGTAAAAACAAAGTGGGGGACTTAATGGTTTCTGTTCAAGAACCCCTGAAGGTTTCAAAAAATCACGCAAGAGCGCGAGCCGCAACTATTCCTGTTTAAAAAACAGCTGCTCGCTTGAAGATCTCAGAAATCCCCCCTCCCTCGACTCTCTAACCCCTCCCCGGCTCCCCATGGCTGTTATTATTTTGGATTCCCCTCTAACCCACCTCCCCGGTGTCAGCCCGGTTCTGATTGGGCTGTCGTGCGTCTGCCACCATCCATGTTTAACCCCATCATGCCTCCCCACACACAGAACTAATCCGCCTGTAAAACTAATCCTTAATCCTTTCTGGCAAGTTGAACACACACACACATGGCCACACACACACACACACTCACAAACGTCCTTCTTCCCTCCCGAACCCTGTGCACCCTTGTTCCAGAACAGACCTGATGCATGAACCGACCCTCTCATAAGAATAAATATGCATGAGCAGAACTGGCAATTTCCAGTTAAAAACTATATTCACTCGTTTTTATCAGGTTTTACTCATTTGGACTTGATCATTTCGGGATTATATGTTAAACATGGATTATTCTGTTTTAATTACAGATTTTACTGGTTTATACATTTAAATTAACAGACAAAATTAACCTTCGACCGTTTAAAGGGAGCATATTGTTGTTTTCACAATAACAGAATTGTCGAAATATGTTATATATGTGCGAACTAATAAAATAAAAAAGTCTGAGTAGTTTCATTCCACCGTCGTTTTATGTTTTGTTCTGTTAAACCGTAAAGAGTTTGACATTCTAACTGCCTCTTCATGTTAATAGGGTATTACACGATTAGTGCACGATTACTGCATTATTCACACTAATCATTCGACAATATTTGGCAACCTGTAAATCATAAAGAACATTTCTTACAGTGTGGGTAGGAGGAACTTCATTTACTTTCTGATGGTGTGACTCATTCAAAACTTGTAAATTCAGTCCAATCAGGTCAATTCAGTAGTTACATCTGCTAAAGTGGATTAAGTTGTCAAAAGCTAACACACATCTTAATTACATTAAGCTTTAAGTGCATTTATTGGACGACAAAACCTGCAGAGTTGAGTGTAAGGATGGGTGACAGAGAGCAAAAAGGAAAGTCCTCGGATGGAGTTTATCATTATTCCAAATGAAGCAGCCCGTGGGAAGGAGCAGCAGGCCCGTCTGCTAGATACGGGTAATAGCTCCGTAATATCGATGATAAGACAGATCTGCTGAGAGCCGTGACCACCAGCCTCACGTGACCTCTGCTGAATCGTATGAGATAGCAAATATGCCAGAATTTAAGGAGGATTCTCCACCATGCTGCGTGTCACACCTCCGGATAGGCGGAGAGAGAGCAGGAGTGAGGAGATAATGAAATAAAGGTGAGCGCAGAGGAGCATTGTGGAGAGATCGCACTCCTCTATCTGCTCCATCATCTCCCTCTTCATGGTGCTCTCAGTCACCAGGCCCCGTGCTCTGGCCCTGTTATCCCGATGGTGCGGGCCAAATCGTATTAAAATCCCCTCCCCTCCCTCTCACCCTTCCTCCTCCTCCTCCTCCTCCTCCTCCCTTGTCCCCTCCCCTCCCCTCCTGCCGGTCGTTCGTGTAGACTGTTTTTGCTGCAGTGAACGGCAGCCGTGGAGACACAAACACACACAGTGTGAGCGAGAGAGAGCGCGGAGGAATACCGGAGAAAAGCAGTCAGGAGAAGAAACTGCGAGATAAAAAAGAAAAAAGAAAAAGTCCATCCGAGCGCACAGAGAGGAAGCTGTGGACCGGAGACCGCTGCGCATTAACGGAGGGACCTTACCGGAGTCCGAACTGGAGACTCAGCTCCACTCCAGAGGCGGGTTATAACGGTGCGTTTGCGCTTTTTATCGTGCATTGCTTCGCACTTTGAGTTATTGGTCAGGGTTGGGATGTTGGGCAGGAGAGACCTGTCACTGCTGACGCGTCTCCCGGAATGTGTGTGTGCGCGCGCGCGCTCGGGGTAGGTGGCTCTGTGTGTGCGTGCGTGTGTATGCGTGTGTGTGTGTGTGAGTGTTTAATCCGCTCTGCTTCTGTAATCCCTACGTGCTTTATAATTTACTATGAATACGTTGTTGGAACTCTCTTCCGGTAAAGAAAACTAGGCGCGCGGCGCAGCAGACACCCAAACCTCTCCCCCAACCCCTCATCCCATCAGCCCCACATCTTTCTGCAAGTGCAGGAGAAAAATTTAAGGCCACCACGCGCAGTTATTATTATTGTTCATCATCATTAGAATAAGAGCAGGGAGCGCTAAGTTATGTCAAAGTGCGTGCGCGCTCTGCGCCTTATTTCCCACAGGATGCACTTGTTCGAGTTTTGTTTTCCTTTCTCTCACTCAACAGAAAGGGCTGGGGCAACAATAAACACAGTCCTCTCACCCCTCCCATTTCCCCACATCCCATCCCATCCCATCCCATCCCACCCCTCCTCCTCCCCCTCCTCTATCCCCGCCCTATAACCCAACCGCGCGCCCGTCCCGCAGGCGACATCCATCCACGCCCCCCCCAGCAAGGGAGAGTTTAGGCTATTTAAAGGAATGTGCGCGTGAGAGAGGAGTGTGTGTGCGTGTGTGTGAGAGAGAGGACTGGGGGGGGGGGGGAGCGTGAGCGGCTATTATGCACGTCCCTAGTCTTGTGCAAAGCGCGCGGAGTATTCTCAGCGGGCGACAGGTGCATATCTCTCCTCTTCTCTCCTTTTCTCTGTCCTTTTCTCCAGAGCAGCTGGGGGAATGTTCATCAGCGTTATTTTTAATTAGCGTGAGTTAGTTGAAGCAGTCCAAAACACTGGTTTCTCTTGCCTCCACATGCGCACAGCTTGTTCAAGCGAGTGTATCAATTCACAGTAATCTGAGCCCCCCCCCCATTACTCCCTGTACATCTCTCCGCTGCTCCTCCAGTCTGTCACCTCCCCCTCCCCTCTCCCTCCGCCTGTCTCAAGCACGCTATGACACAAGCAGATCGATGATTACCCATGGAGCAATGCGTGAGTAACGGATGGGCCAAGTGTTTATTAAGCAGAATCAGCCAGCCAATGGCAGGGGACGCAATTAGTGGTCAGTTGGCCTGCGCTGCTCGCTTTCATTATCTGTCCACCGCTCTCTCTGCAGGTGACACTCAAGAGCTGCTCTACCCTCCAGAGGATTCAGAGAGACTCGCAGATCTGTACGCCCGACCATGGCCTTCCCATCAGGACCCTCTGCATTATGGCGTCTCAGCTTATTGACAGTCCTCCTCGCTTCTGTGGTTCACAGCAACAATGTCGATGGTAAGAACCACTCTATTCCTCTTTATGGTTCCGCTCTCCATTCCCTCTATCTCGCCGTCTCTCGCTGGGCCTCTGACCTTGCCGACCCACTCTTTCTGTCTCTGGGGGTCCCCTTATCTGTTGACTTGAGGCTTTCATGTTGTTTCCTGTATTGTGACAAGGGAATCAGAGAGCCGTTAATAAGCACATGGGACACTCCCACCTCCCCAGACCCCAGAGGAATTTCTGCCGTTGTTTTTGCCGAATGTGTGTGACTTGCACGTGGGCGCAGGTCTCCACGCACACACACACATACACACAAAAACACACACGCACACACAGACACGACAGATCTTTGCTGGAGTAGCTCACTTGCCCTGTGGCTTCCTTTTGTTTTTCCATCTATCTCTCCCTGACATCTTCAGTTGCACTCACACAACGCACTTCCTTCCCAGATCACCTATCAGCATCTTGCTCCGTCTGTGTCACGTCTGCACAGGCTAAACATGCATCAATGTTTCACACAGAAGCAACCGGTAATCACCTCATACCCTCTGAAAGAGAAACAGGGGAGTGTGCATACCGATCACTGATATTCTGTACAGAACAAGCCTCAGCAGTGACGCCCGTCAGGGCCTAGGCTTGTCCTGTGATGAGCTGGGTGCGGCTGAAAGCGGATGGCAGGCGAGGATTTGATGAGAGAGGCAGTTTGTAATGTTATCAGCCCTGCTGTGAACAGCCAGGGATGGAACACATTTAAGACTCAAGTGACTGACTGTGGGTGATGCAGCCCTTCAGAGGACAAACTGTGCCTGTGGCAATAATGGTACGTCCTGATTGTCCCTCAATCCATAGAAAATTGATTGACACAGAAAGAATCCTGTTGGCATTTTGTCATTATGTCTGGATTTAATTTCGCCTCAGAATGATACCGTTGACAACAAGTCTTCCAGTGAATGCCTGATTTGCATTTGCAATATATATTCTTGAAGGACCCTCGTGTTCACTTGTGCTCACCCACGCAAACATACAGATGCATCCATCAGTGTAGGACACACACACATGCATGGACACGAATGCGGCGCCCAGGTGTGGATAGACTCCTGCACGAAACCACATTCACTGTGCTCACACTTCATTTATCCACATCAGCTGTTTTTGCTCCCTAATGAATTATGCATACTCATGTTTCCGTGTGTCTGTTTGTGAAATTTGGAGGAGTGCTGGAGTGTCAGCTTGGACTCACAGCGATCAGCACCTTGAGAAGTGAAAAACAATCCGGCCGTGCCAAGAGGCAGTGATGAGGTCATTGGTAAAAAAAATGCAAATGTAGGCCCGTCAAGCCCCCCCCCCCCCGAAAACTATTGAAGATAAGAAATGCACAAACAATTTCTAAAATGAGGCCCTGATGATGAAATATCAATCTCATCTGACCGCTGACCCCAGCCACGGGGTCAGCGGTCGTTGAAACCCAGGCGCTACCTCGTTGAAACCCAGGTAGCGCTCGGTTATTTGGGTCCCAAAACGATTTTGGCTCCGGTTCTGACTCATGTCACATTTGATTAAGGTGTACCTAGCAGGAGGCCTGACCATGCATGACCAATTCCTGCTTTGGTTTCACCTACGCACTGTTCTACATTATCGTGTCAGTCAAGGAGTAATTAAGCTCGGGACGTCAGACATTGTTGAGGAGATGAGAAAACGGGTCCAAAAGTGGGGTTAGAGAGGAGAAGCGAAGCAGAAATAAAATGCTGGTTTAACGGTTTCGTTCTCCATTCTGGTATTGAAGTATATTCCCTAAAGGCCTTTTGCCTTTATTCTGACCAACAGAGCATAATCAAATGCTAATATTAACTGAAATAAAGGAAAGCTGACAACATTTCTGAACCAACAACAATTTAAATCACCGATTTAAATCATCGATCGGATTAAGAGGATCCGAGTAGAGGAGGAGTTAGTAATGCTGGGATTGGTTCAAGAAGCACCGTTACCAGAATTTTGAGGATCCTAGCTCTTAGTGATGAATAGGTGAAGAGTGCCAAGCGCCCAACAGACAGGAACCTGTATACATTTATATGAATCTTGTGTTCATTAGTTTCCAGACATTTGAGCAATATGGCGATCAGTGGTATGTCATCTTTAGAGGGAAGCTGCTGAGAAGCGCTCCATCGCTCACATCTGCTGCTGTTGTCTGATTGGTGTTGTTGTCATCCGGCAGCAGACCTGTTAAATAGGAGATGGAGTAGGGCGGGGCGGGCAGTCAAATAATGCCATCATAATGGAGATCTCCATGCTAAAAGGCCCTGGAAGTGAAGGGTCCACTTAGCATAAATAATTCATTGTTATGTATCAGAGAGGAAATGATCAGCCCAACAAATCAATACAAGGACAGAGGAGCCATCAGAGAGTAGCGCTGCCCATCACATCTATATCCATTTTTCCACAGTGAATTAAAGGCACACAGGCTGCTTGCATAAAAGATTCCCGCACAAGTTACAAGGTTGGTGCTCATAAAGCAACCAACATGCTGCGGGTCAGTTTAAATTCCTCACCAATCCCAGACACCCAACGCTCTGACTTCCACTGCCTCGTCTTCATTTAATGTATGTCAAAGTTAGGGAAAGGACAGCACTGACTCTCCTTTTCTGGATTTATCAGTGCCCAGCCTTCCTTAGAGCGAGAAAACGAATCAGGGAGACACTAATTGCAGGCCATTTGACATATCCATTTCCACAGCTGGATGTGCAGCCATGCGCCGCGGATAGAAAGTGACTCTCAGAAGGGCGCAGATTAGGCATGCAATTGGCCGTCTATGCCCTGGTTCTTTACTGCTGACCCAGTTACCTCGGGCTGCTATGGCGCGTGGAGGGTCTATCCGCCGGAGCACTCAGCAGACAGCGTGTAGAACTGTGTGCTGTGGCCTCCCATCAGCCACTTGGCCCTAAACCGCATGGCAGGCTGATCCCAGACACCAGAACGATGTTTGCATTCGTGACAGGAAACTAGCCTAACAGTTTATTTACCTCGATGCGCTCTGCATGTCGGTGCAAGTGATAGAAGCCCAAATGCGTCCAGCTGTGTCCAATAATGAGTGAGTACTTAAGAACTTAAGAATGATTGGTCCATCGTCGACCAATCGTTAGTGTGGCAGGAATTTACAGGCGGGAGGGCTCTTAATGTGATTGTTCACTTTATCCAGCCACAAAAGCCCCCACCGCCCCCACGGACCAGATTCTTCTTGCTGGCCTGATGCCGACTTTCTGTGTGTTTGTTGTTGACTTCCTGTGTGCCAAGTTGGGGTAACATTTGGCCAAACACAGCACGGCAAGCACACAATAGCAGTAGGCGGGTTGGAAGCGAGGCCTCTGCCTGTTAACAAGGCTGACTGATAAGCAGTGACTCATTAACAAGCGGTGGTACACAGAGCCGGGGGGAATTACCGCGTAGCCACTGTGACATTAATAAGACGCCAAAGCTATTTTTCCATTTGGCTTCACTGGCATCGGTCTAAACCACTGGTTTCCAATCTCGATCCAGGCTATTATACTGGCTCCAGTGCTTTCCCATTTGCTTCAGCCACTGGTTACCTGGTCCGATTAGGTTGGGGCGGATCAGTGTTGTCGACGCGGACTCCCGTTAATGACATCCGCCGCCCGAATGGAGAACCAGAATCCCCTTATTAGCTTTCCCGAAACATCTGTGCAGGAGCTCTATTAATTCTTCTCTTGATGAACATGTCAATTAATTAGCATTATGTTTGAATGGAGTGGAAAGAATGTAACATATTCCAACTTATGGGCGGAGATGTCGATCAACGGGTCTGACTGTGATTCTGACCCCATCCTGATCCAAAACACACCAGTCCAATGTGTAGAAGCGTTACAAGCATTTTAAATCACCGCAATATAACGTCCATTGACTTAGGTGTTTATTCATCTTTCATCCTTGAAGTGTTTTGTCGTCCCAATCAGTTTTTTTTGATTAAAACTTCGATCCTGATTGGCTTGCATTAGTTTGCAACAGATTTACATCTGGCAGAAAAACCAATTATTTCTCCCGCTCATTATGCCGATTAATTAAGACACTGTGGCTGATTGATTTAAACTCGCAACAAAGCTCCAACTGCGAGCACCGGAGCCCCGGGGATGATTTGCATCACACGTTATGGATACTGCTTTGCCTTCATGTTATCTTTACATATCTTCATGCGTCCTGACTCAGACACGCTGAAACATCACACGGTGTCAGCGACAGGAGGGGGGCACCACTGCTCGACGAGGCACAAGTGCTAATAAGTCATTTGTGGCTAAATTAACCAGAAATAAATTGCTGTGGTGATACAGAATCAGCTGATTGTAAAGGTAAATCGGCGCACCTGAACGAGACTCCATTACACCCCATCAATCTTAGGCAGGTCTCATCCATCCAGGCCCGCTCAGGCAAAATGAGAGCGCTTGAGAGGAGATCAATCTCACCTGCTGGTATCACAATAACTAAATCTGCTATAGAAAATGCCATATTTAGATATCGAAAGAGAGAAGTGCTCTTGAGATTTTTCAAAGCCGCGCCGCTTTCAGCTTCCTCTCAGGGGCTCTTAAAAGACACATCACTCCGCATCGACGCGGGGTCGAAAAATGAGGCGTCCAGTGTTTGGGAAGCTGTCAGCTCTGAGCCATCATTTCTCAAAGACACTGCAGATCAAATAAAAAGCCAACAACAATAATAACACCAGCCCCGGAATCAATTAATTCACCTGGTTTCCAACAACAAGAGCCTTTATTATTACTCGCGACTCTCAACTGGGTTTGCCTTCGTTCAGGAGCCTCGCTCTCGCCAAACCCCGCTTCTCCTCCTATTACCTGCCGGAGATCTTCGATAGAAGGTTTAATTGATCGCTGTAAGGCTGGAAATCGCCTGAGCGGTCACTGACGCTTGGTCGGTTTAAACGAAGGGATTTTCGGAAAGGTGTAACTGTTTGTTAAATGCTGTCAAAGCGCCATGTTAAATTCACAACTATGACAGGATGCAGGAAATCTCAAGTGCCTGGCTCTGAGGCGCAGCAGGCCTCAGTGCCGAGATGTTCCCCCCTGCGCAGGAGCTCCGCCAATTAACGACCAGAGGCAGGTCTTGTTTATTGTCTGCTTTTGATGATGCCATCATTTCAGTTTGCTGGAAAAGGAGGGTCTTATCGCTGATACCACAACCATAAAATCATTACAATTCAACCTTTCTGCTGCCGAGGGAGTTCTTTCTGCTGAGGATATCACCATCCTTTCACTGAGTCTTATCATGCCTCGAACACACCGGTAGTACCGCCACAAAGAGAACCGGTGTGGGTATGTGCAAACATGCATTTCTTATAATTAGGGCTAGACGTACAATATTAGCTGTAAACTGACAACAACCTGCGGACGATACATCTTTGTCACATTTATTTCTCTAGGTAATCTATCCCTGAGGGGCAAGAGGCAGTCATGCTACTCGAGGACAAACCCAGATCTAATCCAGAATGTTGTTTAGCGGCAGAGTCGGAGTTAGAAAACCAAGTATGTTTGGTTTTATATTCCTACTCACCTGCATTTACTCACCTTGTCCAGGATTGTATTTGAATAGCATATAAAATGCCGTCTTCATAGAAGTTGGTGTCTTGGACCTCCAGAAGGTGGTCCACATCAGTGTCAAAAGGGACTTTTTCACTTCCTCTAGGTGAAGTGCTACCAGTGTAAGGGTGCCACCCACCCTCAGTGTTGTCAACATGTTCCCCTGGCAGGTTGAACCTGAAGCTTTTGGACTTCTGGTTTAGAGATGAAGACAAGATGTGAGATGGATTCAACTCCAAACTAAAAGTCCAGAAGCTTCGGCTTCATCTACAAGGATTACCCTGACGTGAATGAATGAGAATCTTCCCTCACGCATGTTCTCTTGGGTGTATATCCCTCGAGACTCATGTTGTCCATTTTCTCAGGCTGTCTGTTTCCACTTATCCAAAACAGAAATACCACAAAAGTCATGAATTTCAAATGTTGCCCATAATAACTGAAAGAACTTGCACGGAGCTAGAGGTGTATACCATAGACTGACGAGTCACATATTTTTGACCCTGACCCCTCTGGGCGTGGAACCCCTCTCTCTGGGAGGCAACAGTTCCAACCAATGAGCCCATGTGCTGCCGGGTGTTTGATCCCTAACACAAGTCCTTGAGGCGGCGTCCTGTTTTGACACAAGCAGTCATGTTTTTTTAATAGCCGTAACTTTGACTTAGAGAACGCTCAGTGCTTACAACCGATCTTCAAATCTGAATCTTCCAACAGCTCAAATGAGTTTTCCTTCGACATCCGTCCGATCATTTCAGTTGCTTTGTCATTGTGTTCTGAGATATGGGTTTAGTTCGATACTGTGGCATCAATTATTGAACTTTCTGTATCGTCACACAGCTATTGCTCACTAGAGTTCATTAATGCTTCGAATGCTCTTCTGCACTCCCGACAATCACACTGCAGCACTCTGTCTGAAAGCTCATAGCTCCCATAAGTAGTACATCTACTATTAAAATGCAATTTGTATGAATGTCTTTGGCTTTAATACAGTACCTGCCATTTAGTGCGTGTGTTTTATCATCATTTATGCCCACGTTGTAACTGGATCAAGTATTTCATACACCCTACGCAAAGTGGAGAAGTAGTTTGCATTGTCAGGAAGAATAAGCATGACGGGTGTAGGATCATTAGACCTGATACCCATAGAATCAGGATTTTCTTTTCATTGAAGTGGAAAAGGTCGTCTTTTATCGAGTCTTTGCTCGAAGGCAACAAATATGATGACTTGCCTTTTTTTCCCCTGCAGTTTGCAGCTCCTCTAATGGAGGAGAAAAGTAGAGAGAACCAGTAGGGGTGGAGTGTGATGCTGCAGGAGTCTTTGGGGAAGTTGAGTGGATGGTAAACTTGGGAGTGAGTTTGAACTTCTCTGCTCTGTTAGCAGATTTTGAATGCAAACTGTGTCTATCGTATTTTATTCCTTACCTGGGGATGGATCACCTTTCCCCGTCGCTGTGAAGGATCTGATAACGGCCCGACTTTAAGTCAGTGACTGCATTCTATTATGTTTTTTCTTTATGATTTAGGATATGTGCACAGACATTTCATTAAACAAGGTGCAAAATGAGGTCGCACATCTAGCTTAAACCGAAAGTAGAAAAAAACAGTCCACTCTTGCTCTCTACCCTCAAGCTAAGTTCTGCAGTTTTCTTCCATTGCTCCCGTGTGTGTTAGATTTATTAGGTTTCTCTGTCGAAGCCACAGCCTGGATAGGCACTCACCTCGCACAATGGGTATTTCTCAGTGTACAGTGATTGTGACCTACAGAAGGTATCATTTCTCTTTTGTGAGATCTGATGCTCCCACCTGTTCTTTTCTTTAGAGGGATAGAAGTCATCAGTGTCCAAAAGGGTAGCCTATTGTGGCCTTATTCTGTTATCCTTGAAGGGGGCGATGCATCCATGTTTTCCACTGCCCATTGGTGCTGGTATTATATTGCTGTCCTTTAAACACTGAGTAAGGTTAACCGATCGATAAACATTAAATCACTGTAACACAAGTGGACGCTTAGATGGGTGCTTTTATTCTGCATATGGCCCTTGACACAGATCAGGGTATGATTGGCACATGATGAGTGAACGTGGCTTTTTATGACGAGGCTATCGCTATGCGGCGTAGCTCGGCACTGCCGCGCCGGTTGGAGACAAAGGCACCAAATAGGCATCTCTAATCTCCCTGCTGAATGAATCCGAAACAAAGAGAAGAGGAACGCGGACATAGAGGCTTGGACACACATAGGATAAGCTGATTACCCGGGAAAGAAGGGAGGGCGAGGGAGAAAGACAGAGGCATGCGCGTGAACAAGAGAAATCCATACAGTAAGGGAGCATAAGGGCAGGGAAATGGAGGAGGAGGGGCAGAAAAGCGAGCACACACTAATGATGGGATGCACAGAGTGGAGAGAAAATGAAAAGAAACTACAGAGAGGGAGCGAGGCAGAAGGGAAAAAACACAAGGGGAAGAAGGTGAGCATTTAAAAGGACAAGCCATGGCGCGCCACAACGAGCATGCAATAGAAAAATGAAGGTGATGCATATTTGCCTGTGATATCCTCCTTAGACACAACGCACAATCAAAATCAGGGCATTATGCTAATATGCGGCGGCTACGGCAATATAATCGCTACCTGAGTCGTTTTGCTGGCTCCGCTCGCCCGTCACTCTACATACAAACAGAATTACACCCAATCCAGGTGTATGAGCTAAATTTACAGCTAATTAAAATTAATGAGATTTACTTAGAAAAGAATATGCTCCTTCCCTAAGCTGCTTATCCCCGCATGAGAATCTACACGCGCACCTTCTCCAGAGCTTGAAAATACACACGCACACACACGCACACACACACACACACACACACACCTACATACACACACACACACATACACACGTACCCAAACAGACACACAGTCAATTTGATTCACTCGCCATCGGTTTCTCACAGCCTGCAAGGCAGACTATTGAAGCCATGGTAAGCTCTCGCTCTCTCACACACACACACACACACACATACCCACAGACATACACACACTCTCACACACACACACAGCCAGCCATCCCTCGCTCTCACGCCGACTTAAACATCCTCCTTTTTCAATGAACATACAAGTCCTTGACTATATATGGGTCGACTTGTTAGCAGATGCTAACACACATCCAGAAAGGATTGAGGGAAAGCACATGCGTGAATTTATTCATGAAGACGTGCACAGGAACACACACACACGTATTCACATAAAGCTTTGAAGGCCGTCTAGTCTTTACTTAAACAGAAGTATTCCTGTGAGCCAAGCTGTTGACTGTCAGGCAAAAAAAAATTGTGCCTGTCTGCCCAGCTATCTCTCTCCCTCTCTGTGTGTGAGTGTGCATAAGGGGTGTGTGTTTAGTTGGCCAGGAAATGAATGCATATATTCCCCACACAGCATATCAAAATGCCAAAGCATTGGATGTTTAACATTTTGTGAAATGCTGCGGGATGTTTTTGTCCGTGTCCAATCAGGGGCCATTCATTTCCTCGCAGGCAATGTGCTGAGTAATTAAAAGGCTGTTCAGGTCCTCGCCATTGAAGGGGGAAGGGGGCGGCCGGGAAAATGACACAGCAGGAATTGGTCACACATTTTATTAGCATACTTGTATTTTGCTCTTTCCGATTTACTTACCTGCTCTTCTTGGCGCCCAGACAACTTGTGTGTCACCCTCCTTACCCGAATGTGCCTCACACATTCAAGCGCACACTCTTCTCTTCATTTCCTTTCTCACGTCGCTGCTTCGTTTCTCAGCTCGGAGAGCACTCGAATGTCATTACGAGCTTCGCCATCAGAAAGCAAACAGCGGCGCCGGATGGAGGAGTTGATGCCAGACCCCCAGCATGTCGACTGCTAGTCTTATCGCTCAGCCTCGTTTTTTTTTTTTTTTTTTTTTTTTTTCGTATTCCGCTTCCTTTCAACCATTGGAGCGGCGTTTTTAAAAATGACAGGTTTATTGACTGAGCTGTTGCTGTGAGGTTCCAGCGGCCCACGTGGTCTAGTTTCTGAATGGAGAACTCCCTCTCTGTACGCTTAGAATACAATCACTCTCCTGCGCTCTGTGTGTCAATGGAGATGACTCCATATCTACTGGCAAATTCGATCCAGTTTGGGAAATGCATCGGCAGGCAGCGCAAGTCAACGATATAACTGAGTTAATGAGCTACACGCCCTTATCTGTTGTTCATTCATATGGGCGGCCGGAGGCTCGACGGCTATCAGCCTTTTTACACAGAATACTGTATGTTTGATGAGTCCCTTGAAGGCAGTATTGGATAACGCCATCAAACGTCCCTCAAGGCAAGCTCTTTTGATTTGTGAAGCAAAGAAGAAAGAGTTAATCCTCCCCCCACGACTGTGTTTTCATCTTGTTCTCTTATTCCACGATGAATATTTCAATATTGTTGTGATTTATTTATCCCCTCTCAGTGTTGAGCCTCACTGGGATATTTTCAGGTTGATGTCTTCACAGGCGTGAGGGGAGGGGGGGAGGCAGGCACGCTCGTTCACGGCTGGTGTCACGTTTGACTTTGTGACAGCGCACAACGACATGCCTAAGAGAGCATCTTTATGTGTTGTTTGAAAGGTTCTGTGACAATTTCAGGTTCTTCCCCTCAGGGGCAGATAGAGTGAGAGCTGGCCTGGTTTGCAGGGGTTCCGTTTGTTTCGACAAACAGAAGAGGCGGGCTCATTTATGTCACAGGGTCAGTCGCCGCTGGCAGGATGATTGCATGCTGACATTTCTTCGTATGGATGCGTGACGGTTCTTCATTCTTGCTCATCCATGCTCCTCGCTACACCTCCTTCATCATCATTGGAGTCCAGAGCTTTTAGCCATGAAGCCCCTCGTTCTGGAACTCTCTCCCGCAAACCATTCGAGAAACACAACTTTTTAGACTTTTGTGATTTATGTATGTCTTTTGACTAATGCCCTAATAATTGTTGTTTTACTGTTGTGTAAGGTGACCTTGAATGTCCTTAAAGGCATCCATAAATAAAAAGGATTATTTTTATTATTATTATGGTCCAAAAATGAAATCTATGGCAACCTGGAACGTTAAAGAGAATCCAGTTTCAAGGGGTCAATAATAAAGTTGTGTGTATCACATGACTGAAGGTAAAGCTACTAGCAAAATAACTTTGTGTCCTTTTAATGTGTCTTTGTTTAATTTTCTTTAAATTTTCATGGAACACGTTTTCCCTAATTCCTATTTTGGGGGTGAGTACAGCAGAGGCTGATCCACATTCTTGAGCTTGTACAGGTTTTTACATCAGATGCATTACCAGACGCCGCCCGCAGTGGCTGAGTGCCCCGCCGCAATTCAAACTCCTCTCCATTCATTATTTTAATCTGACCTACGCTTTAGTCCCTGAGTTTTGGAACCTCCACATTTTAACGCAAATGTGGATTTTAATTTCTGATTAACCTAAAATAGTATTGCTGTTTTCATGCAACCAAGGACACTTATATTAAGAAGCAATTTTTGAACGCCTTATTTCTCATTATTCTAAACGTTTTCCATTGTTAGTGTTGTGCGGGCTTTCAATCCATCAGAGAGGCTCTGTGTACAACCGTTTAAATATGGACATAGACTTGGCCTGTAGTCCACAGGGGAACTCAGCCTTCTGTTTTGATCTTGACTAAGCTGCAGTCTCCAACCGGTGGGTCAACAGTGGTGGCCAAATCGCTTCACCTCTCCTCCAGGCTTCCCGCTAGTATCCTGTCCCTGCTGGCAGAAATGATACCAGGTCCCCTCTCACAATAAACAAGATGGTTCACCTTGTAACAGTTACAGCTATGATGTCTGTGTCATCAGCGCTGACCTTTTTGTGTTTTTCTTTTGTGTGTTACACATCTTATGCCGGTGTTCCCCTCTCTCTCAGGGGACAAGATCTCTCTGCAGTGCACTTGAATCGCCCCTTATTCACATTTGGACCTGCCCTGACCCCTCCCTGACCTCCCTGGTCCATCTCTCTCATCCTCCCCCTTCATGGGAGACTCTGAGTGTATTTCTCACTTTTTCTTCTGTAGCTTGTTACTAGACCCGGCTGTCCATTCCAGTCTTTCACCGGGGTCAGCTGTCTCTCAGCATCAGTGATATTCCTTAAGGTTCTATCCAGTCTTTCCTGGAAGTCTCTGTTTTTCCCAGAGTGTTCAGTTTTGATTACATCACAGATGCTCTGTTACAGCCTTTTGAAACTCTAATACATAGCTGAGAGATTAAGCTGATTGCTTTGATAAATATTAATATCCGTACCTGAAAGAGTGAGTTAACTTATTGATTATTGAGCAGCTTTAAATATTTTTTGTATTAATATAGTATGTCATGTATAGTATGTGATGCAGCTAAGTGAGTGAAATGTCACACGTTTGAATCCTTAAGTGTGTCCTTGGGCGAGACGCTGGGGCTCAGTCATTGTGCTCGAACTATCTAAGAGCTTTGGTTCATTTTTTAAGACATGCAGTATTTCCATCTTCATAAATACATTCTTCCTAGAATTCTTCAGATTTTCTCCGGTCGGCATACCGTAAATTGACAGCCATATGTTTCAGAATCAATCAATGTCTCTCAGAGAGCACAGAGACAAAATGACCTGCAATTAGAGCAGACATGCCAAGATGAAGGCAGGGAGAGGCGGCTTACTGTCGCACTTCAAATCTGGCTCATCCTAATCAAACTGCTGATATTCAAAGTTTCTATGTGAGTTGAATCACTTAATTCCAAATAGTCAATCATGGAAAACCTAATAACCTCATCGAGTGAAACTCACTCAAGAGACACGGCAAAAAAAAAAACATGACACCGTTCACCATTCAAAATGCAATATTCCTCTTTTATCTGTGAACATGAACCTATATTTAGACATGCAAATAAGCAGAGGTACAAACAGCATGAAGGCAAATAAGGTCGAAGATATGAATATATGATTATGTGAGTTTGTGAAAGAGAAACAAATTCATCACGAGTTCTTTCTGTCTGATAAAGTTTTTCCTCTGTAGGAATGTGTTTTATTGGAGAGGGACCCAAATTGCCTTGCCCTGCTCATAACTTCAATTGCTAATGTGGAGTTGTGAGCAGGGACCTATTTTTTATACATCAAGGGAAATCAGCAGCAGGAGTGAAGGGAAAGGATTACAATATGGTAGTGAGAGCAGCTCTGCTGTCTGGTTTAGAGACGGCGTCTCTGACCAAAAGGCAAGAGGCAGAGCTGGAGGTGGCAGAGTTGAAGATGGTCAGATGTTCTTTGGGAGTGATTGGACGATTGGACAGGACTAAAAAGGAGCACATCAGAGGGACAGCCCAGGTTAGACGTCTTGGAGACAAAGTAAGAGATGGTGTGGACATGTGAAGAGGAAGGGTAGTGGATTTGTTGGTAGGAGGATGCTGGAGATGGAACTGGCAGGCAGGAGATAAAGGATAATTCAAAGATAAGGTTCCTCGATGTGGTGAGAGAGGACATCAGGTAGGTTGGTGTGACAGAGGAAGATGCAGAGGACAGTGAAAGATGGAAACAGATGGTCTGTTGCGGTGACCAAATAAAGGAACAGTTGAAAGACGAAGAAGAGGAAGTAGTGAATCAGGACACTTCCCACTAAATAACCAACAAGGAAGTTAAAGTGGTTAATCAGTGAGATGAAGCTAAAGCATCTGTTGTCAGGATGAAACGTGAGTATGGAGGAGAACGACGAAGAGTTGACTTTTTGTGTCAAGCATGGACTCGGCCTACATTAGTTGGTATCGTTTGTTAAAGCTCTTTTCCAGCTCTTCTGACTCATGAAAAATACTTTATAATAAGTGCCACATCCACCCATTGACACACCTCAAGCTAAATAGAGGCTTCCATGCAAAAGGGCACGACTGTTTGAAGACAAGATAGCCTGCAGCCAGTGCAAGGGATCGACTACCCGCTCTATCACCTGAGAAGTTTGTTTATGCAACAAGGAGCTGGCAGCAATGCTGACTCAGCAGTGTATGAGCTGCAGTTTCCCTTGTAATCCCAAAAGTCTTATTCGTTTTCATATGGGTATTATTGTTATTGTTTTAGTATTACGTAATATATACCGACGGAAACAGCTCCCTGACATCAGTGTACCCACGTACAGAGAGTCAAGTATACTACATAACATCAGAGTTTTTTGACAGGGCTGCCATTTAAGAGTTTGTTCCAATACTGACTGAGGTTAAGCTAGAGAGCGACTCCCATGCCACTGAGATCAGAGATCAGTGCAGGTTCTGGATTAAATGCTAGGCTACAAACATTACACCTGTTGGGAAAGAGTTTTATGTAAAGAGTTCAAAATAGGGAACTGAGTTGCAGAAGTCAAAGTGAAGTTGAGTTATTTAATATAACAAACTGAATGACGAGTCCAGATAAAAACACAGAAAACCCCCAAAATGAGAGAAACCCCCCAGATCCATTAAGAAAACTAAGGCAAAGACATAATGAACTAAATTCAAGTTGAGGAAATAATTTACGAAGAATTCTAGGAACACCAGGAGGAATACAATAAAACTATACGACACAATCCAGAGAACCAACCATTTTCTTCCGTTATCTGGGGTCAGGTCGCAGTGAAAGCAGGCAAAGAAGGGTGTTGTAGACATCCCACTCCCCAGCAACGCTCTCTCGCTCCTCCTGGGGGATCCTGAGGCGTTGTCAGCCCAGATGACAGTCCCTCCAGTGAGTTCTGGGTCTACACGAGGTCTCTTCCCAGTTGGACGTGTCAGATAAATATTCAGAGGGATGTGTCCTGATCAGATGCCTGAACAAACACAACTGGTCCCTTTCGACATGAAGGCACAACCGTTCCTCTCTGAGCTCCCTCTAGGCGTCTGGGCTCCTCACCTTATCTCCAAGACTGAGCCCAGCAACCCTACAAAGGAAGCTCATTTCCGCTCCTTGGATCTTTTACCTGATTCTTTCAGTCACTACCCGGAGCTCATGAACACAGGTGAGGGTTGGAACCTAGGTGGACCGGTAAATTGAGTGTTTTGGCTTTTGAATCAGCTCATTCTTCTGCGTTGCAGACCGATGCAACATCGCAATACTGCTGATGCCGCACTGAAGGCAACATTCAGAAATCCTCATCAGCAAATAGACAAACAAAAAACTTATTAGGAGGCGTAACCTCTCGGAATGAGATCCTTCATTCCCTCATTTTCCCCTCTAATGTATGTATGGTGCTCACTTAGTAGCAATTCGTGCATACCTTATGTTTTTAACATATTTATAATGGTATGACAATAGCTCACCCTGCAATTAGTTATTCATTGGAAATATGGTGTGAACAGTGAAATAAATTTGTGAAAGTTTTTGCATGCCTTACATTAATTAAGATTTCAATCTGAAAAACAGCTATGTGACTGTCATCGCAGGGACATCATCCATGTAAGCGGCTCAAAGTCATCATCTCATTGTTTATGTATGCGAGGTCACAAGCAATAGAAAAAACTCCATCATACACTGTTGGTAATATACAGTTATTATTTCACATCAACTATTCACTAAATAACTAGCCAGGTTGCAACGTTGGAAAGTAAGCAAACTATGTTGCTGGCTAAAACAATATCACAATAACTGTAGTGGCTAACGTGCTAAGTTTAGCACCAATGGTCATAGCTGGACAACTTACTTTTTTTAGCGTTATATGTCGCATGCCACACATTTCTAACAATAGCTGACCAAATGTGAGCTAGCTTAGCTTTATCTAGCTTAAACTAAGGTCAGCTTAAATAATTTTTTGTGTATTTTCAAGTGTAAAATTTGACTATCTTAATTTTAAGCCACCACATTGTCCATATCTTGACAACTAGCTCGGTCAAGTTGTCATATGCATGGATATGGCAGAATTTACAAAAATGATGAGTCTTGATTTTCAGGTAGCATCTCCAACCCATTGCGCTGGGTCACTTTTTGTAGCCCAATGTTAGGTCAAACCAACCCAAGCTGTTATTGAGGAGCATCGAGCAAGCGTTTGGGTTATATAAATAGTATGAAGCAGATCCCCATCTATAGCACGCATCTATGGAGCAGATCCCCACAAAACATAGAGGTATGCAGGGTTTCAAGAGACACGTGACATACTGCATATAAACAGTGTGAAATAATTAAAGGGAGCAGCAGAACAGTAGGAAATCAGCTCAGAGTTTATCATTAAATCCCACCTGTGTTTTACACCACTGGCTCTGTAAGTGTTGTTTTGATTATAATAGTTTTCAAGTAAAACAAAACAAAAATTCATTCAAATTCAAAAGAACATATTCATGCATATTAATGTTTTTGAAAACATATGGAAATAGAACCTTGAAATCTCACCTTCTAAGTTCATCAGTAATAATTCAGACTGCCATACGTGATGGACAGAATGATAAAATTACTATTCATACAGCAGTTTCAAAGTCACAAACATCTTCGCTGACTCCGAAATAAATCATTTAAATACGAGAAATAAAACGGTGATACACTACCTGCCATTCCTCAGATGAATTTTCCCAAAGTGAAGCCAGGAGTGCATTGTCCCTTACTTTGAAAGTGTTAGTGCAGGGATCTATCCATTAAAGAATTATGGCCATACAGCAGATCCTATGCAAGATTGAATCCGGAGAAGCCGGCAGAAGACATCCCTCTTTGAGGAACTACGGGACAGAGATGTCCGAACATCACCGACGTGCTTACTAAAATGAAGGTAATTCATATTCAAAAGTAATATGTTCTAGGTAACCGCGTTTAGAGAAGCTGTGCCTTCCTTCAGCCAGTTTCCATACAGCTTCAGCTTCAAACTGCCAGATGTGATAGACAGATGTTATGCAGCGACAATGGAAGGTGCAGTGAGTTTAATAGTAATCGTCCAACTCAGAGACAGGGGTCGGAACCAAAGAGCGGTCAGTTATAAGCAAACCATGTCCAATCAGGATAAGACCCACGTACTGTAAAAGGATGGCAAATAGACTTTGAAATCCAGGGCAAACAATCCAAACCGATGCATAGGAGGAGGCAGAATCCACGGAATGGGCAAGAATGTTCGGCACATTGGTGAACGAGTCCAAAACGTGTCATACAGAATCAAAGAAGGAGGGGAAAAAAACGAAAAGGATCTGAAATGATACAAAGGCAATAAATTGTCCACTAAAAAATTTCACAGTACAACATAGTGAAATTATTTCTCTGCATTTGAGCCATCCCTGAAAGAGCAGTAGGCGGCCCTTTGAAGCTCCCGGGGAGCTAGGGTTTCAGGGTCTTGCTCAAAGACTCCACGACAAGTCGACCCTGGTCGGACTCAAACCGGCTACCTTCCTCGGCTACCGGCTAATCTTCCGAGACGGCCGCTGTACCCACTGAGCTAATGTCGCTCCATAATGAGCCATTGGTGACAACAAGACACCAATGAAACTAATTAAGAGTGTATCTTTGGAGTTCTAGAGCTTTGGGAATTGCTCTGTTACCTTGTGTAGACTAATTTATGTCCATCGACTTCTACCACATTTCCACAGAAAATGCGTTTTATTTCGGCATAGTGTGCCACTGGTGAAACCGACAAGCCAACTTCCGGCTTGTGAAAATGGTCTATTTAAGTGCAGAAAATTGCTGGTGGCAAATCAGGTTTGAATGTGTCTAGTCCAGCTGAAACAAGTTGATCCTTAACCCTGACCCCACAGTTTTTTTTGGGTTCGGTGTACTAAAGCAGTATGTTCTTCTTTGTATTGCGGCTGTTCCCTTTCGGGGTTGCCACAGCGGATCACCTGTTTCCATCTATAGACCGGAGCCCTTCTGGCTAATTGAACGGTTGACTGTGTTTTTTAAATCGGGCCCCAACGAATCTGCTTTGAAAATTAGTTTTCTGTTCCTCACACGGATATGGCTTTAGGTTTTACGCCAGATACCCTTCCTGACTCAACCCTCTCCATTTATCCGGTCTTGGAACGGGCACTAGAAGTACACTGGCTTGTGACCTCCTAGTATATTGGATTTAGCTTTTAAGAGGGGAAAAACTGTTTTTACACGGGCACAGTTGTTATTAAATATGCCTTTTGGTTCAATCAATACTATTGCAATATTCACACATGCATTTTTGTGAGTTTACTCAGGTTGGCATGGTTTCATGTTCACATTTTTTAAAGATCCAATACAGTTTAGTGTGAGATACACACGAGAACAGAGGAAACCAGGACGTGGTCCAGTATTTTCTGCTGTACTTAACAAGAGACAGGGAACAGTGAATGAACAGATTAGAAGAGAGAGAGTTCAAGAGCTGAAGACACAGAAGATTAAACAGACAAGCGGAACAACAGGGCAAAGCGAGAGGAGGAAGATACCAACGTAACAGAGCAGAAATTTACTATCAAAATGAAACATGAAACACCAAAGGCACAAGGATATAAACTTTCAAAATCTAGCAGGAATATTAAACCAAAACCAAAACCATGACAAATTGCCTTTTAATTTAATGTACCATGATTTATAGGGGTGGGATTGCCATTTAGAGTGATTTGTCATCATTTACGTGTGCAACAATTTTATTTCTGACATTAAAGTCCATACATATATCATCCATCCATCCATTTTCTATAACTGCTTATCCTGTTCAGGGTGAAAGAGGTGTCTGAAGCCAATCTCAGCTGACATTACTTGAGAAGCGGGGCACACCCTGGACAAGCGGAAAACACAACACATGGTTAACAAATAGAGACAGACAATCACTCACACAATTTAAAGTCATCAGTTTACCTATATTGCTTGTTCATTGGACTGTGGGAGGATGACGGAGTACCCAGAGAGAACCACTCAAACTCCACACAGAAATCTCCCAAGGCCAGAGATCCGTCTGAACCCAGAACCAACTTTTGGTGATATAACCATTACGCCGTACTGCCGCACCATAGAATGTTAGAACTTAATTTCTTAGAGCTAATTATCTTTGTTTGACACATGAACGGAAATCTAGTAGGTATCTGTAGCCCATTAGCATGTTAGCCTGTTGGTTGAGCAAGTAAAGCATCGGGAAATGTGAAAATTTCATCAGCTTTACAGCTAAAACCCCCCCCAAAAAACACTAGACAAAAGTTTTGACCGGATGTGGCATTGCAAGAAAAAGTTAAGAAACACTGAACATCAAAGTACAATTCACCCTCAGGGGAACATAATTGCCGCTACCAAATTTAATGACGATTGATCGAACAGTTGTTGAGCCATTCAAAACCGCAAATGGGAGCTAGACGAAGAGTGAGGGGATGACCAAAGTTATGAGAATGGATCCTTTGGGTTCCATTAATGCCCGCATTAAATTTCATTGCAACCCATTTAATAGTTGTTGCCGCCCAGGATCTATCCCGCTGGCATTGGTTACAAAAAAAGAGAAAAGGTAAATGAGAATCATTGTCTCAGTGCTGTGAAGGACCAGCAATAAGAAGCAGTGATCATAAAACAAAGGAAGGAGATCATTTCATGAACGTGATGTCGGCATCTCGCCCTCATGTGTGCAGCAGTCGGACTGTCATTCTCTGTAGTCCCTCAGCACAAGCCAATAGACGGTAGACAAATTACCATTTGGAGCGGAACCCAGCTATAAATGCGATTGGGTTGGATTTGAGTCTGCTCCCCCAGATTTGGATTTGAACAGAATGGAGTCTGTCCTCCTTTTCTGGCCTCTGCGGCCTCAGAAAACAAGATTAGATGGAGGTAGAGAGGAAAATAGAAAGGGAGAGAAACACAGTCAGAGGCGACAGAGGGAAGACCAGCCAAGTTTTAAAATAAATGTACATTTAAAGCCTTGACAAGTGTGAAAATGTGGATCAGATTTCCACGTTGATATTTATCTTTGTCCTGCACAATACCTTTCAGAATTCTTTAGAGCATGCCGAGGTTCACAAGGCGGTACAATACGCTGGGTGTTGTCTATTCATTACTTCTGAATTAGTAAACAAAATAGAACTTCGTGTTCCCTAACAAATAATTTCATGTCATCCTTTTTATTACACTGCCCATTCATAATTTCAGGATTTTTATTAGCTGCGCCGAAGCGCCAATAACTTGGTTTTGACAATTTCATAGCCATCTATTTGTAACAATGCGAGATCTGTAAACAGTTCCCAATCTTGACAATAAATTAATTACCATAAACAAATGACACTATTACCGGGAAGATTGTCAACCTCTGAGGCCTCATGTGTAGCATTTCACACACCGTCCTGTCAATTTGGATCTTGCAGGGAATCTGCTTGCTTGCTAACTACACAAAGAGTCGGGAAATAAAACCAGGTGTCAAATTCTTTTTACCGGTAATTTACATATCAGTGACTAACTGCTGCATTTCTCTAGGTCTGACATGATTCATTTAGACGCCGTTGATTGTTTACAAGTGCAAATATCGCCAGACTAATGAATTACATTTGTTTCCCTCCGCTTTTGGGTCCTACTTATATTATATATTCAGGGAATATTAATATTCCCGAAAAGTCTGGGATATTATGGAATCATCATCGCTGCCGCCCATGTCTGCCTCCGCCGCTGATCATTCCTGCTAGCGTGATTACTCAAACACTTTATCATGGATCAATAAAAACCTTTATACCCACATTGACCTTAGTGCAAGAAGAACTGGAGTGTTTTTGGGAAAGTTTGGTTGTCTATTTTTGATACTAGCGGGAACTTGTTTCCCAAATTGTTTTAAAAAACAATTATTTCCACATTTGCTGCCTATGATTCGACTGGAGGAGCTATATATTGTATACGATGGGATTTACTCTAATAGTTCATATTTAACTCAATAGGGCTAGCTTTTTATGAAAACTTTTGTTTTCCGATTTAACTTCCTAACTGTTGGTTCTATTTAGTCCAAATTTGGTGCATATGAACGAAATTGATTAAATATATCTTTTATGTGAGATATATTTGACTAATAGTTCATATTTTCTCACTAGGGAGAGCTTTTAATGAAACGCTTTTTTGGTTTTGGTGCATATTAATTGACTCAAGGAGTTCTATCTATTATACATTGTGTTTAACTGTAATATTACATACTTAAATCAAGAGGCAGGATCTAAGCACCAAGCTGTGACTCTAAGGAAGGACAACAGGTGTTCTGGTGTATTGACACCCAAGGTTCATTGATGCAAACGGGGAGTGAAGTCTTGCACGAGTTGTCTGATCCCACGGAGGTGTGGTACAAATCACTAATTCAATGAAGGTGTAAGGACACACAATGCAACACAGCTTGCTTTGTATGGGGCTAGTTAGCTGCAGAATAGTCAGAGCGCTACTCTGTCCCCTGATAACTGCTGAAGGCGACTACAATGGGCACAATACAGAACAAATTGGCCTCCAAATCCCCCAGATCTCAATCCAGTTGAGCATCTGAGGGATGTGCTGGACATAGAAGTCCAACCCATGGAGCCCCCACCTCACAACCAACGTAAAGGATCTGCTGAAAATGTCTTGTTGCAAAATACCACTGCACACTTTGAGAGGGTCTTTTGGGGTCCATGCCTCAATGGGTCAGAGCTGTTTTGGCAACAAAAGGTGAACCTCCACAGGATTTGGCAGGTGGTTGTAATTTTATGGCTGATTGTGTAAATTGGACGCATCACATACTGTATGTAGTATATTTCACACTATTTAAGACACTAGTTAGCTATAGCATAACGACAATAATCTTTGTGACACCAGCCTACTGGTGATACTGTACAATCATACATTATATGACAGTATATCTAAACTTCAAGGAGGTAATATTTTGGCCAGTACTTGTTTGTATGTCTGTTTGCAGGATTACTCAGAAAGTTATAAATTGATTTTGATGTTCTTTTGGAAAAGTAAGGTAAGGTACAATCCATTAGATTTCAAAGGATTGCAAAGGCATTCATCAGGGAGATAAGTGAAGAATAGTTGCACCTTGAGTTCTTTCTCTAGGAGAGAAAAACAGCTTCCTGTTGAGGTGAGCTCCATTAAATTATGTCACAGCTTGGTTTAGCTAGCTTTTTAGCTGAAAACAGAAAAGGTTGTTATTAGCGTTTCAAAAAAGTTCCATGTTCAGATGACAATGAGCCGCAAAAAGGCCTATAAATGCTTTAATGCTTTAATATGTCTACCAGGCCAGTAGTTGGCGAAATCAACACCACTGAAGAGGATTGACCAGGAAGTGTAGAATTTCTCCACTTATCACTGTTACGGTACAGGGACTCTCTTTGCTGGAGGAATATTCACAAACTCACATCTGCAGCACAACTAAAAGGAGATAGTCTGACATTCTTTTTGCTCCTCATGCTTTTGCTCCTGCCCTGAAATCATAACATGAGGGACGCAGGAATGCCACACGCTTTCTCAAGATTACACAGTGATTGCAATTGTGGCATTTTCGAAAGATAACATTCTACAGTCCTTTTTCATCCGTCCAACCATTCATTAATTTTCTTCTGCTTAGTTTGGGTCGAGTACTAGTGGCAACAGGCTAAGAAGGACATTTTAGACTTCATTCTCCCCAGCAACACTCCCCAGGTCATCTTGGTCTACACCAGGGTCTCCTGGAAAACCTCCAGAGGAAGGCATCCTGGGGTCATCCTAATCATATTCCTTAACCACCTCAACTGGCTTCTTCCGATGTGAAGGAGCAGCGGCTCGACTCTAAGCTCCCTCCAGATGTTTAAGCTCTGTACCTTATCTCTTAGGATTACCCCAGATACCCTTCAAAGGAAGCTCTTTTCAGCCACTGGTACCCTTGATCACATTCTTTCAGTCACTACACAGAACCCATGACCATAGGTGAGGGTTGGAACATACAGTAGATGGACGAGTAAAATTAGAGCTTTGCTACGAATCAACTCTTTCTTCACCACAAAAGACCGATACAACACAAGCCTTACTGCTGATGCCACACTAGACCGCCTGTCCCTCTCCTGGTCCACTTTGCCTTCACTCGACAAGAAAAACCCAGATAATTAAACTCCCTCCCTTGAGGCAGCCACCCCAACCCGAAGGGGACAGTCTACCATTTCCTGGCAGATATCCATGGCCTCAGATTAAGTCTCTGACTCTCATATCACACATTCAGCTGCAAACTGATCCAGTTCCCGCTGAAGGTTATGAACTGATTAAGGCAACAGGACTGCATCATTTGCAAACAGCAGTGAGGCAATCTAATCTCCCCAAACCGGACACTCTCCTTACATCGACTGCGAAGTAAGGTCGAAGTCCATGAATGACTGTCCATGAATATCAAGAACAGAATCGTAGATGAGGAACAACCTAAGCAGAGTCCAACATTCACTGAAAACATGTCTGACTTTCTGCCTCCAATACGGATACAACTCTCACTTTGTTTATATAGGGACCTGATGGCTTGTAGCAATGGCCCCGGTAGCCCACACTCCAGCAGTATCCCCCACTGGACTCCCCGAGACACACGCACATAGGCCCTCTCCTAATCCACAAGTCACATGAGCAAAAAGTTGGTCCACCGTTCAACAACCATGACAGAATCCGCCTTGTTCCTCCTGACAACCGAGATTCAACAATCGTTTGAAGCCTCATCTCCAAATCCCTGGAATAATTGGGACTATCCGTTTTCAATGTTGGTTTTTACAGCCCCCGAATATGTTGTTGTTTTGTGAATGAAAAGTCCAAACCACAGCAAGAGCTTATCGTTTTATGTGAAAACTGTTCTAAAAATGGCCCCTGAGCAGCCTTGGTGGTTTGCGATCTCTTCAGCACGGTGTATTATTTCGATTTATTTAGTTGCATTTTATCTATTTATTTACCTCCGTGTCTTTCTGAATAATATATCAAAGTCTGAGTCAAACCATCTAGCCTCTTCTTCATTTTACCTGTCATCCGTTGTTGTCACCACCTTCACTCTCCGTTTGAGATATACGCACCCAATCTGCAGGAGCATGAAGCAAAACCAAAAAACTATGTCGAAAGAGAGGAATAGACGGAGAAGGGCTTTGTTGTCTTTTCTTTTAGACATTTTTGTAAGCAGTTTTAAGGCTCCAGTGTGTTATTGTGACGGCAATTTGTCTTCATTTCATTTCTGCATGAACGAGCGACTAATCCAAAAGTATTTGATGGATGAAAATAATGAAAACAGAGGTTAGTCGCGGCCTTGCATTTATCAAATCTTGATTCCACAAGGCCACATTTCGGCATCCCATACAATAAGCAGGTGATTCATTAACTCATTAGTGAAAGTCTCATTAGCCCAAACTACAGTGATGTCACAGTCTTCAGTAATTCAAGCAGCATAAGGTCAGTAAACTTCGCTCTCTTGGAATCTGCTCCTCGGCCAAATGAATGGATGGAGGGCAGGAAGCAGGACTCTGGCTGATTGGTCTCTCTGGAGGAAACAGTGGCGTCTGGTTGGTGTTTGTCGCTTGCACCCGCGTTTTGATGAATGTGCAGGTCGCCAAGAACATTTCCTCCCACCGACACTGTGTTGGTCAATTAAGACAAATATAGAATGACTCAATGGTGGGATACTATTCTTTGGTGAATACCTTGAAGCTCCAGTGATTCCGGCTGATAAGAAATTCACTTTGACAGTGAGATATCACAAAAAACTCTTAATTTATTCCCTTTGAAACCTGCAGAGAGCCTGTGCGGGCGGAGACAGAGATGGTACTGCTGCGACTGAACTCTGGGTTATTTCAGGATGGTTGTCTTGCAGTCTAATGTGGTTTGGCACTTGTGTGTCTAGTCGGGAGATCTATGTTTGAATTTGCCTTGAGTGGCCGGCTGGTGTCTTACTGGATGTGCTCGGGTTTTCCCGGACACTGATTGCTCTGGTCAAGACTCTTCTCTCCTGTTTTTCTTCCTCATTTCCTCCCTTTGTCTGATCTTCCCTGCATCTTTTTTTTCTGGTTGTGTCATCCTTTCTCCTCTGCTCTCTATATCCCATTGTTTGTCTCTTCTCCTCATTGTTTCTCTTTCTCTATTTTTGGCATCAGTGTTTCCTCTTTTTACAGCTTCTTTGTAATTTTTGAAGCTCTTGTCGCCGCTCTCCCTTCCCATTTTTCTCCTTTTCCCTTCCTCTATCCTCTCCTTAATTTGGTCTGCCTCACGTTCTTCCCCTCCTTCCACTACCACTTACACTTAATTTCTCTCTCTCCTCTCAAGTAACATCCTCATTTCTTTCCTGTGCTTTTTTTAACAGTTATATTTCCTCCCCTCTCATTACTTTCTTGTACCTTTCTCCAATTCTCTCTGATCACCTTCTTCCCACCTCCAAGCTCTCTGCCTTCCTGCCCTCTCCCCTTAGCTTCCCTTTGCCCCCCCCCCCTCTGTCTCTTCCTGCCTCCTTCTCTGCCCTCTCTCATTCTTTGTGCATGCTGTTTTAGCATACTCTGCAGGGAGCACTCTTGCGATGCCAATTATATTGACTGAAGAAAAGGAGAGGGAGGAAGAGAAAGGGAAGGAAGGTTGGAAGACCTTTACATGCACGCACAAAAAGTATACAAATGCCTACATTCATGCTAAGGGAGAGAATGACTCAAAGGGGATGGAGAGCACAGGAAGAGGAGGAGAGGGAGAGGCAGAAGTGGATGATGAAAGATGACGAGATCTGGGAGGATGAGGGCAGAGAGAAATTGGAGGAGAGCAAATCCGTCTGTGGGTGTAATAGTCTCCCGCTGTCGAACCGGGGGGAATTGACTGACTGCAGAGGGGGAGAGAGGGAGATAGAGAGAGGTGGAATGAGGAAGAGATAGAGGGGGTGAGAGGGTATAGGTTTGATCAGAGTAGAGAAGGAGATGGGGAAATATAGAGAGAGAGACAGAGAGCAGTGGCAGAGGGAGACGGCAGGAGAAGAAAGATGAGTTCAGTCCCTTCCTCTCGGAGCGGAGCTTGTAGGCCTCCACTCCAGGCAAATGTGACTTGTGACATTAAATAAGAGTCAGCGTCATGACTGAGTGTATGAAAGAAGAGCATAAGTATATCATAGTAATGCGCCACTGTGCTGCTGCTCAGCCCGGAGAACTACTATCGGAGCATCAGCTCACGGCTGTGCAGTGGATGTTTACACTATATCCACTTATGCTGTCATTCCTCTATGAATAGCACTTCACCCAGATATTACCTGAAACATTATCGAGACTCACCTCTGTGATATCCAGCCAGGCTGATACCGCGTCTAAGCCAGGGGGGGATGTATGGAATTTACTCACAGTATTAAACATCTGCAGCACGTTTACAAAAGGTAACCCATAGACCTTAGAATTGATCATTAATGATGTTATTCTTGTTCTATTAAGCTGTGGTGATAGATGGATACATCTGGATAAAATCACATCTACGTTTATATCTGGTGTTGCAGAGCGAGATCCTCTCAGCTGTGAGTTTAAAAAAACATGTTCTTCACTCACATTCAATCATTTTTTAAAACATTTTATGCTCCTTTTGAAAATAAAATCTTCTTTCGGGACCTACAAAAGGCAAGAAAAGAGAGAAAAATATGAATAAATGGAACGACTCTCCTTCTGCCAAGGTCAATCTATCATATTTGTCCGTCGGGCTCTTATAATCAAAATATAAGGCAAAAATGGGGAGTTTTTGGAATAGATACATGATTTATCAAAACTTAAGTTGTAAAATAAAAATAAGTTCTAGATATGAAAGTCAATGTGACAGTTGGATTTAACAGCTTAAACTTACTTGACTTACTCTATGCGTTTTGAATCACTGCTTTTTTCTTAGATCCCCCCCATTAAAGTAAAAAATGATTACAAAACGGATTTTTACAAGTTGATTCATATGCACCAACTTTTGTTGAAATCGGATCAAAGGTGGAGAAATTATGGCCGAAAACCTTTGGAGCTAAAGCTCCCCCTAGTGTTTGAAATACACAATGACCTTTCCCGAAATCAATGCAGTTCTTCCTCGCACTAACATCTATGTGGGTATAAAATTTGAAAATGATCCATGCAGTAGTTTTTGAGTCATCATGTCAACATGACCAATCGGCGGTGGCGGCAAGGACGGTTCCGTAATATCCCCAATTTTTCGGAGATATAATTAAGTACTGATTATTAATGTTACTATTCAATTTTTTGGGGTATTAACCGACTCAAATTTGTCAGTTTGTCAATACCCGCTCTCTCAATCTATCCATACACATGTGCTGAAAAAGATTAACCTGAATCTAAATTCTGCATGAATGGAAGCGAGCAACCGGAGGGCAGTCTGGCGTCGGCTCTGCTCTTTTTCTTAATGCTGTATAGATAAAGCCTTCAGTTCTTACTCCTACTTTTGCTTTTATAAAGAAGAAGCCAGACATCAACGCATTCTCATTAAAGCTTATTCAAATTATTTCGAGTAGTTCTGATTGAGAAAAACGAACTCATCAACAAATAAACAAATAGACTATCACATGACCTTCACAAACACGCTTCCCTCAAAATGCAGATCCAGATACAGTCGATTGACAGTTCCATCGGTGAACCTGTGTCTGCCCCAACTGTGTTGCCCAAAAGGCTAATTAGAAACTACATATTTTACTAGAGGAGAAGTGATAGTAAGAATATTTGTCATGTCATGGGTGAGAGTTTAGGGAAAAATAAATAATAAACAAGTGCAGAAAGTTAATAAATGCCTACAGGGGCTCCAAGCCTGATTAAATGAGTATGAATAATATGTGAATCATACGCTCTGGCCTTTAGAGAGATCTCCATCAAATTAAATGCCTCCCCTCCACCGTCATCAGAACACCAGTGGAGAGATTATCGATGAGAGGAGAAGACCGGAGTTCATCCCTTCAGTAGAGTCAAGCAGCATCGAACTGCTCTGGAGATACTCATTGAAACAAAACCCGAACAAGACTTAACAAAAAAAAGTGTTTTTTTCCAACAAAGGGAAAAGGAAAGAAGCAATGATGTCAAAGGAACTAACCGATCATTAAAAAACAGAATCCGAAAAGGTTGCGAGGAAGAAAAGCTCTGTAACAAACCCCTCAGACATACATTTAATATTTACCTCGGTGGTAAATATAGAAGAGATGGGCTGTTCCAGACGGTTCTAGGTCCATGGACATGAGTTTGTCAAAATGACATTGATGGTACAGTGCACCCACATCTGCACAGCCTCCCCTACATCTGTCATGCATCCGGACTAGAAAGCACGGAGACAGAGTGGAGGTTGTTTGGTGTTTACCGGGCTTTTTAGCTTGACGTATAACTTTATGATGTAAATTTATGGCACAGAGTGGGGACTAGATGATTTAGTCGGTGTTTTGCCTTTTTTTTTTCTACCTCATGAAAGGTAGTTACGCTGCTGAAGAAGTGATGGTTCTTCCCTGCGGAACAACTGGATACCTGCAACAGAATTTTATTCTGGATGATTTATTCCTTTAATTATGTTGTTTTGTGTTTATCTTTCCATTTAAGTGTTGTCTCATATTCCACCCTTTGGCCTATCATTGAATCAGAGTGATGGGCCCACTGTAAGTGCTCTGTTACGATTTATGTTGTGTGTCAAAGGTTGTTCCACACTGACAGGAACAAAACGTACAAACACTCTGCAGCAATGAATTACGTTAATTCCAGTAAGTTAGTGTGCCTTCACACTTGTAGCTCCATTTTCCTGGTCAGGACTAAAGTAGATTCTCCTCAGATATTGTGCAGAAATATATTTTTAGCCACGGTCCACTTCACCCTGGCATTATTAACTGTGAAGAAAAAATATATGAACGAGATAACGCCTAAATGAGCTGGCAAACTAAATGGACAGCATTTGTCATGTATTTATGACACCTATAACCTATACTGTGTATAACCGACACCTGTAATGTCTGACTGAACTAGTCACCTTTCAAAAAAAAATCTGGGTGCTAAATGTTCTTTTCTGTCTATTTATAGTTGCAGGTAACTCATGAAAAACTTAGAAAAAACAAACAAGTTAAAAGAGGAGCAGAAATTCTTCCAAAGCTCTCAGAAGGCAGAGCACACTTTCAAATGTCATGGTTTTTAGGGTGGCATGGTGTGACTTCACATCAGGGTTTGATCAACTCTGATAATACTTTCTCCACTCATGAACCTCCCCTGAAACACATCACGTTCATTCACGTAGCTTCACCCTGACCAACCAATGTGAGAGGGTGCAGGAGGATTAGCATCGATTATATGAGGCGCTAATGCTGAGCTGACCAATTGGCAAATATTTACAAACTTGACAAATAAATATGAATAACTTAAGGAGCTTAAACCTAAAGAGATTGTATTGTTTGGACACATTATGGCTTCTGTCAAGATGGCACTGAACAAACCCAAGTCTCATTAAACGTTGCAGGAAAACAATCTCAACATCTGAAGGTAACACCGTCGATTTGTTTCATCACTTGCAAAATAATAACACTGCTGTGTGCAATGAATACAAAATAGCTTAACGCTATTGACCTTCAGCCGGCATATTTTCCTGTTTTTCATATGTCAGACCTGAGAAAATTAAGATTTCGCCAAGGTTCGGTAAAGAAGACTATCCACTTGTACACTCGGGGGAAAGTTACTGCTCATAGCACATTATTATTCACAGCTTTCACACATGCTCACTCTCAATCACTCGATTCAAGGTCTGAGGAGTCAACTGATGTCAGCTGGGCTCTTTCAGACAGTCACATCTGCCCAATCACGATTTCCACACCTTAATGGTTAGCCTATCGTCTTTAGCACCTGTCTTTTTTAAAATATGATTCCATCCATTCAAATTACTTCCTTGATGCTGCTGGTTCATGCGCCCTCCAGCCCCAGCTCCCACTCTCCACCAACTCCTCGCAGTTCAATTAGCCCCATCATTCATTAGTCTCAGAAGTGTCTTTAGCCACAACAGCCACTATCCAGATTCCAAAGGAGGAATATACCTTGCTGCTGCTCGGGACAGATACCCCCAGATTACCATCTCCCCAAAGAGACTGAGCGCCAAAGACGCTCCAATTAACTAATTATCACATATCACCTCACGTAATAAACATTCCTCTTTTTCTCATCCTCCATCTCTCCTAATTATAACATGGTTTCTGCACGGGACTTCACGAAAGAGAAAAAACACAATTACACAAATCCTTTCATAAGCAAAAACATCCTAGCTTTTAATGGTTCAGCACATTTACAGGAGAGATCTGTCGGAGGACTTTGCAGGGAGTGTGAAAAAGGCAAAGAAAATTTTTCATTGGAAAGTGACCCAGCTCAGGGAAACCTAGCAATCACCATTTTTCATGATCATGGTGAAAGTTTCAAATTAATACCAGTATAATTTTGAATCATAATGGCCCTGGCCTAGTCTTTGGTTCATAAATTCACATTTCACATGAGTTCAGTTTGAAGCAGACTGAGACCCAGCTGCCATCTGTTCAGGTGGGTTCCATTCCCCTTCTTTGATGCACAACAAGGTTTGTGTGGCGCTGTTCACTCGTTCTCAGATGAACTGCACTAACAGAGCAATCTTACAAGTTTGTTTTAATTGAACCAAACTTGCATTAACTAACGTTAATGTCAGTCTTATTAACTTCATTAGGGAACGCAAGAGGAATATATCTGTGAAGGCACAGCAGGAGGAACGTTACATAAGTGGTAAACTCTCCCATGATTGACATTCTTTACCCAGCCATGAATGACATTTACAGGAAATTCCCTTGTGTGGAGTACCCTGGCCTTGATGTGTCTTTATATGTGCGTATAAATTTGCTGTTCGCCATTTTGCTGGTTCTTTTACAATCATTTGGGTTAAGGGGTAATTTCGTTTGCAGCAGTTCTCCTGCAAAATGATAAATGGTATTACTCCATTGTAATTTAACTGATTATTGTAGAATTGAAAGAATCAGGCTGATTGAGACCAGATGTTGTAATTATAGCTATATGTTAGTCAGGCAAAGTTGTTGCCATGAAAATCCTGGCCTAATGCTGAAAATTTCAGATTTAGACAGAACCGTCAGGTTCCTCACTGTGCCCTTACACTTGATACTCATATAAATACTACTACTACTACTACTCTTATCTGCAAAGCATAAAGCTCCTTGAAATGTTTCTGTTGTAAAGTCCTTGTTCATATCCATACAGGAGGATTGTTAGTATGACTATATACCTATATCCTCATTGCAAGCTGTAATTTGGGGACAACTCTAATTTCAGCCTTTCTCAGTGGTGGTTAAATCCTCACACTTCCACTGCTGTCTACATTTTGTAGGATCCTTCATCAAGAACCTGAAACCCAATTTGCCCCCTACTCACTTCACAAGGGCTGCCAACTGCTTCTCCGGGATGGGTAAAAGGCAGATAACTAGTTTTACCATGTTGTACTGTGTGTACCCACAGCAATAATGAAGGGTAAACATTATCATTACTATTTATGTGCTTGTGGTTCATCAACTCAGCAGCTGTCCTGCTCATGCCGATGAATGCAGCTATTTCTTTGTCACTGAAGCATGAGGGGAGATGAGGTGCCAGAGGTACTTAAAGTGTTCAACAATTTTAGCTGCATGGTCTCTCTGCAGTTCTTGGGAGGGGGTGGTAGTGGTTCCTGGGACAGGTTGGTGGAAAGTGTTTTTCTTGCCGAGGTTGTTCGGCTTGGGTTCAAAAAGTCAAAAAGCTTCTTGGGTGGCTGTAGCTCAGCGGGTAGAGCTCTGTCTCCCAGTCAGAGGATTGGAAGGTAGCTGGTTCGAGCCCCAGCAACTTTGTTTGTCGTAGACACATCTTGAGCAAGGACCTGAACACTGCTCCCCGGTGAACTCCAAAAGGAGCTGCCCACTGCTCCCTCTGGGACGAGCTTTCATGTTAGTGCCGTATCAGAAAGCACCAAATGTAGAATCACCAAATCTGATCCTCTTCGCCATCTGCATTCAAGCACCTGCATCATAGAGGCCCCTATAATTCATCTGCCGGGTCAAGTAGGTCACCAGATGGTCACAGGGCGTGCCAATTCTCCTAGGTTTGCCGCCAAGACAGTTGAAATCACGTTTAGTGACCCCAATTAGTCAATTAGCCTAAGAGGGGCACCCTAACGGTGTCTGGAGCTGTCACGCTGCCCAACACGCACTCACATAAAAACAGCACTATTGTTTCACCCTCTGGATTTATGCTGCCATTGTTAGAAAGCAACAAGACCACTGCCCCTTCTCCCCCATTTTCCACTTCTTCGTCTTCTTCATCAACGGAAAAGAAAAGATTCTCTTCCATTGATGTCCATTGTCTTGATTAGGAGTGACAAACCGTCTGAATGGTTGCGTTCATTAGTGGTGCGTTCGTTGTTACTTGAACTACACAGAAATTCCTGCAGGCATGATGGGGTTGGAAGAGGGGGTTTACATGGCCACACACTCGCACTCACACAGACTGAAACACACATACAATATTTTCAAAGTGGTCCTTGGAGGAAAGAGACATGCTTTGATACAAGGAAGACAGCATTCCAATACACTGACACTTCCTGTAAGGGGAAAGTGATATATCACACACACACACACACACACACACACACACACACACACACACACACACACACACACACACACACACACACACACACACACACACACACACACACACACACACACACACACACACACACACACACACACACACACACACACACACACACACACACACACACACTCCGAACTATGATCCATATTAACATTTTGCTTCTCTCAGCCTTGCTTCCTCATTTTATGCAATTTCCAAGGAGACACAACAGACACACACCTACAGCAGACACACTCTCCACCATCACACAAATACACCCACTTCCAAAAACACTCCTCATCCTTTCAAGTCATGTTGCTGAGTGCTCAAAGACATAGGGAGGAGAAGAAAGGAATGAAGTGTGCCTGAAAACAAAAAAAAAACACCCAAACATGCAGTCTTGTGTATCTCGGCAACAATTACACGATGAGAAGAAAGGACACCTTTATTTGGGATTTTCAAGTGGTAGCAGTCAGACAGGAGAGCTCACACACTACCAAAGCGGCTGACTTCAGTGTCACCCGCTAGGATCCCAGTTTGTAGCACGACTTCAGTGGCAGGCTTCCGATATTTTTTTTTAATTTTTCAAGGAAAAAATAGGAGGTTTTAAAAGACTGTCTACCAGATTTCTGTCTGAAGCAATTTCAGCGTATTTCTGTTTTAATCTGCACTGACTGAAGTCTTAAAAAGGGTTAGTCAAGCTGTAAAAGCTACTCTTGTATCCAAATGCTTTTAGATGAAACTAATTTGTCTGGCCACATCTAATGGGGAAAGTGAAAACCTTTATTCAATGGCTATCACTCCAAGGTAGGACGAAAAGCCTGTTATTATACCTCCCTCTAGATGGTTATTTTAACTTCCTGTCCTTTTCCAAGAGCTCTGTCTTTATGCATGTCTTTGAAACCTGATTTGATAATTTGCACAAATGGGGGATAAGGATCATATTAAAACCTCGTTAATAGCTTCTGAAATAAGATTGTGCATCATTTCCATTGCTAAAGGAGGAGTTGGGATCCATCCATCATTTTCTGGCAGGGTTGACGTACTAACAGTGCTGCCAAAACATTTCTGAGAAATACGGCTCTGTTTGTTTTTTCTGCAAGCTCATCTTGGACGATGGACAGTTTATGTGCTGTTTTGTTTATTTTGGTGAAGTCAGCCATTAGCTGCATAACCTCTGACCCTCTCAATTGTGAAAATGCGTCTTAATTGAAAGCACTGCTTATTGTTTTTTGCCAAGGGAGTTAGATATGTGATACGTTTTCAATCAATTTGCAGAAAAACCTGCTATTTATATGCATTTGTCTGATTGACCTTAAATGCTGTTTTCCCTAATTTGCTCTTCTCCGTGCTTGCATCGAAATAGACAAAAGAGCATTTAAGGTGACTGCACCTACTGCTTGGAATAAACTTCGGAAGGACATTAAACTTCCAGATCTAATTTCCACGAGTGATTTTGCTGGGATTTTAAACGATCTTGAATGTGAGAAAACTAAACGGTGTGTTTGCACTTGAATAGTTTCTTTTACTTGGTTTAAATACCAAGCGCTGCTTGCACTTTAAAATATGAAAGCATTGTGAATTCTCTCTACTATTACAAGCGCCAATATTTATTGTAATTGTACATTGTGTTGTTTTTATGTGTAAATGATGACGTGTACTGCGGCCTTCCGGGCCAGGTCACCCTGGAGAAAGAGATGCTTTATCTCAATCGGAATAGAGAGAGAGAGAGAGAGATAGAAAGAGAGTCTGAGTTGTGTCTTTGCGCGTTTACATGAGCGCGTGTTCTGATGCATGTGAAGGGCGACTCCATTTCTGGGGTCAAGCTTCGGGTCACTTCTGTTGCCCTGGTAACCCTGTTCAGGTTGAGTTGCTTGGCAACAATCGTCTTTTGTTCCAAATGAATTTGACTCATATCTTCCCTCGTCACCTTTGGCCAGCCCACCAGCTCAGCTTCTCTCGTCTTCACTTCCTCCCTCTCTTCGTCCATCCCTCTCAGCTTCTCTGTTTAGCTTCAGCTATATTCCCCCCCCCCCCTTTTCTAATCTCAGCCTTTCTCTGGGAATCAAGAGCCATATCCTTCTTTTCCCCGTTGCATAAGACTCTGCTGTTATTGGAAGGTTTTACAAGTGGATAGGTGTGTGAGTGTGCGTGACTGAGGATATGTCACCTTGCCTCTGTGTAGCAGTGAAAATATGCAACTAAAATTTCAGGTGTGCTATAGAGAGCAGAGGAGCAGAGTGTGTACCTCCATCTCCTACCTAGTCTCTCTGATGTGTTTACAAATACACAGACAAATTCGCTGAAGTATGTTCACCAACGTACATTTTCTTCCTGAAAGAGATGCGCCAATCCTTGCCAGTAACATCTGATTGATAAAAAATGCCAATCGGACGATGTTGATAGGTAAACCATCACCATGAAGTGGTGGCAGGTAATGCCAGTCTTGGTGGCACACGTCCAGGGGGACTGTGGGCGCTGTAATACTGTTAAAGGTGAACCCTTAATTTCATGCTTCTGAAGATTCTCTCACCGCGGTTGTTCTCAAAGGAGGTTAGAGCTCTCTTTGTTAAAGCTCACCAGTTCTCTCACTCACACTGAAGTATTGATCTCGAACTCTCTGCAAGGTTGGCATCGTGTTTCAGGTTGTCTTTGATCCAATCTTTTCATCTCGTCTTTTGGCCTCCTGTCTTTCCTTGACCCTGGGAAAGCACTCCGTAGAGTAGCTGAGTTGGCTTGCAGGAGACGTCCATAATAAACGCGTATCAAGTCCAACAAAGTTATTGCCATGAAAATCCTGGCCTCGATGCTGAAAAGTTCAGCTTTAGACAGAACATCCGGGCTCCTCACTGTGTCCTTCCACTTGATACTCATAATATTACTGCTACTACTCTCATGTGCAAACCATGAAGCTACTTGAAATGTTTTCGGTGTAAAGTCCTTGTTCAACACACAGGATGATTTTTAGCATAACTATATACCTATATCCTCATTGCAAGCTATAAAAGAAGTCAGTAGCTCAGGAGGTACGGTAGTTGTCCACCAATTGAGAGGCTGATGGTTAAATCCACAGACTTCCACTGCTGTCTACATTTTGTAGGATCCTTCATCAAGAACCTGAAACCCAATTTACCCCCTACTCACTTCACAAGGGCTGCCAACTGCTTCTCTGGGATGGGTAAAAGGCAGATAACTAGTTTTACCATGTTGTACTGTGTGTACCCACAGCAACAATGAAGGGTAAACATTATCATTACTATTTATGTGCTTATGGTTCATCAACTCAGCAGCTGTCCTGCTCATGCCGATGAATGCAGCTATTTCTTTGTCGCTGAAGCATGAGGGGAGATGAGGTGCCAGAGGTACTTAAAGTGTTCAACAATTTTAGCTGCATGGTCTCTCTTCAGCTCTTGGGAGGGGGTGGTAGTGGTTCCTGGGACAGGTTGGTGGAGAGTGTTTCCCTGCCGAGGTATTTTTTGTGTTCAAAAAGTCAAAAAGCTTCTTGGGTGGCTGTAGCTCAGCGGGTAGAGCTCTGTCTCCCAGTCAGTAGCTGGTTCAAGCCCCAGTGTGCTTGTTGTAACCATATCCTGAGCAAGACCCTGAGCCCTGCTCCATGGTGTTCAAAAGGAGCTGCCCACTGCTCCGTCAGGGATCAGTCAAATGCAGAAAACATGAATTTCTTTTGGGATAAATAAAGCATCTATAATCAAAACTCCGAGGGGTCTTTTCACAATGAATGAATGAATTGCGGCCATTATGGCAGTGACAGCTCACAGGCACCTGCAATGGGTGTTTGGAAGGAGCCAGACACAGGAACTTGGATGGTTGCCAGCAATTTTACAATGTCAGGTCTTGCATGGGATCTCTGGTTTGCAGGCTCAATACCATCCTTGATCTCATCGAGCATATTAAGAATCCGGTGAGCTGGCAACATGTATCTTTGAATTATTTCAGTTTCGATTAAATCAGAAAGTGATATTCTCGTTTGAAGTATCTGCTCACATGCTTTCGCCTGCCCACAATCACTGCTGCCTTGATCACTGGAAAGTCTGGGTATCACAGCCCTTATGAATGGGATTCAATTACCACAAATTCTTTGAAGACGCAAATAATTTCATGGTAATTGTGAGTGGGAATCTGCATTGATTGCTGTGAATACGTCAGTTTTTGTAACAAGGACCATTTACATACAAAGAGGCGGATTTTGTGCCATATGTTTGCATAATACTTTATTTAAATATGTGCGAATAGCGCAAGAGCACTGGGATGCAAATTGCACGGAAGCGCAGTAAGTGCTACAATACAGCGTTTGCCATTACTCTGTGAAAAAGATGCCTATAATTGCACTGGTTATGTGTCCGCAAAGCCATGCAAACTTTTTGTGAATTCGCCCATGAGTATCGCATTAGAGCAATGTCATCAAGTAACAGTTGCTCAAGTGTCTTGTTTTTTTGCACTCTGTCTTCAGGGGTCATAGAGTTAACTGTCCAATCTGGATCCCAGATGTTCTCACCATTGATGCATGACATCATTAAGTAGTGCTGTTTGCACACAGATATCAATGTGACTGGTGTTAGTGTTTACTGTTCATGTTCACCTTCTAAATATATGTAGTTTATGCATCAGGACTATTTAAGTGTCTGTTTGACTCACAATTCCAGTTGAAAGTTGGGGCTGAGTCTCCTATTTAAGTGAAGGGGAGGATGTATCCAAACCCCTAACTGTTTTTATACTCCATTACCCTATTTTGTAATTGCTGACCATGCCACTCCAAGCAACATTAATCCTCTGCCGTAACATTCTCCAGGAGTCAGGGAAGGCTTTTCAACCTGCCTGCAGGGATTTGTTCCCACTGAGCCATAAGAGTATTAGCAAAGTTGGGCACTGATTTGTCACAAAGCGAAGTGAAAAACTTGACTTTGACTTGCATAAGGGCACCAAGTCACTAAGTAAACAGCAAGGGATCCACCCAAGAACCAAATATCTGAACCACACTGCAGCCTTAAGATAAAATACACAGTGTTGCTCACATACTGTTGATATGTAGTGCATGTATGAATTGGCAAATTGTTCACGTTGAAATAGGAAATGATATGATTTTCCGTGCAGTGAGCTGCAACTTGCTATTAAGCTTCGCTTGACACGTAACTCCTGACATATGTTACTCTTCAAGAATGGATGTTGTTATTGTCTCATTGTGTAATTATGGTTTGTATTTAATCACAGTTTGATCATCATGATGTGATTCCACAGAAACACAAATGATAACAGATGATGGTAGTAAATTATGACTCAAGACTCAGTTAATTTCATGCTTATGTGAGGATGTGATGCAATGGATTTCCCAGAACAGAGCATAAACTTTGTTCCCAGCCTTCTTGTTATTGCTGTTTTGAAAGAATGGTTTTATATGTGCAGAGAGTGAGAGAGAGGGAGAGAGAAAGAGAGAGAGAGAGAAAGAGAGAGGCAGTGCAAGCTAACGAGAGACAGAGTGCAGGTTCTGAGGCTCCCAATTGGGTCCAGTGATCTTAGTAAAAAGGGCAGACTTCTAGTAATTGACTACTCATTTCTTTAAGTGGCCTATTGGCAGGGCCAGTCAGTATATCTGCCAAGGCATTAAAGATTTCAGTCTCTTTATCTTCTTCTTCTTTGTGTGTGTGTGTGTGTGTGTGTGTGTGTGTGTGTGTGTGTGTGTGTATGTGTGTGTGTGTGTGTGTGTGTGCAAATCAGCAAAATCAGGTTTTTTTTGTGGGTTTTCTTCTTTGAGACTGTGTGTGGTGGCTGATGCAGTAAATGGCTCCTCTGCTTAAATTCACAAATATCTCTTTGTCTCTGTCTTTACCCAGTCAATTCATTTTTGAAGAAGCTTAGCCTCCACAGCTGTTAAATAATGAACCATTGCCAATGTGATTTCCCGTGCCTTACAATACAAGAAAGCCTTCAAACACTGGAGAGAAGAATAGAGAGCCAATTCTCATGATCACCATGATGAAGGACCAGTGTAGAGTTTAATATTATTGGAAGCAGAAGCGCCCGCTAAAGTTTAATGCTAACGACGTTTCTGCAATCTCAAACTGTCTCTTGAATCATGTACTGCGATACTCAGTCATGCCAGTTTGAGTTAAGTAATATATATCCAATGCCACATACTAAACTGTAAGTACCCGGATGGCATAGTCGTAAAGAGTCATAGGTTGGGTCTGGAATGATGGACCCTTCTCCTTCTCAGTTGTCACCGTCATGACACTCCGGAAAGGGAAGGAGTTAACGATGATGGCGGAGAACAATAGTGCAAGACATACAAATAATGTCAATCAGGGAAGACAGAATGAAAGACAGATGAATCATTTTATTACAAAAGATTCAATGTCATAATTAGTTAGAAAGTCTTCGGTTGTTCAGACTCTTCGGGGGAATATTGGGATCGAAGGGTCTCTGCCCTGAGCAGCAGAATGGAATATCCCCCCTTTGGAGTGTGGATAGTGGTAGTGGTGGCTTTTGACTCTACTGAAGCTGATGAATGATGAAGCTGATGGATCAGTCAGAACTTGGTTGAGAAGGAGAAGTGGAGGTCGCAAGAACCAGAAACATGACAGAATGAGGAGGTGCGTTCTCGTGATGTTTTTAAACATGATTCGCATGGAGAAAGAATCATATTTAAAAACACCAGCTGATGGTGATGGGCTGAGCATGCAGGTGTGACACAGTAATTGGATGGATGTGTCTCACATGTGTGAGTGCAGCTGATATCAATTGATACCATGAGGCAGGTAATTGAGACCGGGCATCTGTGAAAGGTAAGGTTAATAGAGTTGAATAATCAGTACCTGTGACCCGAGTGTAAAAGAGGATACTCTTTCTTATTGAACTTTCAATTCATCGCCATTTTCATATCTCACAAAAAAAGGAGCCCATTAAAACCATTCATTTTTAATTAAATGTTGCAGATATCACTTCCAATAAGTTGACTGTGACAGCGTTTTATTTAAGGGAAAGCTAAAATTGTGAGATTCAGGAGAGTACATGCCAGTATACCTCATATTTGGGCTGATCAATTAATCTTAGTAGTATCGCAATTATCGATTAATAGAGATTTGAGATCTAATTTGGAACATATGAAGCCCCTGCTGTCACATGCAGACAAAAGAGTCACGTATGAATCTCTGCACTTAGTTGACTAAACTGTGCGCACACTTTATATGAAACTCCCAGAGATATGTGAGTCTAATCCAACAGACTGATTCATGTGATTCTTTGTCCAAATTAAGTGACCATAAGAATATGTGGCCCTGACTAGGACTCTGAATAATTAATTACATTTCAGTGCTGGGTGTTAATATAGACATAGTGGTGATGTCAGAGTTGCTGATGTTGCAGATTCCTAATTTAGAGATCCGTTTCATGTTGCGCAAATGTACTCGATTTACCACCTTTATCAGCTGGTTCAGCGCAACGGAAAAATATCCAATTGTTGACAGAAACGTGATCTCAATTACAAGCAAGAGCCAAGATTGGCAGCAGCACACAACAACAGTGTTGCCAGAAACAAAGAAACATTCACTACCTGACATAAATTATAGACAGTATGTACAAGATAAATCATCCATATTTATTAAACTGTATCAACTTCAGGGATTTAGTAGCAGTTGATGGAATCAATAAAAGCATCTACAGACAGATGTTCCTTATTTAAGCCTTTTAAGATGAATTAATTTTCGTTCTCTGATGTGGAGATCATTCAGTGAGCAGCGAATACCTTTTTCAGAGTTCAGTCAAGACTGTAAAGGAAAAAAAGTAGGATTAAGTCCTGGGAGGGATTGTTTCAATTAATGTGAGATAAGATGGAAGCAGGCCCAGAGTTGCTTTATAAATAAGAATATACCAGTAGTGAGGAACGTGTGTGAATAAGGCAGACCAACCAAAAAGGGCACATTGCAAGCAAGAATGGAAGATAGCATCCCCTGTGTGTAAGCATTACAAAGATGGATGCGTCTATAAGACATCACCGTAATCCAGCACAGGCACAAAGGTGTTAGCCTTTCTTCTATTTGGCACAAAGAAAAGGATAGACTTGATTCTAAAATAGGGATCCAATTTCAATTTTATGTCTTTTATACCCATTGCTGAGTGTGAGGTGAAGACGTGCCCGGAGATTTGTGTTGACAAAACAGATTCAAAGCCCAGAAGAGCTGTGGTGAGTGGACGGTCCAGAGATTTCGACTTTGCAATTAAAGACAGTATGAATTTGTTTAGTCAGCATTTTAAAGGTAGTTTAAAATGGGACATATGTTCCGTTTTACAATATTTAAACCTCATTGTAGCTGACTGATATCCTGGATTTGTTGTGGAGGTAGAGTGGTGTATCACAGTATCATCAGCATAAAAGTGAGCGTTTGCATTGGGAGCATTTTGATCCAGACAGTTGATATTAATGATGAATAGGAGCGCTGCCAGGACTGGACTCTGTGACACATCATTAGATATACTAAGTGAGTTAGAAGTTAACACATGTGCTTACACACACTGAGATCTATCTGACAGGTAACCTTCAAACCAACAGAAAGTTCTGACAGACCTGTGCTGATTTTTCTTCATCCATATATAATCCATGGTACCAAACCTTTGGAAAGGTCAATAAACAGCGCACAAGGTTTGTTTGTTTGCTAAATTATCTATAGCATCACTTTTAAGGCCAGCGTAGTAGTAGTAACATTGTCTTTTTTTCCAAACCTGCTTGACAGCTAGATGAAATATTAATGAGGAATAAAAACAATTTTGTTTGATCCCTAACAAGTGTCTCCAAAAACCTTAAGCAGTACAGACATTTATGGAATGGGTCTATAATTGTTCAAGACCTTTGGGTCCCCCTTTAAACAAGGGGGAAAATAAAGGCAGATTCATATCAGATAAATTCCACGGGTGTCCAGGGAGATATAAAAAAAAAGATATGTTGAATGGGGGGGGGGATAAAATCAGACGGTAGCTTTAAAAAGTGCAGTGACAAATTATCAGGACCAGCAGATTTTTAACAACGTAAGAATAGCCTGAGGGCTTTGCGCACCTCTGTCACTGTCATTGGGTTAAAACTAAACGCTTGACTCAACATAACCTGACTGTCAGGACAAACAAGAGGGAAATTATCATGAGTAATGTTGACACAATTAATCAAGGGACCCGAGGCAATGAAATGTTCGTTGAAAAATAACAAGAGTATCAGCTTTGTCAGAACTTTCTTATGAGCGCTTAACTATGAAAGTGGGAAGCTCTGTGGCCTTTGGAATTCCAGCCAAGGATCTAATAATAGTCTTTCAGAAAGTCATGGGGTTGTATATATTATTTAACATTTCTGTGAGGAAATACTCCGTTCTAGCTTTTATAATTGCGAATGTGCATATGTTAGTCAGCCGACTGAAAAGCAGCCACGCTGAGTTTCAAGTTCCTTTCTTTGGCTTTATCCCACTCCACATTGCTCTCATGTTGTAATATAGATAGATCTTGAAGGAACCATGCATTACATTTTTACCGTTCCCTCTTCTTCTTGATGGGCGAATTTCTCATCATTATTTTTTTTAAATGACATTCCAGACGTTCTAAACATTAGAAATGGTCCAGTTTCTCTCCCCATTAAAATAGAAACAGGAGCAGAGTCAGCTCGGGTTATTGATAGGGAAATGAAAATATTCCCCTTTGCCGCACTTGCTTCTGAAGTCTTCTCTTATGTTATGTCTGGTGAATGATGTGCTCAATGTTCTGTCTGAAAGACACGAGATAGTCTGACCTCATTGGCTCGGACATTGTAAGCATATTATGGTCCCTTCTGGATCTGAGTGGCAAGGTTCTGGGATGAGACCTGCACCTAAGCGGGCCGGGATGGTCTCTGTTATAGCAGATCTTTCTGTGATAAACCCATATATTTAACCAAGTACGACTGAGACAGAGTTATTTATTTATTCCTTTGCCTCAAATGGTCAGAAATGTGATTTTTTTTCTTCATTGGTTATGGATCACATCACTAGATTGTGGCGGTGTAAACACCCCTGCCAAAATCTATTCCTACTGGAGGTTATGACCCTGAATTTGGACTTTAATATAGTTGCAAACTGAACAAGCTTTCACAAATACCCTTAAAGACACGATATTTTATGTTTGAGGACAGCTTTATTATCTATATTTATATTAGCTTAAGTAGATTCACTTTAAAAATTACTGACAAAGAACAATTTTAGTTTGAATTATGGCTCTTGAGTCCAATATTTCACACGGCTAGATACTTAGCTTCATGAATGTTTAAGATTTATGCTATTTTTAGTTTCTTCTATGCTTAACAAGCATTTTTGACGATTTCAATTTTACATTTCTATCCTCATTGTTACCTTTTGTTGATAAATAGTGTTTCTTTTTCAGAAAAAATAAGTGCAGCATCAGAGAAAAGCGTTATGCAGTGGTAGACATTGGTGACTATTGTGTTCCCGTCTCCTTCCCGGTGTTTTTGCTTAGTCACACACTCTCTGAAAGACAGGGCCAAAATATCAGGCAATATGATATTCCTGTATTCCCAGTCAAGAGTGACTGACTCAGCAGAAACACAGTTTACACTCATTACAAGCATGCTCATCATTCCCACTGTGTGGAGATCAGGAGATCAGATTGGTTAGGGTTGTGGAGGCACCAAATGAACTCATGGTGAAACAGGCAATGACATCACTTCCTTTAGATTTCCTTCCAATATTGGGCTAAAACTTCAATGTACATATGGTAATGATCTGAAACCAACCCTTTTTAATACAGACGTGCGAGCATGACAGTGCTGTAGTATGCATGCCAGGCCAGTAGATGGCGGCCTGTCAGCAAACAAGATAGTACATACATTTGCAAAGTAGGGTTGTGTCTTCTAGTTCAAACACAGTTGCCAGTTTACTGGGCGATGCTAACAGAGGCAAGTTGAGTTTAATTTGCATGATCAGGCTCCCTAAAATACTGTAGCAATCAAAAGTAGAGATCAAACCGCTGATAAAAGGTTACAGCTTTATGCAAAACCCTTTAAGCTACCCGCTTGATTTGAATAATTCAAACTGTTGGGGTTTTGTGTTAACCTACGTTTGAGTGAGGATGATAAAGTTTTACAATTGCCTTTCAGAGTCTTCCCTTTATGGAGAGAATAATAAGTGTTAACAGAGATGGATGACGTTTTCACTATGAAGAAAAATGTAAACACGTCCTTTAATTCCGTACCGGTCACTGTTGCCCTTTGACTCCAGCCCATTAGCTTTGGCAGCTTTCCTGCATTCTTTGCTCATCTCTCTCATCCCCTGGTTCCTGTTTTTGATGTTCTGTCGTTCCACTCTGCTCTTCCTCCTCCAGTCATGCTCTCATTACATTTGTATGCTCCTTCAAGTCCCTTGCTAAGTCACCCTGTCATCTCTCCCTATTTGTCTCATCTATCTATACATGCTTATTTCTGCTGTGTCCTTCGCTCACCTATGACTCTCCCTACTCTGTTTTCCCCCGTGCATTTCCTAATCTTTCTTTCTCTCCTCCTGACCGACCCGACTCTCCCCCGTCTCTCTCATTCTGGCTAAACATTATTCTTTTCCTTTTGTCAGCAGTGATGCTGCTTCTCTTCTCTGCCAGCTGAACCCCTTCTCCCTCCCGCTCCCCCAGCTCCTCAGCATCTTTTCTTTCACACAGCGTCATTCCGATGGCAGGGTGGGGCGGCCGGTTTGGCGCCTCACTGCTGCTGGGGAGCGATGGCGGTGATGTTTGTGGTATCTGGTGTGCATGTGGGGGAGACGAGCACGATTAGGTGGAGGGGGGATTGTCTGAGCTCTGAGCTAACAAAGTTTGACAGGCAGCACGGGAAGGGCAAGGTGGCAGGCCTGCAGGAGTGAGTTGGAGGGAGTTCTTGAAGGGTGGGGGTTGTTTTCGTCTCCAGGATTCCCCCCCGCAAACCCCTCAGCCTGAGAAAAAAGGCGGGCTGGACGAAAAGCTTAGAATGAAGGCGTTTGTTTGCTCCAGAATGGCAGGCAGGGGTTCTCAAATGCCAAATTCAATCCCCAATCCCACCATCACACCCCTCGCACATTATAAAGAATTTGTTCAGCATCCCCAATGACGGGGGCAGAACAACGGAATGAAAATCTCAACAGACATTTCTCTATTAAATGCTTCAGAGTCGGGAAAATCAGGTGGGAAGAAAAACCATTCGCCACACCGGGCTCCGCTCTGGTCTCCACACGCCAGAGAAGAGTCTCAAAGTGAAACATTGGGAGATTAGACTGCTCACTCAGTGCACATGTTTTGGATTTCCTGTCCTTCACTGGGCAAATTTTCAAATATCTGGCCTGAGTTTGCGTCTGTTGACTCTCAACAGCATGCGGAGGTAAGGTTTGGAGAGAGCAATTACCAACAGTGGACGAGGTAAAACGCAAGCAGAAGGACACACACACACACACACACACACACACACACACACACACTCAAACTTTAATAATTTATAATAATTTAGTATCCGGAAACAAATTGCGATAACTTTAAGTGAGTACACAAAATAATGGACTTTGAACACGGGAGAACAGCATCTCTGCCATAGTAGATCACTCCCAATACTTGCACTGTTTACAGTTGTCCTACATTGATGATAGTCCTCTTATGGGCAGCCTTTGAGCAAAATAATAGAACACCCAGTAGCCTGCAACCGTATCCCATCCCAGAGATGATATTTGAGAAGCTGTCTCTGCAGCTGTCTTTGCATTGAATATGTTATTTCAGTGGGTGTTTTTGTTTGGATTGTAGGAAACGCCTTGTGTTCACCCGGTGTACATCTTGCCATATCACACACACGCACAAACACACACACATATAACACACACCCACACACACATCATACAGTATATGTACCCAACAACGATGGGGGATGGGTAGCAAGAAGGGACATCAGGGCATAGATGGATGGTGTGGGGGGAGGATGCTTTGTAGGTCTTTTCCGAATGTGCCCTCTGTGCACATTGCTTGCACACGTTTTCATGCTTTTTGTTCCTTATTTATCTTTAAGCACATTTTTACCTATTTAGGTCTTCCTGTAAGGGTGGATATTTACGCTTGACTAACATTTCTGTCTTCCTGTCCGTAGGCTAGTTGTTTCTGTGTGTGTGTGTGTGTGTGTGTGTGTGTGTGTGTGTAGGACCCAGCGGGTGTATCAGCCGGCGTGTGCTGTATGCGAGTGAATGCCTCTGTGTGTGCATAATGGCCTGTATCATACGCTGCCATATCAGGCCGTACACTGTTGGCTGCATTTCTCATCAGATGTTTGCAGCATCAGCATCACCAAAAACACTTGACCCTGTCGGTCACACATCACGGAACCGTAGATTCTCCCTGCAGCTGAAGAATAATGTGGATGCACACGTGTGCACATGGAGCCACATGTGCACGCAGCCTCGACCGCAGGCAGATAAAAGCCAACTTATAAATCACTCAGATACTTATTCCAACACACTTGTGTGCAAACGGAAATAGTCCCCCCTGCAAAACAAACACAACTGCACAACAGAACCACACCAACATCTGTGATAAACACATCCATGAAGACACACGTACTTACTCAGCATGCTCTCAGATAATTACCTCCTCAAGAAGCGACTAAACCTTCACCCTTGTGAACAATCGCCAACAAATACACACACACACACATACGCACAAACTAATGACCTCACCACACACGCACACACACTCACTTATGGCCCAGACGTGCCTATTGAAAGTCAACACTCACACACTTGTGTACCAAATAAAGTTCATTAACCTGCACTAATTAGCAGCAACACTCTGAGGCTTCCCCGGGAGAAGGAAAAAAAAAGGAGGGAAGGATGGAATTAAGGATGTCGAGGAATAAATTAGTTGATCGGGAACGGGGGAGGAGGTTCAACGTAAAGGGCGAAGAGGTGAGGGAGGATCAGGCGAAACCGAGGAGGACCCCGGGGCAGATGGAGAGGCGGTAGAGAGGAGAGATGGAGGGAGACAGATGGGGGCGGAAGAAAGAGAGGCAGTGAATGTGGAGTTGGCCGAGGTGATTTGAATTTTTCACAGTTTAATATTTTTAGGGAGGGAATAGGGGTGAGGCTATTTTCACCAAGGACGTTCGATATATAAGGAAATGTGTCTATTAGCGTGATTCCTGAGTGTGACGGAGGAAGATCTCCCGGTTTTGTTTTCAGCAATCACAGCCTGAGGCTCATTCATCTACATTTCAAAACAAATATGTCAGTTTCAAAAGACATCCCCCGCATACTTTCATACATGTTTTATGCTGAAATCAATATGTCCACAGGGTGGCAGTGAAGAGTCGAAGGATTTCAATGCAACAACACCAAATGTTCACCTGTCAGGCTTGTTTCTCTATATTTCCCCAAAACTATAAGGAAAAAGGGAGAAATATATGGATCAAAACCTAATCAGAAAATCTGATTCTGTACAGAAACGGACAGTTGCCAGAACTCTACAATCCCTTCTGAGGAAATTGCTAGTCCAGAATAAGCCTTTTTATTCTTTGATAAAGCAGGCAGCCCCCGTATAAGTAATTTATTGAATTTTGGTTAGAAACACAGGAAATCCATAAGACTGAGAACTGAATGGTTGATACAATATGGCAGGATAAATACAGATTATGATCCAAAGTTTCCGATCGCATCGCTGACCGTAAGTGAGACTTTAGGAGTTGTTTCGCTTTCTAAATGTCAAAAATTGGCCTCTGGGCTGATACAATCTATCCTAAATTGACACATGAACATAAAATGAGAACATTTCAGGCTTTTATTTTGTTTATTTACCATCCCAGTACATCTGTGCAGCTTCTCCGGGTGAGTTTGGCTGGTGAGCAGCGGATGTTTATACCTTTACAGGCAGAATGTCACCAAACCTGGCAACCTCACTGGGAAGACAGGATCCTGGGTTGCTCCATCGGTACATGGAATATGTCTAGATGTTGCATACAATTATCCTCATGTATATCTGAGGACATGATACCCAATGATTTTTTTTTAAATCACTCCATGAATTATCTGGTGTATTAATAAACCTAATATAAAGACTTTATGTTTCTTCTCTTCAGAAAAACATCACCTCTATCACCAAATAATGATTTATCTACTCAAACGTAGTGTATAAGGATTCGGCTTAGAGGGCAAACTCCAGGAGGTTAAACATTAGAAGACGGTACAAAGACAAGCCCACGGCCTCAGAAACAAAGCATTTACGTGTTGTTCGGACATCCTGAAATTGAATGCTGGAAGAATTAAATAGTTGCATCTCTATATTAACCCTTTAATAGCCTTACCAAGAAACAAAAAGCAATAGAAAAAGGATTTATTGGAAACTTTATCACTTTTGGGTCATGTGCATTATCTAAGTTACTATACATATGGTAAATTTTAATTAGATTAGCCCAATCTTTTTTCAACCATGTTTTTATAAAACTATCTGACCCGTATTGGACTTTTATAATTCTGTTTAACGAATCCCCACATTCTTAAATATGCAAAAACATCCTTCTAATAGAATAAGAGTTTCTTTATAGCCATGTGGTAATGCCTCCCCCTTGGTGGTCCCTTTGACATGCGGTGCCCCTCAGAGCTCCCTCATTGGCCTCTTACTCTTTAGCATATTCATGCTGCCACCGGGTCAAGTTATGAACAGGTTCAGTCCCACATTTTTAAATAAGAGATAGAGGACCAAATGTGCTCAACTGAACAGTTGAGCAAGACATCACAGCGTAAATGCAATCATATCAAGTTATTGGATTACATAATTAAGTTTGGTGCATGCAACATAACAGTGTTAATTAAATGAAAATACAAATTCGTTTATCATAGTCAACAAAACCGCATAATGTAGCGCTTAAGTAAATGGGTTCGATTTGCATTTTCTCAAAATTACCTCTATTCATGAATGCTGTATTTATATAATTCTTTCCTAGTCATTTTCCTCTACACCGTGACATTGGTGCTAATTAATGGTGTCGTCTGGTTGCTTTTATTCTTCTATGAGTTGATCATTTAATCTTGTATCACCTCTGACTACTTATCTTCGGAGGAGCTCAATCTTTCCAGTGAGCATCTAATGACATGAGCATCACGGATTGTTTAGGCACAAAGCCTGCTTAGATGATTAATATTAGCCAGCAACTAATTATTCACTACGTTTTTATTCGTCTTGATTGGTATTAAGAGCCGTGTTTTTTTTCCTCATTTTTCAGCCTCTTCAGCCTTTAAAACATTAAAAGCAAGAGTCAGTATTTTCATTCAAGCTATTGCACAAACATGTCAGCGCAACAAGGCGGCCTCCGTGGGAGAGGACATGGTTGCCAAAGAGAACCCAACCCAATGAGCATGCATTTGTTTTCAGACAATAGAAATAAACATAATCCTAAAGATATCTGAAGATAATTATCCTCCACCAGCCAAAATGTGGGTTACTCGTAAAGCCGCGTATACACAGAAGCCCTGTTGTTGGAGCTTTGTGTTGGTTAGAGACAGAGTAATAAATGTTTTACCTTGAGCATAAGACTGTTTTAATTGCTTGTCTTCTAGTTTCCATGGTGTTCCGTGACACTTCCTTCATCGTTATGAAGCGTGGACTTTTATGACCTGAGTAGTCAGAAGCAAGATCAATTAACTGCGAAACACTTTCAACTATAACAAAAACAACTCTATTCAGGCCTTTATTATTTAGCTTGTTAGCTCAGCATTTAGCTGGAATCTCTTCAAAGTTTACCAGCAAATATGGATTCCGAACCGTTTTTTATTTTTGTCTTTTTGTGTGAGTGTAGGCCAGAATTTAGGTACAAATAATTAAACACGCAGTTGATAGTAGTTTCACACGAGGAGGGCTGCTCGTACTTTATTTTCTCACACAATGGCCAACCCTCCTTCTTCTCTTCCCATTTCAAATTAAGAGCACTTAATATAAACCGCAAAACTTCTTGGCTACAAGAAAGCAGCTGGATAGCAGTAAGAGTGCTTTACACCGTTGGCGTTGGCGTGGGAGACTGCGGTTCGAATCCCAGCAAAAAGAGAGTGTGGTGGTTATACTCTGTGGACCCTCAAGCGAGGATCGATGGGAGGGTTCTGTCAGGAAGGACATTCGACATACAAATGCCATGCAATCAACATAAGGAAAGGGCCAATCTGCGGTGGTGACACCTGAAAAGGGAACCAGCCGAAAGAAGCTGCTCTTTGCTTGGTTACAAGAAACATACAGTCACATAACATTTGTTGCATAAACAGGTATTTGATCATGAATATATTCCTCATTTAGTTAAAGAGGGCTTTAATCTCCCATTTATTAAAAACAAATCTCTCCCTTTTAAACTCACCAGCTGCCACCGGCAAACACTGTGGAAATAATAACACATGGCTGAAAAAGGACCCCGCTTCTTTGAATATAAATCGGAGCCTCAGATTTGACTGGAGTTTCAGCATGTTATCCTGTCCAACACCACAAATTGTAATTTTCCCACTTCTTTGTGTTGTTTGCTTCCTGATGGTGAAGGAGCTCCTAATGATGAGCTATTAGTCCGCTTATTCTCTCTATTTAGGCAGTGGGGCTGTTTTCTAGCTGCATTCAGTGTAACTGCAAGGTGAAGCACTTCCTAACTGCAGCTTTTATCCCCCATGAACACTAGAGAGATATGGATCTCCGCACCCAAGTCTCTCTCAAAAAAAAAGAAAAACTTTTCCCATCATTGTTCCCCCTTTCTTTTTTGTCAGCCTTGGAGGGCCATCCAGCTCCTCACGCTTCCTCTGTTAACTCACTCTCCTCTCCTCTCCTCTCGCCACCCTCCCTTTTTATCACACGCTCACACTGTCTCCAACCTTGTTTTATCACTCATCCTCCTCTACATACGAAAATCCATCCATCTTCCTCCCTCCCTCCCTCCCTTGGCTCAATATGTCAGTTAGCTTCCTACCTCTGCTGCGTTCTCTCACCTTGTTTCCAGCGAGGGGAATGTGTAAATTGTGCAGCTTTAAATACCCGTGTCTTGCTCGGGCTTACAGCTCCAGGCAGACGTGGGGTGGTGTTTGGGGGGGGGGGGGATGGAGAAGTGGATGTGACGAAAGAAGAAAGAAGAGCAAGCCACAGTGTTTAACTTAACGTCTGCTAAGGATAGATAGGTCTCTCCTTTCATTTTTGCGGTGCGGGCATCCAGCCTGACTTAACCGTTTAAACTCTTGCTGAACTTCATTTCCCCCCCCCCTTAAACTTTGCTGTTAAGTAGCTTCAAAGCTAAAAACAAAACAAAAACACAGCTGTATCTGTATGGGAGTCTTTAATGGGTCATTCGCTCCCAACAAGGGACCCTGTGATGTTTCTGTGCATCAGTGTGGCTGGAGGATGGGTTACCACCCTAAAAGCTACCAAAGGAACTTTTATCTTATTCCAAGTAGATAAATCTCTCAAGCGTTGTTCTTAATGCAGCTAAACCCACCCCTGTAACGCCGTAATCAGGACTTACTGCAATTTGAAATATTGCTGCATGATTGATGCATTATCCTGATAAATTTAAATTCTACCTACACAGCGCTCAAACTAAATTAAAAGGAACTCAGCTGAGACTAAAATGGGCTGACAACATTAACGGTTTCATTGCCGTGCGGGTACGTTGTACAACAGGGTTTGTTTTTTTCTTCAATTGGGGTTACGTGCGCCCGTATGGGTATTTTTGTTACTGCAGGGGTACCTGAGATTATTTTGAAACATTTCAGTCATGCATAATTCTTAAAATAAATGAAATATGATACATCTAATTTAAAGAAATGCAACTATACATCAAATGAACCACATTTCATGCATAGTATTCCCATTTCAGATGCATGGAAGGTAATTAGTTCCATAGGAATATTTTTCTTCTTCTAAACGGTAATTGAAGCTACCATGGTGACACATCTGTCAAAAACCTTTTAACTTCTATGTCAGCTTTTATATCGTGTTATCCGTGATTTTTATCTCACATGGTGCCATTTTGCTCTTGTATCCTTTTCTTTTTTATTATTTTAGTGGACTAAAGGAAACCTTCAATCCACTAAACAACTCCAATGCGTTAGTCACCTGCCCTGTTTTACATCTAGCCTGACAACCGTTTTTTCACAAAGTTTTTTGACAAATTTCAATTTCATTTAAAATAGGTAAGGGGACGTTTGATATAAATTTCCAGGTTATAAATATCAGAAAAGTCAAAAATATTGATATATCTTTCAATGCAAATGCAAATAAATCCTATCAATCCTCCCCTTACCAAGAAACTGTCAGTTAATGAAGAAAAATACAACTTACCATTAAATCCCAATGTAACGTTCATGTATTATTACAGCTTAATCTCTATTGAGGAGTCTGAAAATTGAGTTCAGTGTAGTCAATTTGTAGTCCATTTTTTACCCTCCTGATTTTATTTTAAAGATAAATGGGTTGAGGTTCGGATGGCTTCGGTCATTATGATATTAATGTCCGGGGTCTGACCTTAATCTCTGCTTTATACTCTTGCAAAAATATAAAAAGTAAAAAAAAGTCAAGAAAACTGCATTCTTCAAAAAATACTACTCTAAAGTTTTTCTGCAGGAATTGAAAATGTACCTGCCAATATTTTCTGCATTCATCAGGGGTTTATTAGTTGCAAAGGTAATTCAAAAAGGGTACAAGCTCGAGAATCACTGCATCATTGAATGATTTATGCCTTAATAAAGTTATTTATTGAAGATTTTGTGAGCAGCTTCATCATCCAGACATTTACGCCTCATGCTTGCATTAATATAAAGTCAACCTTTTGACATACTCGGGATTTATTCTGTGGGTCACCGCGGGGAACAAATCAAGGGGGTTCTTTTTTTTCAGTGTCCATTTGTTTATTTTTGTATGACAAAACTACTATACAGGTTTCTTGCTGGAAGCCCGAATCGGTCTTGGGTAGGGAAGGAACCCCTTAAATGTTGGAGCCACACATTATCATCTCCAGATCCTGGCTCACATCCCCAATACGAATCTGTAAAGCTGGTGCCATATAGACATTCCAGAACCTCAGATCATCTGGGTCTGGCTTACTGGTCATCCCAAGAGTGACATCAAACACAGTGATGCAAAATATTTCTAATATGCATCTCAGACCTGGAACAATCTTAGGTCTAGCAGATGATTTTAAATCCAAAATGGAAAACATTCCTTCATTGTTCCGCCTGCTTTATGAACTAATGGTTACAATATCCTCCTCTGCTTTTAAATGGTTGATTTATTTAGTGAATAGCATCTGAGTAGCATCTACTTTGAACAGAAATAACACAGTGAGAGGACCAGCTCATATCTGTCATGTGTGTATTTTGGTGTGGCCTTAGCTCAGAGGGTTGAGTAGTCGTCCCCCATTAAGCGCTCCGATCCCAGCCCCTGCTGTCAACATGTCATAGGGTCACAGGGTCCTTGAGGGAGACCCTGCTCCCGGGGTGCTTCCCTCAGGGATGGGTCAAAAGCAGATAATTAATTTGACATTCTGGTTCCTCCTGTATCCTACCTGTATAAAAAAAAGTGATAACAAACATAAACCTTTATGACAAATGAGTTGCTTTGACACATTTGCTGCAATGAAGTTGATCCTCATCAGCTCCTCGGACCCCGATGATGGGTCATTACTTTTTACAAGAGCAAGCTTTACAGGACAGTAAAGTTTACAAGGCGTTCTTTAATAGATTCTGAGTTTGTAAGGACTCTATTATACAATGCCTAATTTGGCAATTACGTTTCCATTGGATATAAATCAATATGTGGACAGTGTAGGTTTGAATTTCATTCATTAGATCGGTTTTAATCGCATTATGAGACATGCCTCAGAACAGAGAGCGCTACATGTGGGTCATTTCGGATGAACGGTTTAGGTGACCGTAAGAGAGGTGAACTATCGTCTTCTCCTTAAAGCCGACATCTGCTTTAAATTCTGTTCATCGCTGAAGAACTGATCACAGAGGGGAATGTTTTACATGCGCAAACGCAACTCTGAGCCCTAGACGCAGGCTGTTATTGGTCAGAAGCCCCAGCACCCTGCAGCGGGCCAAAGTGAAGACACAAGTTTGGCCAAGGTGTCGGGGCTCATCGTGGTTTACTTGATGATTGATGCACTGGGACAGCCAGTGTTTTCGTGCCAAGTAGAGGAGCTCTAAGAATTAGCCCGAGACTCTATTAGAGGAGACACTAATCCGCGGTGCACTTGACCACACATTCATCCCTCAGCCATCACGGTGCTTAGATAAACTAACCGCAAGGTCAGGGCTGCAGTCAAACACAGCAGAGAGAAAAGCGGCATCTCAAAGGACGTCTTCAAGTGCAATTTGAGTCCGGGCAAAACATGGTTGCGCTTTTAAAAATCTGTACGGACATTGTACCCACTCAGCCCAGAGGCACACTAAAAGGCTTCTTTGTGTATTCTGAGATTCTGGCCTTCCAGCTTTAAAATGACGACATAAAATGACACCCGTTGTCGCCGCCTGCTGCACCCTGCTCCTGTAGTGATGATTTTCATGTTACATGCAGTTACTTCTCTCGCCTCTTCTCCTGCGTCCTCTCTTTACGTCTTGATGGGTTCGCCGCTGAAGCACTCTTAAGCAGATGTTCTTCCAGCAGGAAAAGAAATAAATAAAAAATTCAATTCCACTGCCGGTGCAAGGATGCGATAACACTTCACATCGGATATAAACCTGTCTCCCGCTTGATAATCTGGTTCCAATTAAACTATTTATCCACGTCATGTTTTCAGGGGTGAGGAGATCGCTTTGAGGCATATCTTCCAATGAGATGTAGCCTCCATTGCCTTGGTCTTGTCACCAATTATTTTTGTTTTGCTAGATATTAGGTTGAGGGGGCAGTGGAATGTTTTGAAGCGAACAGGAAACATAAAGCGTGAATGGATGCACTCAAAGCCTCTAAAACTTAACACAGCAAAAAGCACCATTATCGCCATGCTGGGCAATGCATCCAATAACGAGGGACGCAATGTTTTTGATGCACAGCACACGGCCTTTCTTCATATTTTCAGGAATGTCTTATCCTGGAGAGGATCGACTACTCTATGTAGGAAAAGTTCACCGGACAGCCACTAGGTGATGATCTGGTATTCCCTCAACCCAGAAACAATCATTTTACATCCATAAACCCATATTAAATTGAGATAAGCTACAAGGATCTAAAAGGCTAGAGCAGATTAAGCATGAATTTAAAAAGATTCTGAAGCGAGAAGGGTTGCAGACGACTGTATGATTGACATGTGATTGACAGCTAATGGGTAAAGCTGGAAGCCCTGAAAGTGAGTTTTTTAAATGCTTGTTTTTCCTTTTATGATTTATTATCAAAGATACCCTTTATTATACTTGGTGGTTATATCTTCTTTTAAGGCCCCTCAGGAAGACTAGCGGCCATTAAATTGGCAGCTTATTGGGGATCCTGATAAAACAATAAAACAGTTGTTGAACTATATGTGATGATCGTCTAACACCCTCAGTGAATGCAAACAGTGGAATAATGTGTTCTAGCTAATATGAAATATTATCATCTGAGCCATTTCTTTTCTAGCTCCGACCTGTGGAAGCCCTTGTTTTTTTGGGTCCTCATATTGTTATACTGCTTCATTGCAGGCGTACTGGAGTGTTTGTGAGAATCAACGGATCTTTTCAGGACCAACCACAGCATCTCAGGGAGGTCAAGGTCCATACCCAAACTACATTTTTATTCCCCTTCAACCATTCAGAGGTGGACATCTTCAGCTTGAGATCATTGTCTTTCTGCGTTACTCAGTTACTCTGGGCTTCAACTCACGGACAGATGACCTGACATTCTCTGTCAGCATTGTCCGGTTGAGAGCAGAATTCTTTAGCAGCTTCCCTCAATTATTGCAAGTTGTCCTTGTCCTGAATCATCTCCACAAAATTCCATTGCCACGTCCATTTCTTAGACCTATTATTCTGTCTGTGCAAGGCTGTGTTTGTTTTACACCAGATGTAACGGGACCCCTGTCTTCCAAACAGCTCAACTTTTGAGTCATCAGTCCGTAGAATATTCTGTTTCATCAAAGTATGTTGTGGTCAAATACAAATGAGATTTTATGTTCATCTGGATTAGCATGGCTTTCTTGTGGCCACTCTCCCCTGGATCATATTTTATCCAGTGTCATTCTTATAGTGGGGTTATGTTGGAGGTAAAGAAGCCTCTAGTTTCTGTACTGATGCCTTTGCATCTTTTGGACTTCATGGTGAATGAGACTTCATCATGGTTCTTGGGGGAATTTTGGAAGGTTACATACTGACTGGACTGCTTTGTAGATAATGTGTCTCCTTGAAAATCCAAGAGCCTTATAAAAAGCTTTGTAATCCTTCCTAGACAGATGGATTTTGATTACATTCTTCCTCGACTCTTCTTGAATTTCTCATGATTTTGGCATAGCTTGCTACTGGCGAGACCTACGGGACAACGTCCTGCTTCTGAAAATTTTCTATTGCAGTGATGATGTGATTGAACATCAATCACATCGTCACTGAACTGGGCTGGTATCGATCCTGTCTGGCTGCGTCTAATCCAGCTGTAACCAGTTCTTAGTGCAGTTGGGTAGATTTTGGATTCATTTCCAAGGGGGCAAATTCTTTTTCACACAGGCTGACCAGATATTTGATAACCTCTTGGTGAAATAAAACGTCTTTAATTTTGATTTTGCTCAAGTAGTTGTTGTTTTGCGTTAAATGTTTGAAGCTCTGCATCAAAACACAGTTTTGAAAGAAACACACACAAAAATAGAAAAAAACGAGAGCACACAGCGCTGTCTGCATGGTCCTAGAAACTGACGCAGATATTGACAAGAGGGGCTTACAAAGCCATTAGGCGTACAAGATGGAGCTCTTCTTGTGGCTTTGACCTGTCAAGAGCCACTGTCTGCCATGGCCTCTTCATTTTGGCCGGTCCCTCAGGTTGTGCAGTCTCTCGATGCGAGGGCAGCTGCTGACTCATCGCTCTCATATTGGCCTCGCAGACATACAACCATAAGCCGTTTGTCTGCTTTTTTTGTTGCTCTGACAGCACGCCTGTGTCTGAGCGCGGATTGTGTCTTTGCTTTGAGAAAGACAGATAGAGATATATAGATAATCTGACAAGCAGAGAAAAAGATGGGCGGGAGGAGATAGCGAGAGAGAGAGAGAAAGCGGGGCCAGTAATGCATTTTGTGAGTTTATCTGATTTGTGTGTTGCTGTGAGCTACTACTTTTTATTTATTTAATTTTTTTTTTTCATATGTGTGCAGTGTCTCTATGACTTGTCTCGGTTGCCTCTCTATCACTCTATCTTACGATTTTCTCCCCTCTGTCTCTCCCATTATCTAGACTACGACCCTTATCAGCCAACAACCTCAGATGAGATGGTTTCTGTGGGGGGAACGGTGAGGCTAACCTGCCGGGTGGCCGAGAGCGACAACTCCTCGCTGCAATGGTCCAACACTGCCCAGCAGACCCTGTACTTCGGAGAGAAGAGAGGTAAGGGGGAGAGAGACATGGCAGTGTTTCCCTTACATAGGATCTACTTGGGCGACCTGCCCTGGTAAATTAGGACCCGTCCAGGTAGATGCATACAGACCAGTGGATACAGCCAGAGGCTGCAGTTTCAGTTCTCCTTTTATTCTGCTCCTACTGAACGTTACTCTCACTTTGGCAAATAAAAATGTTTTCAAATGAGAAACCAAGGCTTCAAGGTGAAGTCTGAATATTTTTCGCCTCACATAAATGTTGAAAAATAGTGCTCGGCCCATTAGCTTAATGCTAACACATAATGGGAATTGCCTTATACATGCTAACAGAATAAGCATTGATGGTGCGACCATCATCATACAATGAACTCAAATTAATTATTTCAGTTTTCTTACATATTGTCGGTTAAACTTGAGAGAGTGTTTGTTAATGAGACTCTGCTCTGAATGTTTTTAATGATAAAGAGTTAATCCATATGCATCTGTTAACGAACAAAACCACCATAGAACATATAATGGACTGAACAGGGCTTACAAACTTTTATTTTCATTTTGAAATGTAATATTGGTTCATGAACCACACCGATCGTATGCTAATGTCACCCAGTCACACGCTGTAAATTCTCAACCTGTGGGGAACACTGCAGAGATAAGAGAAACTCAGAAATGTTATCAATTCAACCCCATCTCTCCAAAAATCCTAGCAAATACAACTCGTTTGCTTTGCCAAATATGTTTTGGAGGGAACATAATCCCTCTAAAGAGTGATCTGTACATGAATTCAGACTCTTTAGACAAGGAAAAGGAGTTTTGAGCGTCCTCTGGGTCTGTTTGACGTCTAGATAGTATTGACGAATCAGGTTTTCAGGTCTTACATGCATGAACTTACAGGATAGACACCCTGAAGTGTATCCCTTAGTCCAGCCTCATCCACAATATAGTTTCAATTGCGTCCACTGCAGAAAACATCGTTTTGCAGAGATGCTTTATTGGCTTTGTAAGTAACATTTTCATTGCCCTCATATTAATATGGTTATATTCGGCCTTGATTTTGATCCAGAACGCCTTCACAGATGTTCAATCAAAGCCCAGCCAACCACTATTTGGAAGCGTGAGAAGAAGATCTCCTTCCTGCACTGACATGGACAATTTGCTGTGGAATTCACAAACGGGTCACAACTCTATTCCTTTAGACCTCTTGGTTGATCTGCAGAACAGAAGATCAGGGACTGTGTCTGACATCAGGACAGTTCAATCTTCCACAATCCCAGAGAGTGGGAGAAGTGTAATAATAATGTAGAAAGACAATGTACTTACTGTGAAAGTATATTCCGCAGTCATAGCCGTATGATGATTTTTAATCTATGCTTGATTAAAGAATCCAGAATAGATTATGGTTTCTATAGCCTTGTTACATCAAGACTTTAAAAACTATTGTCTCCTGCATAGACACAGTAGAAGTGGTGTAGTTTTCATTCGAAATGAGCACCACCAAGTCATTTCCATCAACAGCTGACCAAGAATGAGGGATTCCCTGATTTCAACCACATGCTCTTAGTTGTATAAAAGAGATAAAAAAAAAGAGTCCATTAGACCGACGCTGTTGTCCCCGACAGCCACGGTATATCCCCCAGAAGGCCCCTATCCGTTTCATTTTACTAGCAACTATTTTCCCGCTGATTGTACTCTTCAAAGGAGATGTAACAGTATTTTTTAGTAAAAAAAGTAGTGGACAGTGGACGTTTCCCAAAAATCAATACAGTTGTTCTTCACCCTAAACTCTATGTGGGTGGAAAGTTTGAAAATGATCCATGTAATATTTTTTGAGGTATTTCTGGAAAACGGTGATTTTCGTAAAACAGTGCCGCCTACTGGGTACAATAAGGACTACTAGAATAAAATATGATATACACAGGATAGGTCTCCTTGTGTTTATTCATATACACTGGATTTGGAGGAAATCCAACCAAACCTTTATGGTCCGAAAACTTTTGATATATCAAATTTGAAAATGGTCCCTGAGATACATTTTGAGTCATAACGTTAACACAAAGGATCGACGGCAGCGGCAGCCGCAATGACGATTCCATAATAAACCCTGTATGTTCGGCGACAAGAATCATTTTGCATCTGTGTGTCAAACAAACATTTGGCATTTTTAGGACAAACTTTGCAAACACTTTGAAAATACGTCTATTTTCAACCCAATTTACACGTCTTTGCTCGTCTAACCCTCGGACAGGCTCGCTAAGAAGGTCTCTGCTGTGGAATGGGATCCTTCAAAAGAAGGATCCACAAACAAGGCTATTAATGAGCCGAGACACCAAACTGCACGTTAGTGTGATATTCAATGGTGCCATAATGGCTCAGTAAGTGCATCCGATAAAAACAGTCTGATGGGCTCAAGTGCTAAAGTCAAACAACAGAATAAAAACACTTTCTCCGTGTTTTGATATGTCCGTCCTTTTTTTCCCCTCCCAATATGATGGCCTAACCAGCTGGTTTGTCAGGTTGATGTTTGATAATATGTTGAAAAGAGAGACTTCCTTGATGCTCTGGTTCGGCTTCACAAAATACCTTTATAAAAGACAAAATATATTTTAGGGACAGCAGAGAGGGGAAAGATGAAAGTGTAAATAAAAACCGAGATATATACCGAGAGGTATAGAGTTCTGGTACCACTGATTGCTTGTGACTGTGCCGGCCCAAGCCCACATTATACAGAGTGACAGGAATGCACAGCCGCCAGTTTGACTATAAAGACAGGAACATTAGTAAAAATGTAACATGATGAAACGAATGCCCCTGAATGGAAGTTAAGAGTCAGGGGATGTGAGAGAAACTTAACAGGCTTTGTCTGCCTCTCTTCAGCGGTCCAACCCTCACACAACAGACTTGGTGTTTGGGTGTGAAAGGAGGAGTGTCTGGTGCGGATGGAAGGAGGGATGGGAGAGAAGGGGAATAAGAGACACAGGCTGTGAAAGGGGTAGAAAGACTCCCTTGTGCACGGATACAACACTTAGCTGCAGAAGTGCAGTGATTGAGAGATGGAGATAAGATTGAAGAGGGTAGGGAGGGATGCCGGCTGAGAACATCTCAACGCAGGGAGATTAAAGTTTTGCAACTGGGAAACCGAGGTGAGAGAGTAGGGGGTGTCGAAAGACTTGGCTTCAGATGGAGCATGGGTGACGGTGGAGTGGAGAGCAATAGAAAGCAAAGCTCTTCTCCGCAATGATAGGACACTCAAAGGCAGATTTCTACTTTACTGAGACCTGAGATGAGTGTTGGAGTGTTGGGGAGGAGCTGATGGGGGAATGGGAGATGGTAGGAAGAGGAGGATGAGGAGGAGGAGGGGGTAGTCAGGTGGAGCATTAACTCCCCTTTGCAGTGGTCCAACATGCACAGCAGATGCTGTTCTCTGGGAGGCGGGGAGTTGAGAGGCGGAAAGAAGAGGGGAGGATAATGGGAGCTTAGAATTCAACCCTTCAACCATATCTTCTTCTGCACATTGATGCAGACGAGAAAAAGATACGTCAGATATTTCACCGTTTGGGGAGAGAGGAGGAAAAGAACGAAGGGTAAAAACTGAAAGACGAGGACAAGAGGGGAAGGTTTTAAAAAATTTAATACATGCATTAGGAGGAAAATGAAAAAAGGCAGAAGAGACCTTGTTTTCTCTACCTATAACATCTAAACAAAGAAAACCTCATGATGATCCTTTTAGTAACTACGTTCATGATGCCTGCATTTATAAATAACAGATCTGTGTCACAGTAGAATCCCATTCCCCTCCCTAAATTTGAAGCCATTCAGTGTAGAAGTATGGTAAAAAGAAATGAAAAAAGCCTCTAAATAACATTTTTTATACTGTTCTTAACTTTTGTTTGAATATATTAACAAAATTGTGGCCACGGGTGGGATAGAGGAATTTATACGATCATTATTAAAGGTCCAGGGCGTAACATGTGGCTGGGCGGAGATCTCTCCATCCCAGCCAATCCAAGTGTTTTGGAGGGATTTTCCCTGGAGGTGAGATGACGCTCTCTTAGCTCACAAACCTGCAATGGGGTTGAATCCGGGGGACTCTGAAACTCACGGCATGTGCCGCTGGAATTTAGAATTTAGAGGATTCTAAATCTGAACGTTTCGTGAGTCTTCATGTTTGCTTTGACAGCGAGGCTCCGTTGCTTTTTCTTGTTCTAAATAATAAGTAGGATCCTCCTTTTTGTCACAATGCAACTTAAACCTGAGTTATGAATATTATATTCTATATATTCATAGAGATCCCCTTAACTAACCCCCCAAAACTTTACCCACTGGACCGTTAAAAGAAAGCTTTTGCTTAATCTAGTAATCAGATATTATTTTTTAAAATCATTTTTAACCCTATAAATTGTGGCCACTAAACCCGCACCTTATCAATCAATCAATCAATCAATCAATCAATCAATCAAACTTTATTTATGTAGTAGACTTCAAAACAAATAAACTATTATTCTTTGTGATTGAAAACACAGTAGAAGTGAAAAAGAAAAAGAAAAATGAAGTAGTTGAAATTAAATAAGAAAATTAGAAATTACACGGAATAAAGTGCGTATAAATAGATTGTAAAATTTTAACTAGAGTAAATCCAAGTTAAAGTGAAATATATAAAAATGAAAAATTAATTACAATGAAATCAGGATAATAAAATCAAGTAAAGATTTACAGAAATAATAAATAATGTAAATACAATTATAAAACTTTCCACAAATTTCCACTCCTTAGATTTAAGAAACTTCTTTTGAGGACCGCTTCAGCAAAAGATTTTCTCGTCCAAGATTCCTTCATGAAGAGTTGCATTTTTATTAAGTTTAAAAAGTCGAGGATTTTCTCTTCTTTGCTCCATTTTGGTCTCCACCAGCTCTTTGGTACTACCTGCTGGTCGTTGACTTTGTCTGCCTGTTGTTTGATATCAGAAAAGCTGGAATACCCTGTGAGCTGCTGTAGCAAGAATTGCTGAAAACATTTATGCTGGTTCTGTTGCAGTGTAGCACAGAAAGTTTTTTTGGCGGCAAAATGTTGACCTACGCATTATTAGGCAGATAGATTTAATGTTGTGGCTGATCTGAGTGGATTCAGTCCCGTTTATGTTGATTTTGACGTCCACCATAGTTCATAGTTATTCAATTACATTTAAAAAAGGTTTAATATTATTTGCTCACTAGATGTGGAAAAAGCTTTTCTCCTTTAGGTTCGCGTAGGACATAACCTCAGGAAGGAGACGCGGCTAAGAAAGCTAATTAAAACCCTGGCGGGGCGAGGCAGTATGGAGGGGAGAGAGTGACTGAAAGGTCGAGTAATCGTTGCAGTTGGCCTGAACACCAAAGCGCAGTCGGGGCGGCTAGGAGCTGACACAGAAGAAAGAAAGAAAGAGAAGGATACTGTAGAGCAGAAATGAGACAGTTGACTGAGGAGAGGAGAGGAAATTAGGACTCCTCGCCGGCACACAGCGTGCAACGCGCTGCGGAAAGTTAGGACTTGACACAAATGAATGGGTGGATAGAGATGAAGTAGCGAGGGAGGGAAAAAGTATGATCAGAGTAAAAAGGAGGGAATGATGAGTGACAATTCCTCACAGTTACGGACCTTAAACTGTGATGTGGCACCAGCTGAAATTTCGGGGACCATAAAAGACAAGAGGAAGGGAGATAAGATAAATAAGAGCGGGGGAGAAGGGGAGGCGTGTGTTGATGTATGAAGACAGAATCGGAGATAATGAGAGAGATGATGATGATGATGTAAAAACAACGGATACAGACAGCATGGATTTGATTTATAACACCTCAAAAAAGAAAGGAGGAGGATCAAAGCGCTGGTGTACGAAATGTAGATGTGAGGTTGCGTTATCACGGGGTCACATGGATTTGATCCAATTATTTTGGTAGGATGAAAGTTCAAGCTGACTTTCTGTCATTATTCCGGCCTCGCAAAGCCATTGATAGAAGCCTCCGCTTTGCACAGATCAGACACGGAACGGAGCGAGGCGGAGACTTTAAGGATGGAACAGAGTGTTTTGAGCTTCGTGAAACTTTTTAAAAGCAACGTGGAAGCAAATAACACGCCAAAATGTAGAACAAAAAGTGAAGGAATGAAACTGAGATGGCCAGCTTGGTTCCAATTGAAGCGGAGCTAATGGAAGATCTGCAGCTTTACGTTTGCAGATAAAGATAAAGCAACACAGGAAATTAAATGTTTGAGGACACAAAGCCCAGTTGTGTTTATTAAAGCAGATATGTTGACAAAGAAATGTATTTATCTGTACATTTTGAGCAAAGGGGGTCTGTCGTTTCAAAGAGAAAACAAATCATCCGTAAAGTGTAGTCAAGTCTGTATATTTTAATACATTTTAAGGCTTTTATTCCGGATAATGTATTTTAAGACTTTTTCAGGAACCAGAACAGATAGCCTGGAGGAACGTGTGGGAGTGGATGGACGGATGAAGGTAGAAAAAAGACTGAGTGCTGCTAATAGAGGAGATTAGACAACTGGGGCAGAATGAAAAAGGATTTGCTTACTTAATGCTAGACTACCGGAGACAGCGAGACAGACGTTTAGACAAAGAGATGGACACGAGGGAGACAAAGACACGGCAAGAAACTGGCATTGAACCTGCCTGAAACTGGTGTCGATTCAATACATGTATGAAGGCTGATATTCTTCTTTGGAGACTCAACGCTGTCAGAGTGGGTCTTAAAAATAGCTCACAAAGTGCTGAAAGGAGATAAACCCATAACCTGGCAGGCACTTGCTTCATTCTTCATTCTGAGAATCTGACCTCCGTGGCATGCTCTAGGTTGCCGTTGGCAACCCTGATTATTTTCCAGATTAGTCATTCTTACTAAAAGACGTTAAAAGTGATAAAAACTGTCGATAATAACTTCACTTTTTTTTTTTTTTTTTTGTATTCTCTTTCATCAGGCACTAGTTTGTAAAGTTTGCAGTTTATGATGCCGGGACACAGAGAGACAGAGCGAAACGGAACTTTAGGGACGTTTAAGGAGAGCCAAGAAAATATCTGGGATTTTGCAAAAAAAGAACCTACAATATCCATCCATTTTCCAGTTTGTCCCCTGCGGGGTCAGAGGGCGCTGGAGCCTATCCCGGCTGATATTGGACAAGAGGCAGGGTATGCCATCTACAAATTGCCACGGGGTCAACACATAAAGGAGCCGCCATTCGTATTCTTACCTATGGATCGTTCAGAGTCACCTATATACTCATATTAAATGTTTTTGTACTGTGGGAGGGAACCCGCCCAGGAACATAGGGAGAACTCCACACGTGGTTTCAAACCCAGAACCTACTTCTGTTCGGTTACAGTGCTATCCACCATTTCACCTCGCTGCCCATATGGAAGACAACGAATCAGTTATCAATCTAGGCCTACACTGGGTATTGCCCACAAAAGTCCCCAATCCCCTGCATTGTACAAGCAATCCTCCTGATTGAACTCTGGTTTTAGAAAAAAACTACGATTAGTGAGTTAAATAGTATTCAGGTAAAACATGATATATAAAAGATAAATCTCTCTGAGTCAGTTCATTTGCAACACATTTGTACTGAACTGGGCCAAAAAAACTCTGTTTTTTCTTAAAAGCTCTCTGCATTTTTGGGGATATAAATATTTCTTGATTCATGTTATGTTAATCAGCTAATTAAATAATTCACTCACGATCCCTCGCCACATCTGTCACATCTGTCCGTCACAATAAGGTCCTGGAGCGTAACTCAAAAAAAAGAAGAAAAAAAACTTTTCAAACATTCCATGCATAACAACCACCTACTGAAATGGATCCGCTTGCTTATTTATGGACTTCTGCTGTCATTTCCGTTTTTAGGAGATGCATTAGTTGGAATAAGTCTCCGATGAGGCTTACTGGGGCATAACTCTACGACTTTTGTGTGCCGGGTCAATTTTCTCATCACACCAAAATACTACTGCTCCTTCACTAGTGGGGCAGGAACTCCTCCCCACGGTGAGCGTTGTTTCTGTCCACGGGGTAAGGCTTTCAGTGCAGCAGTCAGTCCAGCGTACCGACCCTCACCTGTGGTCATGAGCTCTGGCTGGAAAATAAATCAGATCATGAGCTCCCTGCGTGGGTGAATTGGATCAGCCTTGGAGATACGGTGAGGAGCTCTGACATCCAAAGGTACAATACGGAAGAGGTCGAAGTGGTGAGGGAGTCTGATTAGTATGCCTGCAGGGCACCACCCTTTGGAGGCTTTCCAGCTTCATCCATCTGGGAAGAGGCTCTGGGGATAGACACAGAACTCACCAGAGGGATTAAAAATCTCATCCGGCCAGGAAATGCCTCTGAGTCCCCCAGAGTGAGCTGGAGAGTGGTGCTGGGGAGAGAGATTTTTGGTAAAATCCCACATAACCTGCTGCCACACAACCAGACCCCAGACAAGAAGAAGACAAAGGATGGATTTGATTGATCTAAACTTGTCCAAATCTCTCATGTACTCAACTAGTTAAAACCTTAAAATGTTCCCTGTCCTCATATTTCATCCGGTGATCATATTTGTTTGTAAGAGTTCAGTCTGCTTATATTGTCATATGACTTAAAGACACTTTCCACATACTAATAGTTGTATTATTTTGATATTTACTTCTAGAATCCACTGGCTATTCACCTGCTATTTCCGCATCGAGAGAAAACATTTCCATTATTTACATGCAAGAATTCCGCACGAAAACTCTGAAATGCGTATAGTCCAGGACAGACACACAATAATGCGAAGATTACTTTCCGTCACTGTGAAAGATTATGAGACAATAGCACAAATTGGATGCCGTACCTTCATTCTGCGAGCTACTGATTACATTTCGGGGCGAGGCAAAAGGAAAAAATGATGATAATGTTTAGATCCTGATTGAAAAGTTAAAGCTTTGGGGGGGGGGGGGGGGGGGGGGGGGGGGGACACTCAGAAACCTGTTTATTATAATTAAGAAAGCTAAGGTTATCGAACAGAGCGAGTAAACATGTCCGCTCGGCTTAACTCCCCCCATCTTGTGTCCGAGGGTGACCCCTCTGTGTCGTCCGGACCTGTGAGCTTTGGAAAACGTCAACGTTGCTTTGGATGAATGCTTGGATGAATGACTGAATGAATAACAGGAATAACACAAAACGATAGCAGCGTTTATAAACAGTTTATAAATAGCTAATTAATCATGCTGGCGGCACTTTATCAATTATTTATAAGACATTTATAAGATACAAAATGGAGCCTTATTATATTCCCGAAAAGTTGGAGATGTCATGGCATCATCTTTGCCAAAGCTGCAGCTACAGATCCTTCTTGTTAACGCGATAACTCAAAAACTATTGACTGGATAATTTTCTGATTTTGTACCCACATAGCTCTTATAGTGAGAATGAACTGGATTGGTTTTGGGAAAGGTTGTTCATATATTTTCAACACTAGGGGGCGCTTTTCAGCCCATAATATTTCAGCTGTTGCTCCGATTTTGTCCAAATGTGGTGCATATGAGTCAACCCAAGGAGATATATGTTGTCTAAATCATATTTATGTTCTAATAGTTTATACTTTACTCATTAGGGGAATTTCAATTTTCTTTCACAGCTTTTCGGACATAACTTCCCGGCTGTTTGTCCAGTTCAGTCCAAATGTGGTGCAAATGAATTGATTCAAGGAAACTATTTGTTTGTTTTGGACAAAACTTCAATCAGGGCACTTGCTTGAAAAAACTCAGGTTTTGGGGGCTTTTTCAGGGACATACCCTAGCTGTTGGGGACCAAGTTCATTAATGTTATACACATGACTTAAATAATGACTTGTTAGCTCTGTTGCTAAAAAAAAAAGGAGCCTTGTTCTGAACTGTGAAACCTCATTATTATTTATTCCCTTACAGAAACTTGGACAGAATAGGCCGGCAGGAATACATAACTTAATCTTGCCAAATAATGAACCTGAATTAATTGTTCAACACTGTGTTATGTATGCAGCAGTTTATAATTGAGTATTAATGACTTATAAAGTGAATAGAACCTTATTAAAAACCAAATTAGAGAAAACAAGAAATCTTATATAAGGGAAGTCTTATTATAAAGTGATGAAAATAAAAAAATCTTGCATCGTTTGTGGCACCCAGTGGGAAATTAGCATCTACTCACAGCTACTTTTGGTTTTCTGGTGGCTTTACATTGACTGTTTATGTAATTGCGACATCCATAAACACATGGTTCTGCCGGCTCTGTCAGCAACACATACACATCCTTTCTCCACAAGGACCTTGTTGTATATATATATGTTTCAAACTGTGCTCATCGCATCTCATTTCCCCAGACAAGAATAACATGCCTTAAACTGAGCACAAGTGTTACTTATTTTACCCCGAGCAGAGATAATAAATGTAGATGTTAACGCAGTACAAATGGTCACAGATTGAGATTTGCAAGCACATTTCCTCACCGGGGCGAAAATCATTATATTTTGCTTCTGCCTGCTTATGGTTTTATTTATTTGTCATGTGCGGTTTCCTTCCCTTCCATAAAAGTGTATCAGGAGACATCAGACAGGCTATTGGCCTCTGTATAATTTTACAAGGTAATGGATCTCCGGTGATTTACAAACCATGGAGGACGGGGAGGCTCTCGCTGAGTGGGAGGATATTGAGTAGCCAGACTTTAAATGTGATGAAAATGACTTTAACTTGTAAATCATTTCATTAAGAAACACTCTCAGCAAAGTGTTAACCGATCTTAAGTGAAACCAGCACAAAAATATTGAAAGTCCTGAAAGGTGCGCACTCAGCCTCTCTCACAGAACAAGACTATGACACCTCAAAACTCCCTGAGATGTTCCTACAAACGCACATGTTTTTTGACGTTTTCAGGAAAAAAAACAAATCGATTCCCATCCCAGTCAAAGTTTCTCTTCTGTGTGGTAAGGCTCTCTGGAGGACGCGTTAACGGTGACCATCACATGACTGAGAGACTGCAGGAGAGACTTTTAAAAACCGCCACTTGAAAGATTGCCCTTTTCTACAATTTCTCTTTGTATCACCTGAATTCCAGATTTCTCCGTGTGTGCTTTAAACAATCACGCGTAATGGCAGACTAGTGCGAGGAGAAGAAAGAGACGGGGAATGCGGAGAATTGAAAATGAGAAATCCAATTTATTTTTGAGGTCAATGAATCAAATTTTAGAAAATCATCCCGTGTGATTCAGACATTGGCCTTTTGCCTCCTATCGTAGAGATAAATCATTAAACCAGACTTTAAATGATGTGCATACAGTTACCATATGAGCTTACATTTATATATTGTAGGAAGACGGTCACAACTGATGCAAACATTTTTGACCCTCTCCACATTTTCATTCAATTTGTTTGCATCTCATGTTGCACTGTATCGGATATTCAAACTAAATTTAACGTAAAACAAAGGCAACCTGAGAGAACACAAAATACAAGATTCAAATGATTATGTCATTCAATGAGGCAAAAAACAGATTCCAAGATTTGAATCGGTGTGAATCAACCCCCTCAACAACTACCTTTACTTCTGATCACTGGAGATCCCACTCTTCCTCAGGAGACCTCCTTTAATGCAGCTGCATTGGAAGGTTCTAGTGCATGAACTGAGCTTTTTCAGGTTCCACCACAGCATCTCAATAGGGTCCAGGTCCAGATGTCCAGGTCACTCCTAAACATTAATTTTATTCTGTATGAGTCATTCAGAGGTGGACTTACTCCCTCAGCTTGCGATCATTGTCTCACGGCTCGACCCGTTTGCGCTGTTGACCTGACATTTTCTCTCAGAATTTTCTAGCGGAGAGAAGAATTATTTTTCCCCTCAAACATAGCTGTTCATTCTGGTCCTGAAGCAGAAAGGTATCCACTGCTTGTGGATCGCCAAATGTAACTGGACCTCCATCTTCCAAACAGTTTGACTTTCCACTCATCCGTCCGTAGAATAGGCTCTGAGGGTAAAATCCAGACAAGCCTTAATCTCCTTATGAGTTAGCAGAGGCATGGACGCCATTTTTGTCCGGTGTCTTTGTGAAAGTAGAGTCGCAAACTCCAGAGAGGCGGTTCTTTGAATGTCTTCTTTGGGTCTAATGTGACTTCCTGAACTTCATCGTGATCTTGGAGTTTGGTTCCTTAGGGACATCTTTGCCATCCACGCCGATTCATCTAATTGACCTTCTTCCTCATGTTGTCCGGAATTTCTTTAGACTATTGCAGAGTGAGCAACTGTTGAGACATTATAACGCAATAAATGACACATAAATCAAATTAGTACTCTTAAGTACTTTTGTCTTGGAGTTAAAAATGGGGTTGGATTTTTTCGTACTCCATCTTCATTTTGTCCATATTTGTGCATGTTTTCTAGAAGCTTATATATTCGGGCAGAGCAAAAAATAAATAAATATTGGTGGCAGTTGAACCGGAATTCCTGCAAAACAGGACGAATATCTACAGACATTAGTAAGAAGACAATCTCCTTCCACATGTGGTTAAGTACATCATTGATTTCCTTTACCTCTGCTTTTGCTGCTTTGCTTCCTTATTTACCCGTTACATGAGCTCACCCTCCTCTAACAGTTCTCGAAATGACTCTCGTCCATCTTTAATGCCAGTATAACGGATTAAGAAAGGAAAGAACACAGGAAGTATGTGAACATTGATAAATGTATTTTTGTGATTAAATGGAGTATAAATGCGTTTTTGTTTTGTTTTTATTCTGAAAAGCAATGATAGCCTGACAGGAGGAAAGGGACCTTTTTTCTGCCAACTATTACCTGCAAGGCTCACTAATCAGCACTTGTTAAAAGGGAAATGGAGGTGACCTCCTCTAATCTGGAAGTCAAAGTCATGATGGTTGTGTCCCATCTTTATTAAAAGTTAAGCTGTCTCCTGGGTTCAGCCTCAAATATGAGAGCAATATCTACTGTACATTATTACTTGACTCGCATTTCCCTGAATGTCTAAATTCCCCTTAAACCAGCCTGTTGTAGAATTAATAAGGGACCATCACTCATGAAATAATGAAAGCGCTGTGCGCACACGCACCCATCACACAGGCAACCAAATCTTTGCAATAAAGGACAGCAAGAGACATCAAGACATGGAGTGACAAATATTTCCCACTTTACTTTCCATTTTCCTGCTCCTTTGACTTAAAAAATGAGCAGCCACGTTAACGTGATGGCATACAGACAAGCTGCCTGAGAGCAGCGGGCCGATAGTGAGTCAGCCATTACTATAATCACTTCCTTGACTTCTTTTCTACTATAAAGGTGAGGAAGGATGAGATAGTAAGGTACGCTTCTGGATGTAAATTTATCCTTCTGCACCAGGATGGTGAGCAGAATCTTTTCCTGCTAATCCAGCTCTCAGGAAGTGCCATTTGTTCAGTATTCAGCACAAGGAAAATCTGGAATGGACCTTTTTTCATTGCTATTAATACACGGCATGATGTCATTGACATGTTCATGTTGAGGACGCACCATGCTGAGGTCATCTCCTAAGATTCGAGTGGAGCTTATGCCTTTTTGCTTCAACATGAACAAAGCCTGGTTCTTTGTGTTCCATTTGCCTTCTTCCATTGATTGTGAATATATTTGCGCTGCTGCTTCTAAATGATTATCATTTCTTCTGAAAGCAGACAAAGTAAAAAACAAGCTGATGGAGAGTGACAAAGAGCTCAAGGGAAGGAGGATGAAACAGACAGAGGTCTTTGTTTATCAGGCGTTCACTGCTTGGGACACAGTCCAGGATCAGATCACATCAGATCAGTATGATACAGTGTGATCAAGGGAAATCCAGGTTACTGAACCGGGATCAGCTGTCAAAAAAGAACGGATAATTAGGATGCGTGAGAGGGTGTGCGGAAACAAATGGAAGGTTTGAGGCGACATGTTTTGGAAAGAGAGAGACTTGGTAGAAGAGAGGCACTCTTTGGTGTCATGTTAAATACCCTTAAATGTAGAGAGAGAGAGAGAGAGAGAGAGGGGAGCGAGAGAGGAAAGAAGGTTGGTGGGTGGTAGATGTGAAAGAAAGAACACCGCAGGAAAGTAGAAGGCGTTGTATGGAAAGAAAATGGATGGAGAGAGAAGCAGGATGGAGATTTGAAATGTAGATAGGGGCTCAGTGAAGTAAAGATGAAAAGATGGAGAAGGTTGGAGGGACAGAGAGATTGAAAAATTTAAATATTAGTTTGTGACTGATGTACTTTGCTTCGGCAACACACGTCTTTTCCCCACCGTGTCAATAAAGCAAATTTGAATTTTCCGTCTTGTCTGCTGAACTCTCTATAATTCATACTTGACGTGGTCAGAAAGGCATAAGGAGGCAGGAGGAAGATGAAAAAGGAATATATGTATATATGTGCACCCCATATGTGTTGCTGGAGAAAGTCTCCCCTTCCTGAATGTTTGAAGTTGAAAGAGTGTGAGAAAGATTGAGGGAGGAGGCAGAGAAGGAGGTGGAGGAGGAAATGGTGTTGGCAAAAAAGGCTGTTGGGACCATATCAACAGCTGGACCTTTGGGATTATCAAGTTTCGAGTAAATCATATAATTGCCATAAAATTATGTTCTGACCATGGACTGGTATTACCATAAAGTCGCGTCATTGCCATGAAGTGAGGTTGTTGCCGTGAAATGAATCATTGCCAGAAAATTATGTTGCGCAGAGTGGTATCATTGCCATAAAGTGGTGTCATTGCCATAAAGCGCTGTTGTTGCCTTAAAATTACATCATCGCCATAATATATCGTTGTTGCCACGAAGTGGTGTCATTGCCATAAGGTGGTGTCAATGCCTTTGAGTGATGTTATTGCCATAAAAATATATCATTGACATAAAATGGTGTTGTTACTGCAGAGTGGCATCAATTCAATATATGTGTCATTGTGTCAGTGGCGCTCTTGTTGCAAGTTATGTTTTTGCTGAAAAATTACATCTTTGTCATAAAATAGTGTTGTCGCTATGGAGTGGTATCATTTCAATGGAGTAGTGCCACTGACATAAAGTGGGGCCGACCCGGTAAATCGTATCTTTGCCATAAAGTCTCGTCATAAAATGTTAAAAATTACCAGAAAGTAGTGTAATTGCTGTGAAGTGGTGTCATTGCAATGCGGTAGTTAAATGGTGTTGTTGCTGTAAAACGGTGCATAACCGTTGACATAAGGTGTTCACTTTGCTATAAAGTAGTGTCAAGCCGTAATGTAGTATTATTGTAATATAGCAGTGTCATTACCAAAAGTTGTGTCGTTGCCATGAAGTGGTATCGTTGCCATATAGTGGTCTTGTTGGCATATAGTAGTGACAATACTGTAAAGTAGTATCTTGTGGTACCTCTCGAGGAGTTTGAGTACAGCAAACTCACAGGAAGAACAGCAGCCCAGAGGAAGATGTTTCCAGAAAAATGTATTCTCACGGTGAATTGTATAATCATCAGTTCTTCCGGAAACACGGAAATCCCCCTGATAATTTATTAACTACATCAGGCATGGATTGTGGCCATGAGGAGGAGGATTTACTCGTGTGGCTGTGTTCTCTCTGATCTGCTATACATACATGCTTTTTCCACATATGTCAGGGGAAAACACGTCTTTGAAGCATGAAAATAAAAAGGGAAAATATATCGTATAAATTAACGCTGTTGCACATAAGATGGATGTACTTGATGGAATGTCTGTCTGATAAAACAATTTTGAAGCAGGATATCATATTTGATACCATATTTTCCTGATAACCTACATCTTTAATGGAGTTCTACATAAATATAGCTAGAAAAAGCCCCTAGGGAGCGCAAACCTCCACCGAGGCACAACAATACCCTGGGTTTAAGAAATATTCATGCAGATTTCTCCAGTAATGTCTGAGTTATTGCCAGCCTATAAATCTACAGACATATCCAACAGACAGCTGGTTGTCTCGTGTGCCTTCCACTTCAGCGTCTCTGTTAAGCCCAAAGAGACCAGCCCCGAAAGAAACATCATACGAGTCAATGGAACAAAGGCATCATTGTGATGTCACTTCTCCAAACTGCTTACTATTTTATTACCTCTGCAATGGAAGGAGATCCTTTTCCTGCCTGCGTGTTTGTCTGTTTTTTGTTTGATTGTGAACAAGATTACGGAAAAACTACAAGAAATGGCCTTGAAATTTATTTAGATAAAAAAAAGTCAAAATGAAATCCATAAAAATAATTGTTCTTTTAACTTTTGTACTGTTGAGCCTGACCAGAGGTTTGCACTCTCTGAGGGCTTTTTCGAGTTTTTTTTATCGTAAATGCTGCGAGACACATAACCTCACCACAATTTAATGACCTCCAGGATTTACCAAAACTTTTCATGCAAATACATCCTGTAGTTTTATCTGTCATTTTGTTCACAAACAAACAAACAGACAAAACCCGAACAGACAAAGCCAAAGGACTGAAATACCAGTCAGACTTTTCTTGAAGAGCTCTAAAGCATGCCTACCATCATGAATCAAGCATTGATGACTTTCCCCTTTTCAATCTGATTTTAAAGCACCACATTCCTGGCCAAACTACTCCCAACAACAGCAAATATTTGGGTGCCAAGTCAGAGAGAGCAGCTTTATTATTTCAGAAAACACTTAAATCCTTTTCAACTTTTCGGTCTGGCTAACAGATGGCTCTAAACACTGAGACACCCATGAGCCTCAGCTGATGTTGCCATGGACACACTCAGAGGCACAAAACAGCAATTACAGCAAATTGTAGCAAATTCAAAATGCCCCGTTGTGACAAGTAGGTGCAAAACACCATTGCGTGGCTGCCAAATTTGTCCATCAGTTTTATCAGTTTCAGACAAATGCTCCTCTAACTTTAGTTTGTTAGTTCCGGAGCAATACACCAGAGATTCTAGCGTGGTGACATTTTATTACCAATAATGAGTCATAGCTGATATCCCTTTGTGCACACAGGCTTTTACTTTTTATTAAAGTTGGAAATATTCGTCATTATTATTTTTGGAACATTTATGAGGTATGTGGGCAGAGGAATGTCAGGAAACGTTTCGAGATGGAGCGTCTGCAGCATTGTGGACGATTTAATGTCCATATTTCCTCATGATTTTCCATCTTTTGTACAAATAGTCCAGCTGCCATAGCGGACATGTGGTGTTCGTACGTGACAGGATGTATCCACGTCTCCTTAAAAACTGCTGGACAGAGTTAAGTTGAAAGTATTCAATTATTAGAGCCCCTAAAGGTGTGCATGTCATAATTGGTTTCCTCAATTTCCTCGTCAGTTAAGGAGTGCCATTTTGCCGACATTCAAAGGGAATCGTCCAACCATATCTCCTCAAAAACCACAGGAAAGAATTCAATTAAACATGAAATCATGAGGATTAAAAATGGGAATGCTTCCTGCACTCATGATTATTTTCTTCAGTTGGAGCAATATTGTTCAGTGTGATTTATACAGTGTATTTATAATTCTTAATTTATATATGTAAGCTAAGTTGTCTATTTCTAATATCATAATAATAATTATAATAAAGATTCTTGTCAAACATTAACTACTAGATAAAAACTTCTAATTTAAATGTTTATTTTTCTTCAACTACATATATATATATATATATATATATATATATATATATATATATATATATATATATATATGTATATTTATATTATTGGATAGTTCACACCTGGTATAACACCTGGTAAAAAAAAAAAAAATATGTAACTCGTGAATAGTGAGAAACAAAAACTTTTTTTTTTTTTTAAATATAGTTTTTCCATGACTTAATAGGTTTAAATCATGTTGTGCTTTTAAATGAATAACTGCGGTATGCTAACGCTAACTTGATTCATCAGTTCTCTGTCTGTACCCGGGGCATCTACTTCACTGCACTGTTCTCCAGCTGTGGATATATCCAACCTAAAACTGACTTCACCATGGCAGCTGTAGCTCAGGAGGTGGAATTAGACAGGATTTCTTCTTTGCAACGGCGTTCCTCCACCCTGATCACGCACACATTCACTGTTAGTCCATTTATCCAGTTTATCTCAATACTAAAAGAATCATTACATGTCTCCACAGAAGAAACAAAAGCCAAACAGCACCGTGTGACCTATTGAAAGACTATTTATGTTGCCCACATCACAGGCTAAACAGCATGTACAATTCTTACAGGCTTCCAAATCAATACAGGCCCATAACTAGATATCAAATCGTATTAGGAAATCCATCATACCTGTACACACAAAATACACTGTTTATAATGAGAAATAAAAGAACAAAGTTGGAAAGAGAGAGAGAGAGAGAGAGAGAGGGAGGGAGACAGAGAGGGAGGGAGAGAGAGAGGGAGGGAGAGAGAGAGGCAGGGAGAGAGAGGGAGGCCTGGAGTCAGAAAGTATTAGATATGGGTGAGATTGAATAGAGAGGGACGAAGAGGAACAAGAGTGAAGGTTAGAGGAGAGGGATGAGAGGAAGAGAATTAAGGAGACTGATAGTAGAGTGCAGGCTCCAGAGGGCATGGACAACTGTGTGTGTGGGTGAAAGTGAGTGACGGTATACCTCACACACACATACAAACAGGCACACACACACAGAGGGTATCTCATCAAGATGAATGTAGTGACCTTGCCTGGTGATAAGGCATTACGATAAAGTAGTGTTGGATGAAATAACTGAAAAATATCAAGAGAAAATGTGTTTGTTTGTGAGTGTGTGTGTGTGTGTGTGAGTGCGTGTGAGTGAGTTCTTGTGTGGAGGTAGTAAGATCAACAGACAGATGGGAAGATGTTGAGACACCGAGATGAATGTGAGAAGGAAATAAAGACACAGATGTATCTGAAGGCTAACAGAGACATAAACTATAAGATATAAAGAAGACACAAACACGACTCAAACTGTGGATAAATAGTGACTTAGTGAGTGTCTTAAATGAATAGCTCAGTGAAAGATCATTGGTAGTAGGTCTTACTTCATGTAGTGACAAATCAACCATCAAAAACGAGCAAGCAAACAAAAAAAAGTCTAATCATCCAACCTAGAAAACAACCAAACAAACAACCAATCATCATCCAACCAACAAAACAACCAAACAAACAACCAATCATCATCCAACCAACAAAACAACCAAACAAACAACCAATCATCATCCAACCCAACAATACAACCAAACAAACAACCAATCATCATCCAACCAACAAAACAACCAAACAAACAACCAATCATCATCCAACCAACAAAACAACCAAACAAACAACCAATCAGCATCCAACCAACCAAACAAACAACCAATCATCATCCAACCAACAAAACAACCAAACAAACAACCAATCATCATCCAACCCAACAATACAACCAAACAAACAACCAAACATCATCCAACCAACAAAACAACCAAACAAACAACCAATCATCATCCAACCAACAAAACAACCAAACAAACAACCAATCATCATCCAACCAACAAAACAACCAAACAAACAACCAATCATCATCCAACCAACAAAACAACCAAACAAACAACCAATCATCATCCAACCCAACAATACAACCAAACAAACAACCAATCATCATCCAACCAACAAAACAACCAAACAAACAACCAATCATCATCCAACCAACAAAACAACCAAACAAACAACCAATCATCATCCAACCAACAAAACAACCAAACAAACAACCAATCATCATCCAACCAACAAAACAACCAACCAATCATCATCCAACCAACAATACAACCAAACAAACAACCAATCATCATCCAACCTACAAAACAACCAAACAAACAACCAATCATCATCCAACCAACAATACAACCAAACAAACAACCAATCATCATCCATCCAACAATACAACCAAACAAACAACCAATCATCATCCAACCAACAAAACAACCAAACAAACAACCAATCATCATCCGCTCAACCAACTAAACATGCAACTACCTAACCACGCTGTCAACCAGGAGGATATTTCAGGAAGCGGGTTTAGTCCCAACTCTGCGTTTTGATATGAGGGAAACTCTGGGTTTCAACTTCGACGAAAAGCGACGTAAGTTAAATTTTTTGAGTAAGTTACCATGGTAACCATTTTAGCTTACTCTATGTACCCAACCTGCTCAAACCAGCTTTCTAGAATACACCCATTACAAACAAACAACTAATCACTGAACCAACTAAACAAGCATGCAGTCAATCAACCAACAGCACAAGTCAAACCCAACCAATCCTACAACCAGACAACTAAAAATACAAAAGCAAAACAAACAAGTAAACAATCGAAAAAAAAACAACCAAATGAGTGTACAACCTACCAACACAACGAAGAACGACCCACCTAAAACCACAACGACCAACTAGCAACCAACAAACACAACAAACAAGCAACCATCCTACCAACAAAATAAGCAATGACCAGCCTACAAACACAACAAGCAACCAACCAACCAAAACAAAAAGTAAACAACCAAGAAATAAGCAACCAACACAACCAACACAACAAACAAGCAAATAACAATACCTGAAATATAATCGCTGTAACATTCAAACGATTGACTGTGGAACCAAATAGAAAAAGAAAAAAACACTCTCACAATGATACCGTTCACTTTGCTTGACCACAATATTCATTTTGTTTTGAGTCTGCCTGTTGTTAATTTAAGTGAGAGCCCATCTGTGCTTCGCGCCGCCGCAGAACAAAGATGACGAGCCGTCACGGACGCGGAAATGGTGGGATATACATTTACAGTATGGACAGCCAGATAGGGTGGACGAGACAGACAGCAATCACGCAGCACAAACACGGTAGAGGTCAACGCTATCACAGAAACGAGCGCTTGTTTCGCTGCGTTTCATCATCATCAGCTCTCTTGGTCGCTCGCCCTCTCTCTCCCTCTCTCTCCCTCTCTCTCCCTCTTTCATGGCTGGATTTCTCATTGATGACAAAGCCATTTTTGTCTCTCTCTTATGTTCCCCCCTGCCTCCCCTCACTTCATCCTCCTCCTCCTCGTCCTCCTCCTCCACCCGTCCCTCACCGTCTCTCTCTCATCCCGCCGTGCTATTTATGTTTCCTCTGTTTTATTTTCTTCTGCTGTTTTTTTCTCCCTCTTGCTCTTTATTTGGTCTCTCCTCTGTCTCCTCTCATTACTCCTCCCTTTTTTCTTTCTCTGCCTCTCAAATTCACATCCAGGCTATTTTTTTCCACCTCTCTCTCTCACATGATCTACATCACTCCGCGTTCTCCTTCTAGTCTCTCTCTCCCTCTTAAATCATTTTCTCTAAACAAACACTCCCCACCCACCCCCAACCCCCTGCCTCACAATCCGCTCCATTTTACCTTTCTCTTTCCCATGATTTGAACTCTGAAAATTGTCTTTCTTACTTTCCTTCTGACTTTATTGACCTCATTTCTGTTCTTCTTCCTCTCTGTACTGTTTTCATATTCACTGCATTTTATTTTTGAGTTTCCTACTTCAACATGTGATCCCTTATCACATCATCACTTCAACAGAACATCTTTCAGTAGCAGGAAGTTGGCTCGTAGGTCTCTCCGGTAGCACACTATGTCAAAATCCAAAGAAATTCCAGATGAAATGAGGAAGAGGGTGATTGAAATACATCTGTTATCAGTTCACAAAGCTATTTCTAGAGCTCCGGTACTCCACAGATCCACATCGAGACACTGACCATCCAAAAGTTGCGAAGATCCAACGAAAACATGAACTGTATGCGTCTCTCTCACACGGTAAAAATGTCTTCATGGGGGATCTATGAAGAGAAACTCACTAGAACACCTCAAAAGTTGAACCCTTTGGAAGGCATTGGTTCCATTCCACAAAAACAGAACATTATACTTACATCCATGGCAGTGTGACGTTCTGGAGATGATTTGCTGATTCAGGACTAGGATGACTCGCCATAATTGAGGAAAAAATTAATTCTGCTCAGTAATTTTTAGAGGGGGAATGTCAGGTCATCAGTGTGTGAGGTGAAGCTCACATGAAACGGTGTCATTCAGCGAGGGTCCACCTCTAAGTGGCTCAAAAGGAATCGAACTAAAGCTTTGGAGTTAATGTCTGGACCCGTACCTCCTCTGTGATGAGAGCTGAAAATATCAGTTCATGTTCATTAAGCTCTAATGTGGCTGCGCTGAAGCAGTTCTGCCCAAAAGAGTGGGCCCTTATTCCACCACAGTGACGTCAGAGACTGACCTCCAGTTATCAGAGGAGCGTGGTTGCAGTTGTTGCTGCTGAAGGAAGAACTACTAGATCTTGAGTTCAGGGGGTGAATACTTTTTCACACTGGAGACTGAGGAATTGCGTAAGCTTTTTGCTTCACTTACTTAAATGATCATTTAAAACCGGCATGTTGTGTTCACTCGGGTTGTTTCATGCAACATTGTGTTTGAAGATCCGACACACAAGAATAGAAGAAAACCGGGAGGAGGCCTCACCCGTCCCCACAGCTCTCTCTCTCTTCCGTTTTTTTGCTCTTCTCTGTTTTTCACGTGTTCAACTTTTCTATCTCTAACTCAATTTCTTGCAATCTTCTTGTTTCTCTTTCAATAACTTTCTACTTCTCCTCTGCCACATTCACTTTGCACTCATCTCATCTAAATCTGCAGCAAACAACCAAACAACCTGTCCACCATTTGCCCTTTCCTCCAGTCCATCCCCATAAAGTATGAGAAATATTAGGGAGCCATGGCAAAATATACTATTAATTACCTTTTAGTTTGGAAAATTACAAAAGCAAAAACAAATACACTGAAATATTCATAAAAACTTGCCGTATACAACTCTTCCCTTTAAATAATTCATAAAGCCAAACAATTACAGATGCACATTTCTAATTATTGATATCTTCTCCCTCTTTCTCCTCCAGCGCTGAGAGATAGCCGCATCAAGCTGCACAGCTCCACACCCACCGAGCTGTCCATCACCATCGGCGAGGTGCAGCTGTCTGACGAGGGCGAGTACACCTGCTCCATCTTCACCATGCCCGTCCGCACCGCCCGAGCCACCGTCACAGTGCTAGGTGGGTCGCACGAATACACGTTTCACCTGGAAAGCCCGTCACCTTGACGGTAGCAGCTGAGTTTGAAAATGTGCTCGGACTTCAAAACAAACCCTGGAATGCAAAGTTTGGGATTTGGACATCTTTTTGGGATTCTGGTTAAAATGGGACTCCTTTAATGATAATTATATTCATTTTTTTTTCAAACAATTGTATGTCTTGTCTGTCCTTAAAGGAGGATCATCCTAATGAGTCTCCAGATTTTCCCTTCTTGTGAAGGCTCTTCATAAACGTATCGCTGCTGCACAGCTGAATGACATCATTTCCCTCATTCCGTCCGTACTTTAAGACTGATTGACGGCTGAACAAATCAGCTAGACTGCAGCCTCTCTTCTCTTCTCTCTTTAACCTGTAGGATTGTAAAACGTTTGAATTGATAATTTGCAGCCTTTGAACCCTTTTTTTTTATGTCTATTTTCTCCTCAATTATCATGTTGTTTAAGCCAATTTGGCGACAATCCCTACTTGCCCCATTCAGAAAGCCCGCAGAAAAATGTAGAGAAAAGTGGGTCAAATCCACCGCGACGCACGACTGTTGCATTGTGGTTCGACTTGCCCTGTAAAGTTTACCTTCTCCGAGCCCACAATGAAGACACCCTGTGGGTTTCTGCTGTAAGTGTGAGTTGATTAGAGAGGCTGCCTGTTGGCGCGAGGCATTGGTGTCACAGCGGTTTAGTGAAGCACATCCGTGACTTTAGCGGACTTATGAAAGGCAGATAAAAGAAGAATGTCCATGATATCGACGCTGCCTGGGCAGGCTTTTCAGTTCCTAGCCTGGGTGAAGCCGCACAAGCCGTGACTCACGGCTGTGTTTTGACTCCATGGCCTTGCTTGTGATGCCTTCATCCAGATCCTTGCTTTAACCTTAGTGTTAGATCATGACCTCACATAATTCTTCTGTGGAGGCAAACCGGCTCCACTCATCTTCTTTTAGATGGATGTTATTATCTATGTGTCACTCCTCCTCGCGGCCTGCAATAAATAACGGCCATCCTGTCAGCGGCGGTGGGGCGTGTTTATTGATCACGATCATCTCTGGATGTTCATAAATAGTCTTTCAAGTATTGGTTTTTATTGCTAAAGTTGTTGTTGTTCCATCAGTGTCAGCTTATTCTGGCCGCTTTTCATGGTTTCACTCGAAAATGAGAACAAAGCAGGGGGCTTGGCAATACGGAAACGCACCATCTAATGGATTTACTGTATACGTGGGAGAGACAGCTGGTCCGGTATTCCTGGGAGGTTTTGGTGGGCAGATTTACAGCCAGCATTTCAGCCCATCCAATTCCACTTTTAAATCGCTATGTAATGAGTCATTCAGGAAATCGCTGATCACGAAGAACCCTCCAGCCTCTTTCGGTGGAATATGGACACCTAATACGGGTTTCACTGTGACAAAGAGGCTTCTGCAGGATTCCCATGGAAAACTGTCTCAGAGGAGACAAGAGATGGACTTTTGACATTTATTCCGGGGCACAATCACAACCCCTGCTACTTTTTTTTTTTCTCCAAAATTCGGGGTTTGTTGGCCGAAAGCTGTGTAAGCATCCTTGAATAAATAATTTTGACAATATTTATTCAAACGTTTTGGCAGCGCTGCAGAAAGCATTGAAGTAAATTCCACATAGCTGCTCTGGACAATGAGCATAAAGACTGAAATGTGCTGTGCATGTGTGTGTGTGTGTGTGTTTGTGTGTGTGTCTGTGTGTGTGTGTGTGTTGTAGCGAGGGGAAAAAGCAGGCCCACATCGACTCTTTAAATTCAAATTAACATGAGAATCACTCCTCCACATTTTTTCCCATTGTGCAGTAATTGTGATTCAAGCGTTTTTTATTTGCAGTAATTGACAGCTGTGACACTGTATTCCTGCGTTCAATAAATATTTCATGACCCCTGAGAGGGAGCCAAACCATTAAAAATGTATGGCAAAATGTCTAAAACGCAAACACGCCTATTGGGAGAGTCAGCCAGTTATTGAGTTTTGGCACAGCAGTGCTCATGCGTGTGCAATCCATGTTTGCTTCAACATGGGCGACATTTCTGACAGACGTGCACAAACACACGGTCTGTGTGTGGTCAGTTTGAAACAACGGTGTGTCTGTCACTGTAAAATGCTTCCCCGCTTTCTTTTGCGCTAAGCAGGGAATAATTTATAATGGTGTTAGCCTCCTTTATTCTAGAGGACAGAGTCTCAACAGGCTTTTCCAAGCACTTCTATATGTGCACTATTATCCGCTCATTAATATTCAGTGGTTCCTCACTGGCGGGGAACCTCTGCACACACTGCTCCACATCAAATACTGCTACATTAAAAATTGACCACATTTATATTTTCTTGATCCACACCTTGGTCAGTTCATGGCACTTAATATTGGAACCACAGTGTGTGGAGATACGGAAGATATATGCCGTGTATATAGACACAGGGACACCATTCCAAAAACTCAATAACGGCTACAAAAACTTTCCATTTTAATGAATATGGTTTGTCTTCAAAATCTCACTCTCCCCCACTCCATCTCTGACTTTCTGTCTCTACTCTCTGAGACTCCACTCTTTCAGCTCGCCGTCCGTCAGTCTCTCTCGCCTCCCTTCATGCACAAGGCGGCGGTACCGCGGTAGACAGCAACCGGAATGTTCATTATTTTCAAAAAGCAGAATGACAGTAATCTCCGCCAAGACTTGGAGATAAGTGCGGCCCACACGAGCTCAAGATGGAGAAGTGAGGAGTTTCAGTTTCATGCCTTCAGCCATTATGGTGAAGACAAAATGTGTAAAATCCTCCTCCTGTGGTGTTGGAACTTCATAGTGGAACAGTAATTAGGGGGAAATTTGCTGGAATCTGAGTGGCCACCTCTGGGAGACGGAGATTTATGTGAAGTTTGAATAGCTGCAGGGAGGGGTCTTCTGGCGTTCCAAGCCTTCAATCACACTCTTCCTCTCGACTCATATCACATTAATTTATTCCAATTACAGACTTTATTCTCCTAACATTACCAATTTATTTTCGTGAAATTTAGACTTAATACTTGCAAAATTCAAAGTTAATTCAAAATTGAAACTATATCCTCTTAAAATTACGACTCTATTCACTAATTTTCTCAAAACTCAAAACTTCATTTTTGTAAAATTAAGACTTACTATCGTAAAATGACATCTATATTCCCATAAAATTACAATTTCATACAATTTATTATGACATTATCGTAAGGACTTTATTCCGGTAAAATTAAAGCTCGAATCTCAAAATGTTATTACTTTCTTCTTGTAAATTTAGAATATTATTCTAGTATTATCAGAACTTCTTTTCTAATAAAATTCTGAATTCATTCTTATAACATCATGACTTAATTCTCGTAACATCACTTATATATTCTCGATACATTACAACTTTATCTACACAACAAAAACAACTATTTTCCCCCCAAAATTAGGACTTTATTCTATACTTTATTATATACCTAACTACTTTATTCTCTGAACATGATTAATTTATTCACCTAACATTTTTCACAAAATGATCAGTGAATTTCCTTAAAAGTATAATTTCCTTCCCCCTAAAATCAAACTTTATTCTCATTAAATCACAGCTTTTTTCCCGGTGAAATCAGGACTTATCATGAGTGGAGATGTCCTGATTTCAACCTGGCTTGGCTAAACCGTTGAACTTGTTTCAGAGAGAATGACCTGTCGATAATGTTTCCTTCTTCAAACTTTCCAAACCTTAACTAACGGCATGCAGAGGAGAAATCGGACCTCGTCTCAGTCAAACGGTTCTCAAAGTCAAAATAAAATGCTCCAGTTCACCGGGCACCTTTGTTATGCAAATGAGAATATGCGGTGTACTCCACCAATTTCACTCCTTTTGTTACAGACCTTTAAATAAAAAATGTAACATGCTACGTGACCAACGGGTTTTGTGACCCCCAATTAAAAATAATCTGCAGCATTTGTACTTTTCCAAATGAATCCAGGAGCAGCAGGTCACAAAAACAGAAGAAATAATGAGGCACCTTCGGGTTCTTGTTGTCAACACAGGTATGGATAGTGAGCTGATGGCTGGCATTGTGTTCTCGCCATTTTTACGCCATTTGCTAAAATCAGCTTCTTCAAACTTGGTATGCTCCTGGGGGGGATCATTTTTTAAGGGTCGGATACTTTTTTTTTTGTTTTGAGCCTTTTCGGGTTAGTTATTTTCTTGGCCCTTGTAGGTTTTACAAATTTGGAGCTTTGTGTTTTCTTCATTCTCTGTTAAAGAAAGTCCAACCTGATGATGAGATGTTCGACATGCACGGTGAGCGCAACATGAACGTGTGTGTAACCGACAGGCCGTACTGGGACTGATCAGTGATCAGTCATAGTAAAGTGATCTTCTCAGAAGCACCACCAACATCGATCGGCCGGCTAATTGATTGGTTCACGTCTCCACCCAAAGCAGCAACTATGAGGCCCACATTGGCAGAAACGTAAAAAAAAATAAGATTGGGAGACGTAAATGTTCGTATTATGGTTAAAAATGTCATTATTTTACGAGATTTTAGTTGTAATTTTAAGAAAATAAAGTCATATTTCTTAGGCTATGTGTTAAAGGGAAATATCAGAATTTATCATATATATTCTACTCATATATATTTCAGTCTCGGCGACGTCATAATGACCAAGGTGGATCATGCATCTCCAATATCACTTTTGAATACAGGTTATTCTGACTTTTATCTCATAAAATTAAAACTCCTCCCCTTAAATATTTGCTTCTTTTTTTTAATGCAAAATAATCACTTTATTCTCATAGAATCACAACATTAGGACTTCTCGAAATCTTAGATTTCTAAAAGAATTTATGCTGACGGAGTCATTCTGTATCCTAACTTGACTTTTAAGTAATCAAACCTGGGAGTTGTAATGATTAAGTCCGGCAAAGTTTAGTTTACTGGACTGAGAATGAATCGTTGGACTATATCATTTTCCAGACTGAGTTGGATTGTTACGATTCCACAAACGCCAGCGCTAGAGAGACGATTTTAAAGTGATAACACGCTATTATTATTTTTTAATTAATTGCATTTCCATTTTCATCTCAGTAGACACCCATTGTCCCTTTGTGGGCTTTACCGCATATAAGGGAATACTTAATATGCAGCATCTTCTGCTTGAGTGGTTAGTTAATGAAAGATTTTCTCACTTTGTTTTGGGAACAGTTTCCTCTGTGTTCAGCTCCTGCACACCCCACTGTCATGAACTATGGTCAGAATTTCAGTTACTTAGAATCCATCATGACACTTAAATGTAACAACTGATGATGCGGTAGGAGTCAACCCCTGCTGATGGCGTTTCCCCATCAATGCTAACGTTTGACAATGAACTTTTTGTCAGTGATCATAGATTGCTAGACAAGAGCATAGACTTTTTCTAATCATTTTTTTCTTTCAACTAGAGGTACATCAATCCAATGTTCCAATCCAGGTTGCTATTGTGCTGGATATTAACCTTAAGCAGGTGTGGTGTCTGTGAGGGATAATCAATCCAGACTGCGAGATAGAGTATTTCTGTATTAAATTAAATTCGACATTTCAGTGCCAAACCAATCCCTGTCCTCGTGTTAAATTATGGAAGCACGATTCCAACTGCTGGAAGGAGGTTTTTCTACTTTGTATAACAATTTACAACAGTTGTTGTATATATATTAAAAACGCCTTGAAACTCAACAACAATATTTCAAACAAAGAAGACAGAGATCGAAGCAAAAATGAATTATTTCTATTACAACAGATGATATGTGATAATTAGTCCATTTCAAAAGTCTTTGAATGTCTGATTATTTGGAGAGATTGAGATCGAAGGGTCTTTGCCATGAGCAGCAGCATGGAGTACGGATACTGGTGGTGGTGGCTGATGACTCTGCTGAGGCTGATGGAGAGACAGTCATATTTCAAAGCCAGCAGCTGATGGTGATGGGCTAAACATGCAGATGTGACACACTGATTGGGTGATGAGGCTCTGAATGAGTGCAGCTGATATCAATTTATTTCCCAGACCGTGAAGCAGGTAATTGAGACGGAGCACGCGTGAAAGGTGAGGATAACAGAATGATATGAGCAGTAACCGTGGCCCGAGTGTACAAGAAGGTTGTCCTTCTGATTGAACTTTCAACAGATCTTCATAGATAAATAGCCACAACATCCGTCGCCATGACCACATCATATTTCAGTGCTTTCGAAATCCATCAAAGACAACATGTAGACTGCAGGAGCGGCCTGCTGGGGTTAGAACCCCTGACCTTCTGATTGGGGTTAAGGCCGCTCTACCTCTTGAGCTACGACAACCCCAATGTAGGAGGATTTGGTGATTTAATTGTCAGAATAAATGAGAATGTTGAAAGCTGTTATCAACTGGCAAGATCAAGGTGTAAAATAAGTCATGATAAAGAAATTATATAGTATTTGTCAATACCATCAGTCAAATGCGTCTTCATCTTTGTTTATTGGGTGTTTCGTCTCTTTGGAATTCGGATTGTATGGAGAGAGAGCCTGAACACATGACTGCAATAATCTGCATGAGAAGAATAAAGAAACCTTGTGTATGGGGAACAGACAAAACAGATGAGTGGATTAACAGAGTATCCACAAGGCCTCACATCTGTACTGGATTATTTAGATGATAATATATCATGTTGAGATCTGACTTTTAATTACCATTGTTATCATCACTAGAAACATACACCAGCAGCCTTAATAAAACCCTACGGTTCTGGACCCGACCGCCGGATGAAGAGTTTATGCAGTGCCGTATCCACGTTTGGAGACTATTCTCTTTGTTTCCGAGACACAATGGTCTTTAGTGTTTCCTGCCACGAACAAAGCGAGGAAGGAGATCTAAGAATGGCTTCCATCTGCGCCGTCTGTCCGTAATAGTTTGTTTCCGGACCAAAACTGTTTGAAACAGCCAAGTACTGAAATGGTGTCTTTTCCTATTTAGGTTTTATTTTGTTTTGTTATGTTTTGTTTACATGGTTGTACGCTCATAATGGTGGTTGAATTGAACTGAAGTGAACTGAATCGAATTGAAATGAATTGAGATGGATTAGATGATTGGAATTGAACTAATTTGAATTGAATCGAACTGAGCTGAACTCAGTTGAATTAAGTTGAGCTGAGTTGTATTGAATTCATTTGAATTTAACTAAATTGAAATGCATTGAATTGAATTGAACGGGTTGATGTGAATTCAACTGAATTGAATTGAGTCTAATTGGATTGCATTGAATTGAATGAACTGAATTGGATTCAACTGAATTGAGATGGCATGAGATGAGATGGCGTGTAACCTTTTTTGAGCAACTTGTTAAGTAGCTCTTTATTCGGATAAACAGTCTTTCTTTAATGACATACACCTGTGGTGGAACATTCTCTGTATTTTATCAGCTTGCTTTCAAGTGGTCAGCTCACAGGAATGTTTCGCTGCACACAGATAACAGAGGCCGCAGGTTTGATGCTTCTCCCCTTTCAGGGTAAACAAGTTTTGCAGACATTTGATGTGTTGTGCAATCCCTCAAATCATTGCAAGCCTGCAACATTATTTTCCTTCCAACCTGGTTTCTATCACAGCTTTCAGAATTGACCAAATAATTCTCCGATTGGATACACACCAACTGTGCTCTCTGTGGCTATAAGGTGAGCCCCGCAGCTTAAAATCTTCTCACTCCATATGTCTTTGTGTCTCCCTCTTCAACTAGGTGTGCCTAGCAAACCTCAGATCTCAGGCTTTGAGAATGCAGTGCCGGAGGGGGACAAAGTCACCCTGACCTGCACCAGTACTGGCAGCAAACCCCCCGCCACCCTACACTGGTACAGAGGAGAGCAGGAGCTGCAAGGTGAGAGTTTGTGTGTGTTGCTCAAAGAGTAAGTGTATGTGTGCTTTTGAGCCGGGAGATGTGCGTTTTTGGCTTGTTAGAGCCGTGTGAGATGATGTGTGAATGTGTTGTCGACATTATGATGTACAGCAAAGCAAGAATGCGCATATGGATGTGTGTGTCTCTGTGAATTTACAACAGGCTTTTATGCAATAAAACCTGCCGTGTGCAGGATTTTGCGAGTGTTCATCATTTTGTTCAGTTGCACGTTTGTTATTGTATGCCTCACGCAAGAGCATCGGCGTGTGAGCCGCTGGGAATCTGGCTCGTGTGTGTGAGATCACGCTGTGTGCATATTGTGTCCTTGCCATGCTGCCTTCTGTCTCCCTGTGTGTCCTTAACCTGCGCCTGGATCTGTGTGTAAATGCAAGAGCGTGTTGCTTGTGTGCACTCTAAAACTTTTCTCTGTAAATTGACTATAATTGCACTGATGGGAGCTTCATCTGCACCCACAGGCGTCATGCCAGGCCCCACCCACTCATCTGGAGCGATGCGCACTCCTGCAATCACTCACACTAATTTAACATATTAGCTGCAGAAACCAGTGGTCAAAGCACCAACATTCCAATGCAACCAAACTACTACTAATAATCCTAACTCCTATTCTCCTTGAAACAAATTTAGAATCCCATTTGTCTCAGTATCAGTTTTGAAGTCATTTAATAAAAAAAACTGTTTCAATTATGGTGGATTTCTTCAGGATGTTGCTCCAAATGTTGACAATTTCTTCAATGGCATAAGACCCACCCCTCCAGCCATATCTTGCAATGATTAAAAAGAAGAAATCATTTTGATTCCCCCTTTTTATGTGGATTTGCATCAAAGTAATAATAATAACAATAATACATTTAATTTATAACGCACTTTACATTTGGATCAAATCTCAAAGTGCTACAAAGTAAAAGCAGATAAAAGCATCAATAAAAAATAAAATAATAACTATATAAAAACCTGACCAAAAAGCAGCAATGTTAATTAAAGTTATAGGTTCTGCTAAAAAAGAAAATTTTAAGTCCTTTTTTTAAATGTGTCAGCCGTCTGTGGAGCCCTCAGATGGTCAGGGAGGGCATTCCAAAGAAGAGGAGCAGCAGAACAGTAGGCCCGATCACCCATGGTGCTGAGTTTAGTCCGGGGAAGGAGGAGGCGGTATGAGTGAGTAGCTAAGGTAGCTGCATCCTCCCGACCAGAACAAGGAAATTAGTTTGGTGACGTACATAAATGGCTTGACCCGGAGGATTGTTTTGATTTTTGAAAGTTACGGGGAATCTATGATGATTTGTCAAATATATAGAAAAGTTGCAGCGATTGGACAGAATTGGAAGTTGCAGGGATTGGTTGTATTTGTGTGTTTATTGCTGCAATCGCACAATGCTGAATCCTGGAGGGTTGAGGTTGGTCCTATGAGGATCTGGCAAATTGTTCAGGGTGTAACCCGTCTCTCCCTCAATGTCGGCTGGGATAGGCTCCAGCCCCCCACAACCCTTTTCAAGATAACGGGTTATGGAATATGGATTGATATACACAATTAAGGCCTTTTCAAAGCATTTGTGAAATTTCTTTTGAATTCTGTCCAGCAGTTTTTGAGGAAATGTGGTCGGACCGCATCCCCTATGAAACCCCTTATACTGTACATGGAAAGACAAGGTTGACCCCCGTATGCCCCGGTTGGTGGGGTCATATTAAGATGAGAACTTATGTTACTCAGTGGTGGTTGCCTTTTCGATGCAGCTCCGGACATTTCAAAAGGCTGAGCAGGTTGTTGGGTGTCAACTAATAATAATAAAGTACCCTTCATTAATCTCCTACAGTCATACACTGTACACCATAGTGAAATTATTTCCTTCTTGCACTTGACCCATCCTCTGCCCACTGAGCTACAGCTGCCCCATAATAGTAATTTCCACACTATCCCATGATGCTTTGCTGTTTAAAGTACATATTATATGTGATACCATTCTCTTAAAATGCATTAATCGCATATGATTTCCCAGAATGCATTGCAGTGTACAGCCCGTCATTGTAGGACATTATTGCAGCAGAACTGTGCTCGGTCTTCACGGTACATTTACATCAAAGTTTAACAGTGTGTGTGTGTGTGTGTGTGTGTGCAGACACATGCTGTGAGTTTGTTCTTCTTTCCTCACATTTTTTTTTTCCTGTTCTGATCCTTTAAATGTGTGCCTTTGCATGTATCAAAGCACTGTGTTTGTATTGGCTTTCATTATATCGTCTGTGTGTGTGTGGATGCAGAGTTTATGCCAGCAAGCGTGTGTGTGTGTCATCCATTGAGCCGCAACATATCTGCAGATGAGAGTGACACAACAGAGAGCAGAAGATGCCGTGGGTTGGATCTAGTCGGGGATAACGACAGAATCCAGCAATAAAAGGCAGGGCAGAGGGGAGGATGAAGGGATGTGGTCCAACGGCGGCTTGGAGATACGGGTAGCTTTGCATGAGGTCAGACATTCAGATAAACAGGGAAAAAAAATGAGCAGGGATGGGAGAGAGCGCCGTGAAGATGCCACGAGAGGACAAATAACCAGCTTTCCTCGTGGGGACAAAGTGAAGATCAAGCAGACGATGGCAGCCTCTTACTGATGTCGGCAGTATTGGCAGTGGTTGTGTTTCTCCAAATAATGACCATGTTCCCCTTAAACCCCTCTGCTTCTCGTGTCTTCGTCCGTCAAACGTTCTCTGTTTAGCTCTGTTCCAAGCAGAACAAACACGCTGGAAGTTTCTCTCACCCTTTTGGTCCTTCTACCATCTGCCATTCCCGGAAACTACAAGTTTGTGAGGCTCTCCAGCAGATGTCCTGCTGGATCAACTTTGCAGACCACAAGATCTCCTCTGCAGCACCAATTATATTAATATAATATGGGGATATAATATGATAATGATTTATTGATGTGAAAATTCTACACTGGTGCTTTGTAATGCAAAAATGCCTGTCTCGTGTGTTGATGCCTTGGCAGTGTTAGTGTTGGCTGTAATTATGGATTGAACTGAATCGAAAGAATGGACTGAAGCTACAAAGAGACGGAGGAATGGGAGCGCTGCCTGCCTGAGGACAGATTATCTGGTCTTTTGTTACAACTGAATTAAAAAACAGCAGTCTGGAGGAGTCTGGAGATTTTTGCCTTTTAAGGAGAATTTTGTTAAAAGGGTCAGTTCGTCCAAATTTCAAAGAAAGAGGCTCACCTTTTATTGTATCATGATTTATTACAATCTCTGCCAATGACGTAATGGAACGACGGTGAATGCTGTTATATTTGAGGCGCTCACGATATTGGTCTGTTTTATTGAAACAAGCATTACTGCTACCAGAATCAATGTCTTGATTACTAGTGATCAATCAAACAGCACGCAGCTCCACAATGACCTTCTCCAAGTTGTTAACACTGAGCAAACCAATACTGTAACAGCCCTGCATCTTTGTCCTACCTAAAGTATTAAGACTTTGAGAAAGCAATTTCTAATACAGTGGGAAACAGCACTTTCTAAAAAATTGATTTAGATGAAAAAAAAATCATTTCCCTTCATTGTTTCACGGGGGCTGGTCGCGTCTTCTGCTCGGAAAGGGAAGGAACTCCTCGATAACGCACTGAAAACACTTTTGGTTGATCTTCTTCTCCTTTACGTTAGCTGCCAACTGCTACTAGCTGCTATCAAGTCTTCTAGTAGTAAGCAGCAAACATATTGGGGTGACGGTGGCTTAGTTGTCAGGGCGGTCGTCTACTTATCTGAAGGTTGTTGGTTCCATTCTTCATATCGGAGTGTCCTTGAGCAGGATACTGAACCCAAAGTTGCTCCTAATGGTTGTTCCATTGGTGTGTGAATGGTAATGATCTCCTGATGAGCAGGTGACCTTCCATGGCTTCTGACCATCTGCTGTCAACGTACGAACGGATGAATGCTGGCTAGTGTTGTAAAGCAAATAAGTCATGTGACTTATGGCACATACAGTCCGTTTACCAACATGCAAGCCCTGGCTCCCTTTTTTTTCTCATGTTGATATTAGTGCTGCACCTAGCGATCATTTTTTTATCGATTAATCTAATGATTATTTTTTGATTAGTGGATTAATCTAACGATTATTTTTTGATTATTATAAATATTCTTTTGGAATTCAAATTAATTTATCAAAAATATGTCCAATTTTTATATTATATTATTATTATTATAAAGTATTTATTCAAACATCTTCACTTATAAACATATACATAAAACCAGTTTAAATGTGCACTGCATTATTTCATGACAAGAAATAGTCCAGTTTCTACTGGAAATCTGTTTTGCACCAACACTGGAATTTTTTTCAAAGAGTAATAACTAAATAAAGTTTAAAGTTGCATTCTTGATCAACTCTCAGTAACACACATAGCCTTTTCTCCCGTTCTCCTCTTCGTTTCTATCTCCTCCCTCCACCTCTTCTCCCTCCCCTAAAACGAGAATAACACAGCATATAGCGTTTTATAGAAATAACTAGCCTATAGTTTGTTGCATTTATGAAAATATAGAACAACAAAAAGAAAATATTTGACACTTTAATGCTGTTTTTACCTGTTATAACAAAGGAAAACACCAAACCTTTATGAAGGGAAGAAAAAAAAACACTGGCATGTGTAGGCTTACATTGAAATAAAACACAGAGGCCTGTTTTGAGGTCTTTCCTTATTTGTGGAAAATAAAATAAAAAGTAGCCCACTTTGAAATAAATAAAATATATAGCTGCAACTTAATAAATTTAAAAATAGTAAACATGAAAATAGGCCATTTTCTATTTTAAGTCCATTTTAGTGTGCCGTCGTCCTCGTCTGTTTTTTCCTCAGCCATACAGCAACCAACCATCTAGCCTGAACAAAAACATAAATACATCAGCTTAGGGTACAAAATAAGAGCTGCTCTACATCAGGGCTGTAAGATGTGACTTTGAGCTTCACACAGAACTGCAGGCTGTCATCCATTAGGTGCATTTTATGTAGTTCATGCTTGAGAAGACCTGCTTGCATAAGTATGTGGAACCAAATATGGACAAGACTCCAAATGCATACTTCTTCATGTTCATATAAGTGTCGGGACTGGCTTTCCATGTTTCAAACAAAAAGTTTGACGGGTTTGGGGAGGTTTTCAATGTCGCTCCATTTGTGCCTCTGAGAGAGAATGTCCTTCTGACCATCGACATCTTCGAGGTCGGCTGTCAGGCTTTTGAACTTAGACACACATAAGTCTTTATCAGCTATATTGGCCAGTTCAATTTCAAGATCGGGTTGATTTACTCCTGTAAATGCGGACAAGTTCAGCAGGGATGGGTCAATGTCCAGTCTTCCAGCATCTTCCAGCATTTGCAGGGCCGTGCCTCCTTTTCCTTGAAGACCTTTCTTCAGCATGTTGAAGTCCGCTGTCATATCCACCATGAAATGTAACTTTTTTCCGCCAATCTGAGTGTTTCTGCTCGTGATAGGCAAGGCCCTTCCTTTCCAGGAAAGTTTTCAAGTGTGCCGGTCACGCAGCAAACCGTTTCAGCACCTCTCCACTGGACAGCCACTGGACTTAGTTATGCAGCTGGAGATCGGAAAATGCTGTGTCTACTTCATCTAACAATGAACAGAATTGTTGCGGGTTTAGCCCTTATTGCCATTATTTTGTTCACTATCTGATCTGAGTTAAGAGGTTCATTACCTCCATGCAGTCAGAAGGAAATGTTTCAGCGCACAGTGCTTCTTGGTGCAGAATGCAGTGAAACGTCAGCAGGTTTTGATGCAGCGACTTGTGAATTGAAGTCACAAACCCCTTCTGTGCTCCTGCCATCTGGGTGCCCCATCATGTGGCTGGTGTTTATTTCTTTGGTTTTTAAACGATTGACCACAGCCTCAGAAATGTACCCGCCCCGTGTTTGGCCTTTTAGCGGAATCAAATCAATGATTTCTTCTTAGGGCCCATCAGAGTTCACATACCTGCATAACAGCACAGTCTGCTCAATTTTTTTCACATCTTTTGACTCATCACAGGCGATGGAGTATCATGGAGCTGAATTTATGTCCTCAATTTGTTGACTATTGATGTTTGCTGCCATCTTAATAGTTCTGTCTTTGACGGTATTTGCAGAGAGAGGCATATCTCTGATTTTCTGAACAACCTCAAGTTTGTTTTTGAAGTCCGAGAATAGATGTTCTGACTTTTTAATAAATGATTCTTTCATGTATTCTCCGTCTGTGAACGGCTTTCCTCGCCTTACTATCTCCTGAGCTGCAACAACACTAGCAGCAGCAGTTGAGTTTGGAGAATTGATCCCCTTCTTGAAAACACATTTGCTCTGATTAGCTTTCCGCAGTAGTTCCGAAATCGCTCGTTTTCTTTCATCTCCAGCCGGGTACTTCTCAGCAAATGCTGTGCGTTTGTTCTGGAAATGTATTTCCACATTAAAGTTTTTGTTGTTTGTTAATTTATCATTGGCAGTAAAAGCAAATAAATATTTCCACGCAATAATAAATATGTCAAATCTCCTTTTTCTTTCAAGACTTTTTTTTTTTTTTTGATTTATCCATGGTTAGCTTAAGGGGGAGTCGTTAAAGATTGGCCACCTGCAGGCGGGAGGGAAAGGCGGCGTGCAGAGGAAGTTGTAGGGTAGGACGTTTATTTTGGATGGCAAAATATTATAATAATCTTTTTTTTTCTTGTTATTTTAGTGCCACAGTATCACCTTGATCTCCAAAATAAGAGATGTTCCCTTTTTAAGAAAAAATCTTAATGTTTGATTAAAATCATTATTTATTTTTTTTCAAAGCTATAGGGAGTGAATGTGAGCATCTGAAAATGCTCTGATGTCAGGCATGCTCTCTTTTTGGTCACAACGTTCCCAGCAGTTGAAAAAGAGGCATTCAGATGGAGTTGATGTTGCAGGGACAGCAAGATAAGTTTTAGCCATAATGACCCAGGTGGTGTTCCTTCCTGCATTTTCCTTCCGCCATTGGAGTGGGTTCACATCCCTTACAATACACTGTTCCCTGAAATACATGAGTACTTAATTCTGAGTCCAGTAATGCATACGGCACCGACACTGGCTTTGGAACTCGTGGCTGTGCACTGACTGAGGCTTCCTGCTCTACACTTTCCCATTGAACTTGTTCCTTCTCACTTCCTTTGGAATCAAGTGCAAGACTCTGACCTTTGACCTGAACTTTTGGGATATTTTCTCATGACAGGAACTTTAGCTTAGGGAACCTGGGTTCAAGGGCAGAAGCATTGAGACACACGTCTTGACCATCTGCTCTGAATGTGGCTTCGCCCTCTCACCTTGAAGCTATGATCTGTGCTGCAGTTAGTTGGAAGGAGCTGACAGGAGCAGACTCAAAGGACATGTTCTGTGTGGACTTCTGAAAGCCCTTAATGAGCGGAGGTAGAGCAGAGACAGTCACATAAGCCTCTCCACTCAGGAAGAAAGTCGCTCGTTCAAAGGGCTTAAGAACCTTCTCCAGTTCCTCCAGTCAGGTCACCATGCAGCCGGAGCTGTTCCATCTAACAGATACATTCTGGATCTATTTATGCTCAGCTGTGCCCCATGGCTTTTGCTTGCTTTTAAGCTTGCTGCTGGCCAACTCGCTCTTTTTGAAATGTTTTACACCTTGCAGCCCCAAGTGCCCTGCTTATCTGTGGATCCTTCTTCAAGGCACGGTTGACCAATAACTGAAGTGTACGCCAAGTACATCAGTGTGAACCGAGCCATGCTTCTCATCCAAGATCCTGAAAGCTCCCATAACATTGGCAGCGTTATCATGTACAACGGCCAGCACATGACTGGGTTATAAACTAAACTTCTCTGCTGCCTTTTCAACCCAGCACACAATATTTTCTGCTGTGTGACACTCGTCAATCAACATTGTGGCCAGACTGCAGGAAGTGAGCTCTCAGTCTTTATTTATGAAGAGGCAGCTATATGTCTCGGTAGCCATGCTATACCAAGCGTCTGTGGTCGGTGTGATTTTTGATTTAGCATTTTGGAGTTTGTCTTTCACTTGCTGTAAAATTGCCTCGCACTTTTTCTCTATCAGATCTGTAAAGTGGCGCCGAGACGGAAGTGTATATCCTGGGTGAAACATATCGATCATCTCTCTGAAGCCCCGACCCTCCACAATAGCAGGGGGTCTTATGTCCTTGAAAACTTTCTTCAAGGTGGCGTTAGTAAGGTCAACAGCCATCTGAGGTGTGCATTGAGTTGGGTTCTTTTTGTGGATGAAATCCTCCACACCGCTTTGTCTCATCCTGAAAAAGAAACACAGCAAGCCTATCAGAATAATGATAATTGTGGCACGTTTTACAAAAAGTCTGTCTAATTTCCACGTCACTCTTGTGATATGACATACTTATATACTTCAAATGGTTTAGAAATGGATTTTTTTCATCACTGTAATAGTATGCAATTAAGATAATCACTAGCAAAAGTACTTTTACATCAGTACATCGAAATATGTTAAATTATTAACAGACTAACAAAAGTCACAGATTGTACACAGTATGGAACGTTACTTTTAGCCATTTTCTCACTAATATATCGCTGTTAAAGTACACAGAAAATATAAAACGGCCGAGTAACAACTTTAGATGATGCAGTGTTACGTTACCATAAAAGTAAAAAAAAATACTTTTAGCATGGTGGCGATGAAGAAAAATTTTAAAAACAAATTTTAAATGACTACTGCCACAAGAAACACGTCCGTGTTTTGACAATCCTAATAAATCATGCCTGGGTGGGGATGAAGTAAACGTACTTACGGTGGCGTCTTGCTGCTGTCTCCTTGACTCAGGGCTCCGGGGTGACTTCTTTTCAGGTGTTGGTGCATTGCACTTGTACTACTGTGGAACACCATCTGTATTTCCAAAACTAACAGAGCACTATTACAGAGATAGGGTCTCTATTTGAAGTACTCCCAGACTTTTGATGGACGTGGGCGAGGTTTGTTCGACGCTGCTTTTGCGAATCAAAGTCCATCTTTTGACCGGGCGCCACCATTTTCAGTAAGTCATCCGATGCGTCGACAGAATACGCAAATCGACGTATTCACGTAATCAAATACGTTGATTATCGCGACAAATCATCCCAGACCTAATTTATATAGATGTTGGATTCATCTCTGCTACTACCTCAGCCACTGCTGGTTGAATCGGAGGCAATTGATCCTCTTTATTCTAAAGATCATAATAACATTATCACCTCTCATCCAGGAGGCTTCTTTGGTCAATGGAGTTGCTTCTGATTCCACCTTCAAGGATTTTTACAACCTGGGGGAAGGAGAATCTCGCAAACAACTCTGACCCCACATTACGCCTCCATTGCATTTATACAGAGCAGAGCGGCAGAAAGACGTTCTCCAAACTGCACTGAAACTGTTTCCTAAATTGGACTAGGGAGTCTCCAGTGGCGGTACGTATACCCCTAGGGCACATAAGTCAGACTCAAGGCCCGCGGGCAATATCCGGCCCGCTAAACCAATATATCCGGCTTGCAATACAATATCTAATTTAGATAATAACTGGACAGCTGGTAAACATGACAGATACTACAAGTCCGAGAATGCCCTGCCACTCCCAGAGAGTGCTCCCTACGCCTCTGTTGTCAGATAACAATTTTTATCTAGTCACTCTTATAAACTTTACGCTCATCCAAAGCCTCGGAGTGGATATGGATGAGAAAAAACTGTTAAAACACAAATTAGTAAACGTATTAGTAAGTTGCACACGCAGTTTATTCAATATAACGCACATTTTAATTAACTGGCAAGGGTCGTTCTCGTCCTCCAGCCCCTCAACAGTTTTCAGTGGTACTGCGTTAAAAAAATGAAAAACATTATGTTGCTTACATTTAATATGAAATACAACTGTAGACAATCAAAGGGTTATTTAAATTTTTTTTTAATTTTTTTTTTATTGTTAATTAAAAAACTATTGATTAAAAATTAAGGGATTTTAGATGTAACTCATTAAGGCCTTTGAATAAAATCTTTTCATTGTAAATGATTCTGCAAACTCTGCTGAGAGAGAGGGAGACATTGGAATTATGCAGATCTATCTTCAATTTTATCTGTAATTTGACTTTTTTCTATTCCCTTGGTTTGTTCAGAATTTCATAAAATGAGTGTTTTGAGTGATGTTCAGCCCTTGATTGGGACTCAATATTTGTTTTTGACCCCCTCTGTGATTGAGTTTGATTCCCGTGGCCCTGGGTACTATGAGGTAGTTCCCATGTATCTGAGATTTTGCTAAATGTTAGTTTGAAAAAGAGAAAGTGCTGATTAGGACAGTGCTGATGGGATAGCACTGGCCCGTACGCATTTACAAAGGCATATAATTAGTTTTGTACTGATTAGAGGGGTAGTTTTAGAATCACTATTCAGGATCGCCCACAGCTGTGATAAGTTTTAATAGACACTGCCTCTGCTGTAGAAATGGTCCTACGCCGTCACTCACATTAACCCTAACCTCAAGTCTTTTTATTCCATGCGTTTAGGTAACTTTGTCTCTGAACAACATCACCTCTTTGCTACAACAATTGTTTCTCCACTTTAATTGACATACTGAACCCTAAAATATGTGGGGTCAAGGTTTAAGGTTACAAATCAAAACACCATGATCTTGGAGAGTGTTAAATTTGACACGTCTGTTAAAATGGTTAGAGATTGAACATAAAAAGACAGATCCAAAGTGGCAAACTGGAATCTATTCACAGAACCAAAATTGCTTTCTGGGTCTTAGAGGTTACTTGGGAGTAGAGGTGGTGTGGGGGCCAGGGTTAGGGTTTGAGCAGACCTAAGCAGATCCAGTCAAGTTTTTTAGAACGGAGTGTGTCTAAGGCGTCCGAGTTTGCTGAAATGGTCCAGTGTGGAGGTGGATCTGTGTCTGGAGTTGCAGAGGCATCTTAGAGTTAACAAACACTTACAGAGGAAGAAATTCAATGAATAGCTAACTTGACGGTTCCTGCTGAGGCGGCTGCCACAGCTGGCAGACTGACCCAAGCACACCTGATTCCATTCCTGTAACTAAGCATGGCCTCTGACACAGACAGAGAAAGAGAGAAAGATAGCTTCAGACCATTGAAGCAGAAGCAGAGGGCATGACAGTATGTGCTCTTTGTGATTTACCCTTCAGCCAGTACCAGTACAGACAGGACCGCGCTCTTTATGTTGCGAGATGGAAAGTAATGTTGTGGCAGTCTAGGACCTGCGTGGGTCTGTAGCACAGAATGTTTGCATTCTGTCACTGACCTACAATTAATGCTTTTACCTCCGCCAATGGATTGTGATCCATGATCTGTGTGATCCATTCCCTTTTGTTTGTGTGTATGTAAGGAAAACTCAAAAACGTACTAATATCTTCTTGATGCTGAGCCAGTATGGCGAATTTCAACTTTTCATCCCTGTTCCAACCAATAGACCGCAAAACGGACTTCAAAATGGTCCTTGAAGTACTCCCAGTAGCCCTTTCACCATATTTATCTAAAACCAGGGCTAGTGATGCCATAGCATCAAGATGAAGCAGGAATGTGATAACTGTTAGTTTTTCTCAATGATGAACGATTTTCATCATAAAACAGGAAGTTGATAATCAGGTCAGACGCTCACAAGAATTGGCAATCTCATCAGAGGTAGTAATCATTATGATCTGAGAACATTTACAGGACTGGGGTAGCAAAATGACTCAAGACTGCCCCTCAAGAAGAAACGTCACCTTATTGTTTCGATTATAGGGATTACAATTTTTGTATATTTGGTTGTATCAAAAACTACATATAAGGCCTGCAGAATGTCGGTGGTATTGAGTTTACTGTGAGAATTGGAGTACAATCATTTTCATGAATCGTATTATAGCAAAAACTTGTTTTTTATTGGAGGACCTTGTCTGGTTAGTGGTGTTTTATGAAATGTAATATATAAAGGATAACTGAAAAACAGTAGCAGGTGAAAAACAGTAACAGGTGGGTAAATTTTTGAGTAAAATGTTGTCATGTAGTAAAAGTTCTCTCAGCGAGGGCCTATGTAAGAAAGATCATCGTCAAGCCAAGCCAATTAGAGGCACTGTGGGCAGATCATGGCATTTCCATCTGTATTATTGTTGGGCAGAGTTCTATGCTCTCTGAGTGCCCTTGAATTTTCCCACTGTAATCAGAATCTCCCACCTTCACCATAAAGTGGCCAAAATAGAGGAGCACTCTCTAATCTATGATTAGAAGATTTTTATTTTAAATCTTCAAAAATAAAGCAGCACTTTTCAAGAGTAATTTCCTTCTCTGGGAGAGTTCACTGTCTCTAAAACGCCACGCTTTATTATAAAAATGCATGCTTTTTCTCCCAGTTTCCAAGTCCATTCATCAGGGTTAAATCTTCTCCGGTTGAGTAATGCCAATGGCCAATAAACTACACACCATTTATAAAATTAGTAGAGTGACCCTCTAACCATATTTAATAGGTCATTATCCTTTCCATTGCCATGTAAATGTATGGTATAAATAATGGCTAATTAATACACTCGCACTTAAAGTAATTCACGCTTTTGCTGCATTAACGACCCATAGCAGTGTGACGGGCACACGGGTGCCGTCAAGTTGTTTTGGTTGAACTGATCCTTTAATAACAGGGACAAAATAAATAACAAAAGGAGCCAGACAGAGAGCGATTTTCGGATATCGACCCAGTGTGAATTATGGTGAGATGGAGGCCTTTCCCAGCTGTTTTGACACCACAAAACACTATTCTCTCTAACACACACAGTTTAACAAACAAAACACGGGTTACAGCCACATGATAGTGGCACACACACAAACACACACACACACACACTCTGTCACACAGTGCTCATGTGTTACTAGAGCAGTCCATGTCAGCGTGCTATTATTGCTGCTTCGATTCATGCAGTTACGGTCTATGTGTGTGTGTGTGTGTGTGTTTGTGAGCCCGCAGACTGGTGTTCACCACTGCTGCTCTGACAGCTTCATTGTCAGAGCAAGAAAATACGAAGGGAGGAGAACAGGAGAAGGGGACACAGATGCAGGAAGAGTGTGTGAGAGATGGAGATGGCAAGAAAGCGACAGTAGGAGGCTGCAGAGAAAAACAGGCACTACAGAGTTTGTGAATGAGCGGGAGTGTAGAGAGTGATAGAAGTCGCAAAGAGGGCAGAAAAGAGAGAGTAATATAACCACTGAAGAAGAAAGGAGGCGACTTTGCGGCTGGGTGAGAGCGCAGACTTTTGTGGGTTGGGGGGGTAGAGTGCAGCAGCAGAGGAGAGGAGAAAAAAGAGGGAAGGCTGATGAAACGGAGAGAGAAATCTGGAAAGAAGATTTAAAAGGGATGAAGGGGGAGAGGGGAGGGGAGATGGTGAGTGAGGGAGTGCGGGAAAGGGAGTGGTAATTGAGAAGAATGAAAGGCTAAAAGCTTTGAGGACTGTATTAGTTGTACTGTGTGAAGGGGCTATGGATCATTTAGTGACATCAATGTATTGGATTGGGGATAATGGGGATTTATGGTGGCACTTACGGCCATACTGTCTGAATACTGGCCCAAATTGTCATAATGCACGGCGCGGCGAAGGGTGTATGGGCGTTTGTCCGCATGGAGCAGCCGGTTATGTAAGAGACTAGACAGACAGAGACATTAGTGTTACAGACAGTGGTGGGACAAGTATTCAGCTCCTTAAAATAGCAGCGATATGAGCAAAATCATCTTTCTTTGAGGAGGAATGGGTGTCGGTTTCTCCTCGTACAGCATCTCCATCATTCACTCCTTGGACAATGCGATGCCGACGACTCACATGACGATCCAGCAGATTCAATTAGATAGCTCAAAGTTCAAGTTGAACTTTGTCCTTAATGATTCAAACCATTGATTCATGGTCTGTAAAGACCTGCAACGTACCGGAACCTCACTGGAGGTTAAATTCCTGAATCCCCAGCAGTCGTTCATCCTAAAGCTGAACCAAAGACACCCCCTGGCTACCCCTCTAAAACAATAATACAAGATGAAGACAGAATAGTGCTGCCTATTGTCACCAATGTGCACAAACTTATGTTGATTTGAAGAAACGTACTAAACACAGAAGTTTTCTTCTTTGTTTGCTGTTTTATTTTGTGCCTTGGTCCCATTGAACTAGGAGCCCTTTCCCTCCATCTGTCTCTCAGAACACTAAACATATGAATGGACACAAGCACTGTAGTATCCCCTCAGGCCCACTTTCATCTTTTGTCTACCAGAGGAAGCGTCTGAGATGAGAGGTTTCAACTTTCAGATTCAACTTTCAGATTCAACTTTCAATAATAGCTATACTTTAAATTATTATCATCATGTTTATTGTTTAAAATGTTGTTTTTTATCATTATACCATAGTCGAATTTCATCCATCCAAATAATATCCACTGCCACAGACTGACACACACCAACACACATTTTAACATAAACTACTGACTGGCTTCATGGCTCGTAAACAACGTCCTATTATTATTGTTTATTATTATTTTTGCACTGTTAATGCAGAGAAAAAAGAAAATGGTCGAGTTGATGTTTAAGATTTCTGATTGACGGTTTACTTCAAAGATAAATCCGTTATTTAAGTCAAAGAAGATTTTGAATATTGTATCAAATTTCACCAGCTCTGTGTAAAATCTAAATATATCAACCAACTTGTCCAATAACTGTGAGCTAAAAAAGGTGCCTGAATTAAGATCTGAATCAAAGTTTGTTATAAAAAAAAAAAAGAAAGACACAGAAAAATGTCTATACTGCAGTTAAAAGCACGCCTACTTGTTCGACTGCCCCTCTGGGCAGTCGGAAACAAAATGTTTTCCTGCATACACTTTAAGTAAAAGGACTAATTAAACCACTCGCCAAATTAAATGACCTCGTATGAATGTTTAAATCAGACCTGAGTGCCTCCGCTTGCCGTAATCCGATTTAAGCTTAAAAGTGATGACTGTTTTGATTATTTTCAAACCTTCCCCTCATCCACAGAGGCTGGGCTTTTGCTGAGCGTGCACTGCGGTGCTAAGCCATATGCTCCGTTCTATTCACGGTCGCATATTCTCACACCTCCGAGATGCCAAGTGGAACCACGGTCTTCAACTCCTGGCAACTGTACAGTTTCCCAGGAGGAGCTGAGGGGTTAAGCGTTTTGTCTAGCTTGAAAAGTTGTTGAATAATAAGGATATTTTACTCACTCATCCATCCTGCCATCCTCACGGTGCTCTAAATGGTTTTATCTCAGTTATTTTTAATCCAGGATGGGGCTTCAGCTCAGGATTACTTTCTTCCCGGGTAAATATTATTATTTTGGGTTTGACAGTGGGTTCCATCTAAAATGTCCATAAATAGTGAAACATGCCCGTGATTATAGAGTCACCTTTTAATTACTTCTTTTATCAGACTAACAGCCCAGAAGGAGAAAAAAAACATATTTCAGTCCGAGAAATCAGAAATTGCCATGTTTATTATCACAAAAGCAAAACGTACTCAATTCAATCCGACTTTATTTGTAAACACAGGGGAAAAACAAAAGAGTTGTACATTTTAAGGCGGGATTTCAAAACAGGCAGTGTTGGGGTGCGACCAAACATCAGGGGGGCCAACTCTTTCCACAGTTAAGGGGGCAAAGCATTCAAAGTTTGAGCGCCCCTGGCCTTCAGCTTCATCTTAATGATGACGAGAGACAATTGATCAGTGACCTCATATTTCACCTCATCATTTTTTCACAGATATGTTTGTGTAGAAATTTGGGGGACTGATGTACAAACCCCCCTTTAACCAGGGCCGACAAGTGGACTCTGGGATGGTGGTTGGGAAGCATTATATACGCAGAGCAGCAGCTTTATGACAAAAGAGTAGAATGGGACATATCATGGACACTTAAAGCAAAAATCCTATTCCATGTTTATTCAAACATTATTTGGATTTTTAAGATGATGGGAGGTATATTTTAAATTCAGTCACACAACTCATGTTTGTTTGAACATAATTTGACTTTGGCGTCTAGGCTCCGACCCTTTCACTCCCTGCAGGCATTTTAAACAAGGAGATTGTTTTTGGGAGTGATGAGTCAACCACTGAACCCCCTTTATCGGAGCCTGCAGGTGGATGCTGGGGTGGTGGCGCGACTGAAAGTACAGCCGGCAAAACATATGCAGAGCAGCAGCAGTAGCAGCAAGACAGGCAGAGGGAGGCTTGTGAAGTCGTTGCAGCTTAAATAGACCACCAAAAGCTTGGGAAATAGCTACGTTTGAAGGCCAGTGAGGAGGGTGATGCATGCAGTGTGTGCATGTGTGTCTGTGGCAGCACACTCGACTTCTCTGCCTGAACTAGGAAGACCTTGTCCTTTTCTATCCTCTTTGAGATGAGGACCACTGTTCTCACTTAATTTGTCTGCCGCCATCGATTATTGAACTGTGAGTGGACCTGCTTCTGCCGGAATCTTTGCTCACAAATGGCGATGATGATGATGTATTCGTCGCTCAGCATCATTCAGTCTATTTAACAGGATGCATTGAAGGTCGTAGAGGTTCAGGTAAAGCCATCCTTGAATCCTTCAGATTGTTTACCTGACAGTTTTCCTGAAGAGGTTTTTAACAGCGTTGCCCCAACTATTCTATTGATTGTGAATGTTTCCTTGTCCACTGGTTGAGTTCAGAAGTGCACACACTTCTAAAGAAGTCCTGTTTTGGTCCTATCAGTTGTTATTAATCAATTAAAAAACAAAGTTTGAGAGAGGACTGTTTTGTTAATAAAACTAAACGGCTTAATTTTATGACCCCACCTGTGTTACTATGTGTTAAGAGACAGGGATTTATCTCTTATGGCTGCTAGATTCCTGAATGTGATTGGAAAAATCAAATTTGCATCTCATTATAGACAAAATGATTTCGTTTCCATCTTCTAATTGGTTCATTGATGAACTGTTTCAGGTCTAATTTGGAACGACTGGTACCAGCAAGACCGCTGGACTAAAGAACGATACACATGCTGGAAGCAGTAATTGTTGCATCTGCTTGTTTGTTACTCTTCATATGATTATTTTATGGTGAAATGTATGTTGGAGGGTTTCAGTATCACCAGCATCAGCACCTCATCAGCATCGGATCCCCACCTTGGGGGAAGTTAGTCACCATTTTATTGGAGGAATCGGAGTTTTAATGAAAAAAGTGCAGGCATCCCATTAAATTTTTAGCGGGTGCTGGAGTATAGCCATCCCGGCTTAAATATTAAAGAGGGAGAACGCCCCACATGCTAACACTAATTGAATATTGATGTTTATGTTTAATCATTTATTTGGCATTAAAAAACTAACTATGATGATATGATATGTTTTTGTAATGATTTGGTATTCTTGTGACTTTGTGGGATGTTCAAGGTTAATGGTTATAAATCAGAAGTGGATATTATGCATTGGCCACACCTCAAAACCATTAGATCCACATCATATGTTCTGTTGCTTTTATACCGATACAGTTGGAAGCAAAATGATTCAAGCCCAATTGTATGTTAGCTTTACTGGCAAACTATACAGTAGTTGGCCATAAACAAATCAAACCGGAAGTTAAAAGGGATCAATGCAACAGACATTTCAAGTGCTGCCTTAACTGATTACTGCGGCTTCCAAAGGACTCAACGCATTAATAAAAAGCATCTCTCTCTCTGAACCCGAGCCAAACTGATTCTTGCTTTCTCTCTCTCTCTTTCGGAGCAGATGAGTGGCTTGATCAATGTCCTGGTTGCGCTGGGTGTGATCAGGGAAATTATACCTTCCGGCCCTTTGGTTCCCTACGCAAGTGCGTAATCTGTCTATAGGGAGGTGCAAGCTTGCCTGGAACTTTGTAGAAACTCTATGACCTGCTAAAAATGCGATACATAGCACAACACCAGCTTCTGTCAGCATTCCTAAGGAATCTTAGCCTTCCTCATAGATAAGCCCTTCAGTTTTACAATATTTAAGTTTGCCGCTACATTTTTCAATTGTAAGATATCCTATGGTATTCTTCAAAGAGATATCCTATGGTATTCAAGATGAGCCATGACCAAGCTAAAGCTTGTTCTCCCCTCGGATTTCCTGGCAATGGCTGAGGAAGAAAAGCAGTCATATGGTATCACAAACCTGCCATTTTTCACCAGTGGTTGGGACCTTACTTTTTGTCGGGAGTTTGGTATTAAACCTCAAGTTAGGTGTTTGATACACAGAGAGGAAGCCTCCTGGATGAGAGGGGAAACACTTTCAGGTATAAGTAGATGCCCTGTTGGTTTGGATTTAACCTTCAAGGATTGTCATGACCTGTATAATTGAGAATCTACACAAACACATGCTTCATTATTCCTGACAGTGGGTTCCATATAAAATGTCCATAAATAGTGAAACATACCCGTGATTATAACGTCACCTTTTATAGTCACAGTATAGTCACCCTGCTCCAAAAGTTACAGTTAAGTTTAATCGATTTACAGATCCACTTCCCAAAACGTCTTGTCCTATCTTGTTCAGAGTATGCTTGAGTGACATTTCTTGTGCTCGTGAGGGTCAGCAGTGGTGAACGTCTTGGAGTTCATGCATGGAGCCCTGATTTAAATGTAGGACTTTAAATACAAGACTTGACTGAAGAAAGCAGTGTACGTCTGTGATGGTTTGCACAGTGTTTTAACAACCTCTGATTTGCAAATGTGTCCCTTATGAAAGATGATTTGGAGGAGGTTTAATAATTTTTAGACTGTAGTAGTCAGAAAAAGTGGCATTATATGTTAAATGTGAGAAGAAACATCTTAGATCTCTTGTTTTTTGCTGTTTAAGCTGGTCTTGTTTCATGTGGTTATTACAAACAGCTGATAAATGGTAAATCTTTCAAATAAACCCACTACTGTATGCAATGGAGGTTGCGTAATTTTTCTTCCAACTGCTAATGTATATGTTAGAATATATGACTATGATCCTTTGGTTGTAGCGTCTTCATTGAACAGCTTTCATTTTTTTATGCACGAGTGAACTTGTCGATAACAGATTGCAGGCCACTTGGAATGCATGCAAACAAGCTGCATCCAATGATGGCTCCCTTTATAGTCGATGCGTCGCAATTGTGTTCCACTATCAACATTTATATTCAGCAACTATGGCGCTACAATATCTTTGACTTGGGGTTTGTTTTGTATTCACCATTTAAGCCAATATTCACTCTCTTTCAGCTGTTTTAGTCCTCATGAAAGCAAAGCGTTCCACTATTTTCACCATCTAGTTGTGAGCCAGTGAGTTAGTAAGCATTCTGAGTAAGTTATTAATATCATAAAGAAACATTTCTTGCTGTAGTTCACCTTCTATTCACCTCTCTTCTGTTGCTATCTCCAACACACAGAGCTTTCTGAGGCATTCACGCCTTGTCTCGCTGCTACTCAACAAAGAAGAGCACAACTCGTCTCTTTATTCTCACTAGATCTTCCCACTTCGATGGGTTACAGGAGAAAAAGAAAAGAGAAAATCATGTTCTCCTGCTCACAGCAGCAGGTTCAGCACCTTGGAGAGCGCCTCTCCTCGGACTTCTTAGACCTCTGTCATGACAGTTGTGTTGATATAACATATAAAGTTGATGGTTTGGATGTGGGGTTGAGTTCTCCTGGTTGATCAGTGCAGATCTTTGCGGCTTGGGTAAAGACTGGCTCTTTCAAGCGGTAGGGTATTCAAAGACTTAGACCACGCATATTTAAACATATCAGTTTAACCTGAGCTTTTTCAGAATGTTCTTCTTTATATGGTTGTAACTATTCAGTGGGGGCAAAAATGAAAACATAAACAAAATCTTGGGTGCTACCTACAAAACACACAGTCTACAGTTTTCCCTGTGAGTTAAACAGCGAAATCTTCTTCGGTATGTTAACAGCTTGATTTAAAGATTATGCAGTGGGAGGACGCTTTGAGCTCTACAATCAGAATCTTTCAACTCCAATGGGAATGGGTGGAGGAAAAATAATCCGAGGCAAATATCTTAAAACCTGGACAATGAAACGTGGTCCGCAAGGCGGAAACATGCATTTGTTTCTAATTTGTGTGAACTGACCCTTTAAGAGGTCGAATCTGTTATAGGTTGCATGTAATCCAGTGTAACAAAACCTGTTACTGCTCGCTGCGCCGCTTCCAGCAGCGGACATGCAAATCTTTGCTGATTATCTTATAATGAACTGAGGAAATGTGAATTATGAGTGAATGTGCATCAGTGCTGTCTTGGGAAAAGAAACACTTGTACAGATTGTGCCTTACTTTTTGTCGTTAATGACTCTGTTGAGTCACTTATCTGACCCCCCTGAGCCTTAGAGACTTATTAAAACCCAGTTGTATGATTTAAAAAAAGGAATATACATGAGAGTATATAGTCAGTGAGTAAACAAAGGATTTTTTCATTCCCCAAGACCCAACATCTTAATAAAGGTGGCTGGCTTATTGTCTACATGTGTGCCGTTGAGAGGAAGAGAGAGAGTGACAAAAATACTCCTCTGAGTGGTGTAAGATTATTGAAATGCTCCTGGAAAGTAAACTAATTTTCTCTGCAGGTCAGAGGACTGGTTATGATAATAAAAAGAGGGATGTCATTAGATTCAGTGGTATTTGAAGAGTTCTCCGGAGGAGGAAGAGGTGTAGGAGGAGATGTAGGAGGAGGTGTTGGGTCTGTAATAGCTGTGTGTTAGAGAGAAAGAGTGAGATAGAGGAAATGTGTGTGCATGTGTGTGTTTTCCAATCTGCTCCCCTGCCACTATCTCTGTCTCCCCTGTGTATATGTTATTCATGAGCTTGACCTACATGTGCCCATATTTGTGTGTATGTGTGTGTGTACATGTTTGTGTGTACGTGTGTGTGTGTGTGTCAGTGCAATCGGCAGAAACTGATAAGGTTCCGGTCCACTTTCCAAGACTCACTAACCACTTTCACAGTGTGACCACACACAGTCTAATGTTTTGGGTTACAATAGAATGTGATCTCCAGATGATAACTTCCACTGTGTTTATGGTTTAACACTCACACTGTATCTCACACTCACTTACACCTGCCCACTTCCTCTTCTCCCTCCTTTCATTCTGTGCCGAGGGATGTGGATGTGGATGCAGCCAGAAAAGTAAAATAAACAAAATTAAGGTATATGAAAATATCTACACTAATTATTTTCTAATGACTGAGCAGAGGTGAAATGTTTAACAACCAATACCGATTCTGATACTGGTACTGGTGCTGATAATGAGCTCGGCTACTTGTACTTGTTACTTATAACACCACTTTAACAATGATACCAACGTACCAAACCAAAAAGCAAAACTACTTCATTTCATTACCACCATTTTACAACCAAGACACCACTTTACGTCACTTACATCACTTTATGGCAACAACCGCACTTCACAACAACGATAACACTTTACGGCAACAATACCATTTTATGGAATGGTACAGCTTTATGACTAAGACACTATTTCTGGTCAACAACAACGAAATGGCAACAATACCGCTTTACAGTGACGCTAACACTTTAAGTAATTTTTAACACTTTATGGTAAAAACAGCAGTTTACAGCAGCAATACCACTTTATGACATTGACACTACATCAGCAATGTCACTCAATGACATGCACTTAGAATGCACATTGTCCCCTGTAAACCCTGTTATTTATAAACCCTGTATGGGTTGTAGAGGATACAGGATTTCTTCATCTTCATCAGCGCACTAGAGCCCAAATTTGAGATTCCCAGCAGTCACTACATCACAGATCTTGTGCTACCGAAGCTTCACAACTTTGTGAAAAATCACATCGGCTGCCAATTGCACGGCATTTTAGACGTCAGCATCACAGCAATACCTGATGAAAATAAAATATGTTTGAAAAATAAACTGTACCTGAGTGTAAAGTATCAGAATCAATGAGTACTCCGATGTAAGTACTCCTGCATGGTCTGACAAAAGTTGTATCGGTGCATCCTGAGAAAATATGTGCTTATTGATTTTTACTCCATCATAAAACCGCACCTGTTTCAACATCCTGAAAATCAAAAACACGGCTGCAACAGCTCGCCATAACGAGTCTGTCGATTCTCCCTGTCTCTCTGCTCTTGTATATTGGTTCCCATCCATTCTCAGCAATAAATTGCATGACCATGTAAATACAAGCGGTTTCCTAAGCAACAGCAAGTGAGTCCAAAGAAAGCTGGACTTTAGAGCAGCATTAGAGGATTCTCAACCCTTTGGTGTCCTTCAGCATGAAACATCACAGTCGAACATGGCTGGTTAGCAAACATGAGGGAGCCGCATGCAGTTTAATGATGTTAAAGGTGGAAGGAAAGGGCAATTCCCACATGTTTAATGTGTTTCCTGATGAATAAGTGTGTGGTGGCGGGATAGACTGGAGTTTTAAGAGTGAGCGAAATCCAGGTATTTTGGATAATGGATTCTTTTGATCATATATTCATACAAATATTATCTCTTTGATTAATAGTTTGAAACGCCAGTAAATTGAGCAAAAAGCCCATCATAATATTTCAGAGCCAGAGTCGAAAAATTGGTTCATTTTGTTCCCCAAAAAAGGACACAAGAAAGAAAAAAACTGTTGCCAGTAATGTTTGTCGGTTTAGCTTGATTAATGACATAAATTATAAAAATGCTTGTTGCTCAGTTGTCTGTCAATCCGCTAATTGGCTCATCATTGTGAAAAAATGTTTGCCAAAGCGAGTGGAATCCCCAGCTCTGCCCTTTGTTGCTGCAGCTCGTCCTTGAAACTTCCAAGGTAACCCTGCAGGTTTTTTACGCTCACATTTTATTGGATCTATCAGGGAATGCCTCAGCGGGAGAAAAAAAAAGTGTCCTTTTAGTGACAAAATGTTTGTAAATGCTGGAGTATAGACCTGGAGTATGTGGCATATAGTGATAGATAGCAGAACAAAACACCAAGGTAACTGCACGGAAAAGGCGTTTATCATTTAATGAGAACAAATGGGTGCCAGTGCAGTTCAGTTCTACAACGTGAAACCTCCTCATCCCAATTACAGCAGAGGAATTTCTCTCAATGCAGTAGCTTAAACCTGGTGGGTTTTTTGTTTTTTTTATACCCGGGGCATCACATGACTGTTTCCTCCATTTTCTTCGCCGCAGGAATTTCAGACGTGGTGCAGTCCGTTCCAGATGACCCCACAAACAACGTGACCAGCGAGCTCACCCTGGAAGTTAGTCGCAGTGACGACGAAGCCCTCATCACCTGCGCCGTCCACCATGCCTCCCTCAAACCTGGCGACAAGAGGACCGAGCAGGCTCTGCATGTGTTGTGTGAGTCAACCAGAAAACTGGGATGGAAGGAAGAGAGTCTGTGCACAAATGGATGTTAAAGTGCTTTATTTTATTTCCGCCTTCCTCCTCTCTTTTACATCTGAACAGTCCCACCACTTGCAGTTTGGGCTGTGCTACAGTTATTTTGCCGTTGCTACCTGTAATAATGACCACACAGGAATTTCACTTTCCTCTGCGGGTCTACTCGCCCAAAGTTCAATCACTGTGGATTGTCAGAGCCAGTTATCATGAAAAATGAAATTTAAAAAGAGCTGCATCTGAGTCTGTGTCGGTGCTGCCACCCTGTGGGTTAGACTGCTGCACTGCATCTCTGTGAGAGGGTGATGTCGTTGTGTAAGGTGTAATGTCGTAGTAGGAGGCAGAGGGATGGTTACGCCCCCAGGATGCAGATGGGAGTAGACGTAGATGAATGAGATTGTGGGTGCTGTGCCGATGTATGTGCTGTTTTCTATAACCATAATCTGTGTCTGCATCTGTGTGTGTTTGTTTTTCAATATGCAGATTCTCCAAACGTGCAGATCCAGCCCCAGAACATGTTTCCTAGAGAGGGGGAGAAGTTTCATCTCCATTGTTTGGGAAACAGCAACCCAGAGTAAGAACGATTCACATACACTACAGTAGATACGTCCTCATACCGATACACACAATCACTCAACAAAAGTGTTTGGGCATTTCTCCACAGTTACAAAACCTTGTTCAGCGAAGATTGCTTATCGCCTCTTTTCTCAACAGGGTGTTGCAAAAGAACATTCCAATATTACTTAAATGCACAGTATCAATTCAAATTCTGTGACATCTCATACCTCATCCTCTTTTTCATATTTCTGCTGATCGCTTTTCGGGTCTCCGCAGTGGATCACCTGTTTCCGTCCATATGTCGGTACCCTGCTGGCTAACTGTACCAGTGACGGAATTTATTAAGCCGGGCCCAAACCCGTCCTGTTTAGAAATCAGTTTTGTCCTGCTTATATGGATATGGCATAGGTGTTACACTAGATGCCCTTCCTGACACAACCCACCCAACTTATCCGGGGTTGGGGTCAGACACTTGAGGCCCACTGGCTTGTGACCCATTTGCAGCTGGGTTCATCTCATTCCTCTTACAACATTAATTTATTTATTTATGTAGCTTAGCAGCCATGATGGTAGAAACGACAGCAGGACAAAGAAAAAGGGTACGATGACAACCACTAGTCACATGGTTTCATCTTCACAGTGGATCCATCATGCTCTCTCCTAATTCGTTTGGTTTGTGGTATGACAAACTAAGCAACGGTTTCGAACCATAGACATCAAAGACATCTGATCACCCTTCACTAACCAGCAAGGGTGCTTGTTATTTCATTTGCATGCAAAGTCAACACAACTGACAAGATAAAGTGATGATGAAGTGTGCAAGAGTGTCAGAGAAAGACTGGGCAGATTAGCAATTAAAAATAAAATCGAAAGACAAGGATTTAGATATCACTGGAGAGGGAATAGCCAGTAGTTTCAAGGAGAGTCATTCTAGTGCTCAGACAGCTCTCAGTGACGTATTGGTGAATTGTTGAAAATATTTTTTGAGGCTCACTTACATCAATATCAAGTGCGAAAGGAGCTGAGGGTTTTGGACCAGGATCACTATGATTGTCTCTCATCCATCCCTGCCATCAAAGAGCAGCAGTGTACATCCTACCAGGATCCACTGTATATACATTTTAGACAGGAATGATGGGAGATCCTGCATATTTTGAGGAAAGGTTGAGAATAAGATAATTTTTATTCAAATAAATCAACAAAATATCATAACAATATCCCTTATGCAATGTCATTTTAACTCCTAATTCAAGGATAAGGTGACTGCATTACTTCTTTTTGTCCTCCAAAAATGTGGTCATAGATCATTTATATAGTGGTCATGTGACATGAATGAGAACAGTCAGATTGGGAATCATGTGGATTTTTTTTTGTATTTTCTTATGTCCAATCCTTTGTCCACAGGCAGCATTGTTAGCGCTGGCTGTTATAGCAATTTCATAATGACTTATTGTACTTAATTAGGCCTCTCCTCCCCATCCATCGATCTCATCTTAGGCTACCAAGTTGAGGGTGTATCTACAACCTCAACTTACTTTAACTATTCTTTTACTCTCAGTCAATAATGAGTAATCAAGTTTTTCAGATGACCTAGTCCCCTGGTTTAAGTCTAGGACCGACAGAAAATGGAAATTTAGACTGTTTGATGCTGACATAGGACAAAATCTTGGGAAATGAGATGTCAAATGAGATGTTTTACCCATCCGTTTGTTCCTGCCACATTTCATTCCACATTACCATCCATTTCAACCAAAATGTTGCCACAGCTTTAATGTTCTTAATGAAGTTTTCTGAAATTACCAGTAAGTAACAAATATATACCAATGTACTGGTACCAGTGTTCCCATTTTCTGTGTGTGTGCATAACTCACTAGAGAATCGTTATATCCTCTGACATAGTAACCTGGCCTCCTTATCGTACCAAAGCCAGGTAAATAAATAAACATGCCAGGTCGTGCACTGCTGTATTCGCTCCTATCAAACCTTCTCCATCCATCTTGTTGGCCTCCATTCACTTCTAGAGGCACTTAAACGAAAACTAACCTCCATTTATCAACTGTAAAGGGGTCGAATTAGGTAAACAATCACTCATCACAAAATAATCTAAACACCAAACCCACAAACAGGAACACACACCCCTAAGGCTACATGTCAAACCCTGGAAATCTGAATACAATCACACACTAATTAATTAATGTTCGTTGTGTGGCACCTTCATGCGCAGGTTGTGGAACAAGAGCCGTACACACACACTTACGCCATGAGGTGAACACCTGCCGGTACAAGCTCGCTGATCAGCGATATGGCGTGTGTGCCGATGGAGTGTGTACATATTTATTGTGATACTCTGGCACACAGCAACAAACAGCAACCCTCATCTTAAATCCTGCCCACACAAATACTCTCATTCTCCTGGTCTTTCTGCATTATAGATGAACCTCCATCCAACCCGCACTATTGATCCACTCCCCAGCCTCCACCTCCCTCATCGGGTATCTCCCCGTCACCATGTCGCTCGCAGCTCTTTCGCTCCCCTCCGTCTTCTCACGGTGCCTCCTCGCCCTCCTCCTCTCCTTCCTTCACCCTCCTCTATCTCTGCTCACACCTTTCGCCTCTCCTCCCCATCCATCCTCCTCATCTTACGCTACCGAGACCCGCCCCTCTCCTTCCCTATCCCCTATCTCCTCTCACACTCCTGTCAGCTCATCACAGAAGGGGCTAAGAATAGGATTAGCTGTTAAGTTTGATTGGCATGTAGACTAGATAGGGGGTAGGGACTGTGATCTGCATGCACATGCTTTTACAGGCAGCAAGGGAGCTGATAAATTATATACAGAAAGAAAAGCAAGGCATGAACCCTGTGCTACAGTCAGGGGTTCGATTCCCAGCTAGAAATCTATTTATTTGTGACAAGAGTTAGAGTCTGTGGAGAACTCCTTGGCATGATGTGAGTTCAATATAAGGAATGGTGTTAATAAACGATTCTTTGAAGCCCTGACAATGCAGTGGCTCAGCCTTCAGCTCCAACTTGGAAAAACATATTTAATTCATAATAAAGGGGGGAAATTATGATAAACAACAGCCTAATTAGCAGAAGCTGTATGCAAAAAAAAAAAAAAAAAAAACCTTTAGAATAGGAGAAAATGGGAGAGTGGTGCAAAAAAAAAAAAAGCCAAGCAAAGGAAAAGCATGGTAGGAAGGAAAACAATCTGACAGGAGAGAGAGAGGGAAGTGGAGTGGAGTCTGGGCGAAGGGGAGACAGAAAGATTTGGTGACAAGCAGCGGATGAGTAAGACAGAGAGAGCAAACAAGAGAAAGCCACTGTGTGTGCTTGTGTGTGTTAGTGTGCTTGTGTGAGGGATGAGTTAGTGTCCGATCAAATCAGATACTGCTTGCCCCTGCAGCTGTCAATCAAAACCCAATCACTGCAACAACACCTTTCCTCTGACACGCCCAGCTACTCACATCGCTCGCCTCTGCTCCGGTTGCCCTCCCCAATCAAGCTCAATAAAAGTCACACTCCATTCTGCGATGCACACTCCTCTCTCCATGGTCACATCCTGTCAAAAGAATAACTTACCGTATCCAATTCGATACTGTTTCCGTGATGCCTGGATGGAGGAGCTTTCTTACAGAAGACAGGGGAGATTTGTGCTCTACATTCTATTATACTTCCCACCTGATGCAATCAGCCGCCCCTGGAAGGCTTTCGCAATCAGATCACATTTTGCATTGCACTTGAGGTCATTTAACCAATTTAGACTCCCTATGACTGCTCACTTCACACATTTACAACCTCAAAAGCCTCTCAGAAGTTTGACCTATTTGGCCGAAGCTTCCTTATGTGTCCGATGTCGTGGGCACCGTTAGAAAAACAGCAGGTGACGTGTAACAGGATTACAGTAATCCGGGGATGAGGACGGATATCTTCAGCAGTTGAGTCCTCTCACTCTTAGCCAACGCCATGAGAAAGAGAAACCAGAAGTTGTCCCACGAGTTGAAAATACTGTTTCTCAGCTTGAATAACGTTTATTCTGCTCTCAAGTTCTAATCTTATCAATGAGCTGCATCATTGTTCCGGATCATTTGATCATTTTAAGACGGGGTCTTCTGGTTTATTTGAGCGTTCAAAGATGAATTCATCTGCAGCTCAAAATAGTACATCATTTATTCCTGTTTTTATTACTTTTGCTATTGTCTAAGCTTCTTCTTCTTCTTCTTCTTCCGGCTCTTCCCTTTAGGCTTCTCCACAGCGCATCCTCTGATTCTATCTTTTCCTGTCTTCTGCATCCACCTTTACTACTCCGACCAACTGCATGTCCCCTTTCATCACATTCCAGAAACCCCTTCTTCGGTTGTCCCCTCTTTCTCCTGCCTGGTAGCTTCATCTCAAGCTTCCTTATGTCTTGACCCTCTCAAACTGGCAGCTCTTACTTTGTCTCCAATTCGTCTAACCTGAACTGTCCCTCTAAAGCGCTCTGCTCTAATCCTTTCCATCCTCCTCACGTCCAAAGAACATCTCCCACTCTGCCTCCAGCCTTCAGGCCAGTGCCCCCATCTCTAAACCCAGACAACAGAGCTTCTCCCACTACCACATTCTTACCCTTTCCCTTCACTCTTGCTGGTATAAGTTTATAAGTTGGATATAGTTTATTATGCTCTCCCGTTCTAAGTTCCATGAGCAACATTATGGTACTTTATGACTGAATCCTTGTCATAATGTTTGTTCTGGTTTAGTTTGAGTCAGTCTGGTGCTCGAACATGCATTAACCCGCTTCTGAAAATGGTTTAAGTGCTATATTTATTCCTGTTTGAATTACTATTTTAAGCATCTAATGCTCTTAGAAATGAATGAATGCAAAATAATGATTGGAGCAACTTAAAATATGGATATATGGACTGGATAGTGATGCCAGACAGTAATAATAGTTGGACTGTGTATCTAACTCTGGGGATCTGTTGAGAATTAGAACAACAGCATCAGATTTATCCTTCATAATCCCTAGAAGTACCGATCAGATAGCTGATATGTCTTACACAAACACGTGCAGGATTACAAAGCCTTTGGAAACATTAGCATAACGCAGAATATGTTAAGTTAATAATTCAACCGTAACACCCACAGGCTAATTCTTTACGGTGAAAATGATTATAGATGCGTGAGGGAGGAATATGCTCCAGCGTGCTTATAATTACAGTAAATAATGTCTTGGGGCTTGTGGTGGCATTTGTGCAATGTTTACTAATGCATGCATGCTAATTCAAGCGGAGCTCGTAGCAAAGAAAAATACTCATTTAAGAGGTGCATGATTGCAATTATCAGTATGGCCGTCTGACCAATCGGCTTTGTGCACTTAACCTAAGTGCTGTATTGACTTCTGAGCTTTATGTGTAATAGCACTATACCAGTTACAGCTTGTAAATGTGAAGTTAATTGTTCGGTTAATTGCATATAATTTAGCATTGGAGGCGGTATAATGCCACATCCGATTAGCTTTTATTGCAGGTAACCAGACGATGAAGCCAAACATGATTGAAACACACATCTTTTTTATGCTTATATGTACCTTGAGAAAGATGTCTGCACTCTAAAGATAGTTTTGTAAGCATTGTAATGTTTTACCCTCCTTAAAAACTATTTAATCCCGCCTGACTTTCTGTATTTTTCTGTTTCTGATACTAATTTGTGTCACGACTTAAACAAGGCCATCTGAAATACAAAATAATGATTATTTTTGTTGAACCAAAAACTGTATTTAATACAAATTGGGCTTCTTTGAAAAAAAAGTATTAGCCACCTTACAAACCAGTTATAATCCAGTTATTAATGCTGATAATAACTGCTTTTAGCCGGACTAGACAAATCCAGACCTGATCTCTACCAGACCTGATCAACCACATCATCACTTCAATACAGCATTCTCCAAAGCAGGAAGTTGACTCTCAGGTCTCCCCAGTAGCACACTATGTCAAAATCAAAAGAAATTCCAGAGGGGATGAGGATGAAGGGGATTGAAATCTATCAGTCGGTGCAGGGTTACAAAGTTTATTTTTAAGGTTCTGGAACACCACAGATCCACGGTTAGACACATAATCTACAAATGAAGAACCTCCAGTCCAGGGAGATTAATACCATCACACTGGTGATTCAGGTATTTTATAACACTGTGCCTTAAAAACATAATTGAAAACCTGCATTTAGTCTTTACTCAGGTTTTGATCCGACTCTGTATAGTCGCAGTTGCACATACAAATAGATTCACTCGGGATGGGGTCCAATACTTTTTCACAGCATGGTCTAATTCTTCGAATGACAAACATTTCCAATCGTTGAGTCTCCCAGTGAGGTCCTCCGTGTGTTTGCTCAGCAGCAGGTGTCAAGGGAGCAGCAGGCCATGAGCTCTCAACACTCAGTCGGAGATTGTTTTGCCCCTCAGATACAGCAGATAGATAGAATCCTCTCGGGAGCAACCAGCTGGATTTTTAAATATTGGTCTGCAAGGTTTTGTCTTTTTTTTTGTGGAGTTGTTCCTTCTTCTTTTTTTAACAGTTCAATCGTTTTTCAAACGCTGAACCTTTAAGGTTAGGGCTTTCTTTTCCACTATTTCCAGGAGCGATTAATCAATCCACTCATTCATGTCTGTCCTGAGTTCAGACTCCTCATCATTGTAATTACTGTACAGCGCTTAAGGACTCTCACATTTACATAATTGATTCCTTTATCGAGGCACGTCTCGCTATCTCTCTCACACACGATCTGTTATGCAGAATGGATTCTTTAACGCCGGCTGATTTGAAACGCTTATCTGTGATTCAGTTGTCTTCCTCTCCTTCCGTCTCCTTTAATCTCCTCTCTCATTTCCATCATTTCCCCCATCAAACCTTTTCCCCCGTCTGGGGCGACAACTCTTACCCCTCTCTCCTCGCATCCCGATTCCGCACCTATACGTTCTCAGTCGCTCCTCTGTCCTGCATTTACCTTTTCTTGTTCCATCTTCATTACCCCAGGCTCCATCCAACCATTCCTTCTCTTTCCCTCTCCATCTCTATTTCACCCTCGATCATCTAATCTTTTTTCCTGCATCACTCACACAACGCTTCCTTCTCCTCTCATCACTCAACGTATCCCAGCATCCCTTGTGGTTTGTACTTTAAGTTACTTTACTTTTGTCGTTGGTAAAAATGGACCCTGTCTGTGTCTCTCTTTCTCTCAGGTCTGCAGCCTTCCACTGGGAAAGGAAGGATGGAGAGCTCCCCCCACAGGCCAAGATCGACGGTGCATTCCTGCACTTCGAGATGCTCAACAAATCAGATAATGGCGTCTACCTCTGCCACGCTGACAACGGCATTGGAAGCAGCCAGGGGCAGTACATACTCGTGGTGCAAGGTAAAATGAGAAAGAGAGAGAGAGCGAGAGACAGAGAGAGAGACAGAGAGAGAGAGAGAGAGAGAGAGAGAGAGAGATAGAGAAAGAGCGGGAAGGACTGGTCGAGACAGTTGGGATATCTTCTTCTTCTTTTATGTTTCTTCATCACATTTTTTTTATTCCTGTCATTTTGCTTGAACTTCCACTTATTTTCTCTTCTGATTTTGATTCATGTCTTTCCTCCTGTTTTTTTTTTATTATTTTTTTTATTTCTCTCATTCAACCGCGCCACCGCTACCGCCACCGCTTTGCCATCCAATTGCTTTTGCTTGTGTGGCGCTTCTATCCTTTCACTTTTATGTCACCCGTTCGTTTGATCCATGGCCATTTTTGCACTTCGCTTGCTCATTCGCTCCTCTTCCCAAGACTCAGACGCCCTGGACACCAGAACAGTCTCCTTTCCCACTTCCTCATTCTCCTCACCCTCCTCCTCTCCTCCTGAAGTCCTCTCTGGCTCTGGTTCTGATCCCACTACCTCCTCCCCCCCTGACCTCATCTCCTCCTCCTCCTCCTCCTCCTCCTCCTCCTCCTCCTCCTCCTTCTCCCCTCCTGCCCTCATCTCCTTCTCCTCCCCTCCTGACGTCTTCTCCTCCTCCTCTCCTCCTGACCTCCTCTCTTCCTCCTCCTCCTCCCCTCCTGACCTCCTCTCCTCCTCCTCCTCTCCTGACCTCCTCTCCTCCTCCTCCTCCTCCCCTCCTGACCTCCTCTCCTCCTCCTCCTCCCCTCCTGACCTCATCTCCTCCTACTCTCCTGACATTTCCCCTTCTCCCACAACCTCCACGGCTTACGCTGCGACGACCATGTCCACCACTGCCCTCTCTAATGCCCTCTTCCCTGACTTGCCACTCTCCACTGACTCCTCCTCAGCGAGTATCACTCCTTCCATTGCCGCTCCCTCTTACTCCACCGCTGCTTCCACCGTTACTCCCTCAGTTTCCGTCCGGCTGAACGGAGTGTACACGTTCACAGGTAAAACCACCTGACCAACACTCTTGCACACACACTTGCTAACAATAGTAATAGATAGATTTTAACACCCACACACACACACACCAGTACACACACGCACACACACACACACACACACACACACACACACACATACACACACACACACACACACACACAAGCGTGACAGCATGGTCAAACTTGAAGAGACACACAATGATGGAAAAAGTGGCATTCATGTCTCCTTGTCACAGGAGTTTGATTTTTTTTTTCTTTGTTTTTCTGTTTCCCTCTTTCTTTCTTTCTGTTAATAATCCCTAACCCTAAACCACGACGTGCTTCTCCGTCATGCATCCATCTATCCATCTATCCATCCATGCATTCATCCACCCATCTACTCATTCAATTCCCCACTCGAGAAGATGCTGCAGAGAACATTGCAGGTATAACTTTTCCACCAGTCACCTGGAGCTATGACTCCCTGTCATTCAAAGTTTTCCCCTGTCTGTCCATCTGTGGGTTTGACTGTCTGTACTCCCGTCTGTTTTGGTCTTGGACTGTTAAATATTTTAAACTCCTGCCCACATTGGTTTGTGTATTTGTCCATGTGTGCACAGACAAGCTTAAATCAAAAGCTCACATCCAAACACAAACATTCAGGCTGAGTTTACACAACAGTTTTGCCAAAAATGGAAAAGTTTGTCTTTTTGAATTTCACGATCATGTGACAGCGTCGTGAAAACAATCTTTGCAAACCTGCAGATGCAAAAACTAATGAGAACGCTGTAGTACGCATGCAAAGCCAGTAGTACGCAGTGTAACACTTCGCACTTCTGCAGGACAGACTGGCCTTGGCTTTGTGGTGGTTCTGTCCGCTGACATGCCTCACAGCTACGCTTTATGTGAGGCCGTGTCATTACAAAGATACACACGAGACATCATATTACAATACTAGCAAAGAATTTGAAAGATGTGAATCCCTTTTCCTGGCATCCACTGGAGCATTTTGCCGCTGAGTGTGGAGTGTCTGGTATGAGGTCCAGCAGCTACAAATCTGAAAACACGCTTCTCTGTCGGAGAACGGTTGACTGTCCCCAGAGTTCAGGTTTCTTGATGGCTGGTTCTTCACCGATGGGCAATTGGAAAGTGAGATGAACAGGCAGTTCTGTGCAGCATCAGCAGTAATGCCGGGGTTGTATTGGTCTGTTGTGGTGAAGAGAGAACTGAGTCTTTAGGCAAAGCTGTCCATTTACCGGCCTGGCTCTAGGTAGTTACTGAAAGAATGTTGTCAAGGATACCAGAGGCTGAAATGAGCTTCTTACAAAGGGTAGCTGACATCAGCCTTAGAGAGGAAGTGAGGAGCTCAGACACTGGAAGGGAGCCGCTTCTCGTTTGTGTCGAAAGGAGCCAGTTCAGGCATCTGATCATGACGCCTCCTGGTCGCCTGTCTTTGAAGGTTTACCAGGCAGGTCCAACTGGAAGGAGACCCCAGAACTCGTTGACCTTTATATCTCATCTAGTCTTGGAATTCCTCCGGATCTCCCAGGATGAGCTGGAGTGCGTTCCTGGGGAGATGGACGTCTGGATCGGCCTTCTCAACCTCTGACCCCTGGATAAGCAGGAAAATGGAATGGAAACACTTTTCCGTGCGACACAGAGATAAATTCCCTGCAGTGGCTGTAGCCTCAGGTTCTCAGACTCTCACTCGTCCTGCTCTACTCCGCTGACGGAATCTCCTTCCCTATTCAGTCCAGCAGTCAGGATGGCCTATTTTGAAGAAAAAACAGATTGTAGCTCCTTGTCACTATGGTAGAAAAGAGCTGTTATTTGTGTTTTGACAAGAAGTTATCCAAGAGGTTGGAATCTGTGACTATCTTTCCCACTTTATTCGAGGAACTGTTTGATCACCAACAACTCCTTCATGTTTGTAGGACCAACCCTGCCTGTAAGACTTCAGACTTGCTTCTACAGTCATATCAGGAAAACTTAAGGGTTTCACATCTTATGTTTTTTTTATTTTGTTTTCAAAATGACACGTTAAAAGATCATTTTGTATTTCGTTTTAAAAACATGTATATTTGTGATGCACTTCTTGGACAACAGTACTTTACACTTCAACCCTAACTATGGCGTTTTCAAAAGATTACACCCTACAACCACAAGTTAACATTTTCAGGTCACCACAAAACACTGTTGTCATGTGAACAAGAAAAAGCCAAACTACCATTAAAGAAATCTCTTATTTAATGAAAACAATCTAAACATTGTTGTGTTACAGCCCCCTCTCTCACACACACAATCACACACACACACACACACACACACACACACACACACACACACACACACACACACACACACACACACACACACACACACACACACACACACACACACACACACACACACGCACACATGCTGACCTCTTTAAGAGGTGCAAGTCCTTAACAGAGTGTTCCACTTCCTTTGTGTTATTTCTGTTTGTGTTTTCTGTGTGTGCGTGTGTGTGAGTGCTGGGGGGTGGGGGGTCAGGCTACGAGGTTTTCTTGGGTCCTGTCCGCTCTCCTTTGACGCTGACGGCAGGAATTATAAACTCATTCTCAGTCTCGCCTCGTCAGCATACCCCTCTCACCTCCACGCCGGCCGGCCCGGCGGCCCAGCGAGTGCTCCACTCTCTGTTTGTGCATTTGTGTCACTCTGACTGGTGGTCAGAGTCCCTGCCCTCCACCACCACCCAGCTCCCCATTTTCTCCCGGAGCTCCGTCTCTGCCTGGCCTGTGGTTCTCCATAGTCAGGCTCAGTTACTTCTCTGACTGGTTGATGTGTGAATTTTTCCTCCAGAAGTAGCCATCCAGCCCATCATTTAGTGCCACGACGTTTTCTGTTCTTCCCTCCGTCTCAAGTTTCACTTTTGTCTACATCTCTGGTTGTCAGTGGCTTCTATCCCATCATACTGAGTGTATATGCTAGCTTTCTCTTCCTCTGACTGATTGAAATTTACCCTTCAAAGCCTCACCAGGTGTAAGAAATCTCTTTCCAACTCCTTCTCCTTTTTAGTCCCGTATCTCCGACACCTCCCACTTTCACCAGGGCTGCTTTTCAGTCGTATATGAGTGACTTTTTCACACCTAGCATTTAATGCTTACAGAAAAGTCAGGCAAAATAAATGATCCATCAAATGACTCCAGCCGAGGTAACTCTATTATCTGAGGGGTGAGTGATGTGGACTGAAACATATTGAAAACACGCAAATAAAAGGCATCCGTCACATTCTTCTTGTTCTAGTTCTAGTTCTTAATATATTCCTCACTGTAAACCCAAACGCTTAAACGAATTCATTAGAATGAGGAGTCACCAAGTCAAATTCTTACAGAATTTCTACTCACTTAAACATTAAGGTTCCCAGTAACTTTTTGATTTCCTTTGTGTTGATGAAACTAATAATTCACAAGTAATGTGAAATTTTGCAAATAGTGGGACGGGTTCAGCTCCACCAAGAAGGTTCTGGGCCCATTTCCACCTCTGTTGTGCTGTGGCTTCCTCACAGTGTCCAAAACATGGCTGAACAGGTAATTTGATTTAACTGCAATCAGAAGGACAGGCAAAAGAAATATTTTTGCATTATATTATTTGGGGCATTTTTAATTAAATATCTTTGACACGGAGTAAAATAGTAAAACAAAAAAAAAATATCAGGCCGATAAAAAATGATGTCATAATGTCACTTTGTATTTAATGGAAAAATGTTGATTTTAATTAGATTAGCTCAACTTTTTGCTAAAGCCTGTTTTAAGAAAATGATTTGACTTTATTAGACTTTTTTGGTTGTAAAATAAATTGTAAATAATTCTGTTCACATGTTTTTAATATGCCAAAAAAAAAAGGAAAAAGAAATTGAATAGAACTTCTCAATAGCAATGATTGATGCCTTGTCTTCAGTGGCCCATTTCATCTCTGGTGTCCCCCAGGGCTACGTCCTAGGACCATTACTCTTCAGCTTCAATGCTAATACTGTGTCATATTGTGAAAAAAACTTATAATAGTGGCGACAGATTGCTTAACTTTTTTGAGTTCCTCGTAGCGTATTTGGGTTTACAGTGTATTTTTACCTTCTCTGTGAAAGTGGACTTGGCTGGTCGGCTGAATTCAACTTAAAGAGGATTTCTGATTGTAGTCAGATCAAAAAATGTTGGTTTAAATGAAAATTTTGAATCTGAGGCCTTTAGGGGTCTAGAGGGATGTGGAGCCCTGATTCCATTGACAAAACTCAAAATCCAGCCGTGGATAGATGGCAAGTATGAAATCCCTCAGATAAAGTCAAAGGCTGGAAATAACCGTTGCTGGATTTGTCCCGGTGATGAGGACCTTGTAGATATACAGCTTAAAATTCCTAGAGCATGTTAGTCCCCATCATTTTAACGGAGGGATGATTCAGTGACCCTTTTCATTTTGCCTGGCTTTTTTTTTTTATACCCTTGTCTTTGTCCTCTGAAGGTTTGCTGTTGTGCCGCGGTGATATATATTGACAAGTCTTCTCCAACCCCCTCTTCTTTGTCTTTTCTTTCTGCCTTCTCTTTATCACTCTCTCCATTATTCTATGTCTCTCTTTCTCTATTTCTGCTGTATTTCATCATCCGTCTCCTGGTTCCACAACTGTTCGTCCTCCACCTCCCCACCTCCTTCCTCTCCGCTCTCAATCTCTGTCTCGCTCCTTCTCCCGTCCTTTCATCACTGTCTCACTTTCTGTTGCTCTTTGTTCTCTCTTTCTCATCTATTCTCCCCTCTTCTCTCTCTCTCTCTCGCTTATGACTCATGTTTTTCTCATCTCTACAACATGACCTCCTCCTACTCTCCATCCCACAATCCTCCTCTTCAGACCCCACAGCTATGACGACCTCTTCGGGTGTGGACCACGCCGTAATCGGAGGGGTGGTGGCCGTTATCGTCTTCATCCTGCTCTGCCTCCTCATTGTCCTCGGCAGATACCTCATCAGACACAAAGGTCAACTGCTCGCACACTCACCCACACGGACCGACTCATGCATGCATGCATGAGCTTGAGGCCGAGATACACGTGCATAAATATGGATACATGCGGACCAGGGCAGGATGTCTTACACACCAACAACATGCATATGCATACAAACGCAAGGGCAGTAAGAGACGCGCTCAAACCTGAATCTAAAGTCCAAGCATAAACCTCAATCTCATAGCAGGATGGGAAAATGAATGTGTGACAGTAAGTAAATGTTTATTCATTGCCTTTTAATACACTTGCTCCTGGGAGATTAGATTTCCTGTCGACAGCGACGTTTCAGCAGAATATTTTTCAATTATGAGGTCCGATGTGGGATTTTAAGTAAATGCGGTAAAGGTGTAATTGCTTCCTGACCGTGATGTTAGTTAATTCGGTGATGCTCTCCCGCGCTGTGAGTGGGAGACAACAAAAAAAGGCATCTCTTTTTTTCCCTACTTTTAATCAGGTCTCTTTAGCACGAAGCAAACTAATGTGTCTCAACTCTGGGCGAGGGACAGGTGGAGTTTAAAAGGTCACTAAAGACGTGTCTCGGCGCCCAGCTGGTGGCGTTGATAAACACTCGACAGCTTCGACTCCACGCCGTGTTCAGCCCGGTGCTCCTGGTCCTCCAGCTGGTTCACCTTTAGTGCTTGGTGGGCAGTGAGACCATTAGGGAACATGTCACCAGAGCAAAGACGAATGTGGTGTGGGTTTGGAAGGAAGCTGCTCACTATCTTGAGAAGTTGGTGGTTCCCTTCTAATAGGAAGCCGTTTAAAACCACAGCGGTCTTTCATAAGCTGGTAACCTTCTGTGGAGGGTTTGACACTTCACTTGCACCACACAGTGCTGATCTTTTGAGAACGTTGCTGTGTCATCGCCATGTAAACGGACAAAGTACAATTCTTGTGAGATGTGTGATGTCATGGCCCCACCTGACTCACAGTCACGCCCGGACAGACTGACAAACAACAACAAAAATAGTGGACCAGCTCATTTCTATGTAGGTGCGTGGTCCTGTTCTGTGTTTTGGTCCTTTTTCTTACTACACTGTTAAAAAAAAAGTAATAGGAAGGACAACTTAGAATTTCAATGCAACTTACTGAACTATAATTTTGAGTTTTGAGACCAACTCAATATCCTACATTTATTGAAACTCATGAACAGAACGATCAACTTGTATTAACATTTTATTAAGATAACTTATTTTCGTTATTCTAAAAACTTTAAAACTTGAGTTCTAATTCCAAAAAGAAAGTAATGTCCTGAATTCAAGAAGAGTCAACTTAGGTCCACTAGTTTATGTAGAAATCCTACTAAGGCCGACAAGTTTTCTGTTGACAATGTATTTAAGCCCAGCGACAAAAGCTACGTATAAAAATATAAGATTCTGCCCCATTCCATTTTCTTCAACGTATCTGGGGTTGAAAAAAAGAACTAGAAAAAAGCTGTGAAATTAAGATCAGCCAAGAGTTTTATTTTCTTCAGAATTTTCCCCTCACATTCTGAGCAAGTATGGGAATTGTCCCAGATGGTCCTGCTGCGTTTAACAACGTCATCTGGTGTCAGACGTGGATGTCCTTGATCTTCCTCCAGACAACCACCATCATTTGATCTATGGCTTTCAACACTTCCCCGTCTGTGACCTTATTTTTAATGTCGCCCGTTCGGCCTCTTGTCAGGAGCCCCCGCTTTTTTCCCCATCCACTCGTGTAACATCATTTTAGCACATGACTGAAACCACGTCTCTCCACTGTGTCATGCTGTGGAACACACTGGGAACCTCCTCTAATGTGACCTTGAGTTAAACTCATTCTGTATTACAGAGGTGAGGAGTTCATTTTGACACAGACTTCAATATTAAGATATAAAGTAGGCTCATGAAAACAAGGTGAAGGTGTTTCTCCTCGGATCCTCGGAATAACAAAATCGCAAAATTAAATAAAATCCGACAGAGAGACTTTAATCTGGATGACAGAGGTCAGCTGGAGCTTTCATCCTGACGTGTTGGTTGAAACGAGAGAAAATAGCACACTAATATTGTGAGGCCTTGAGAACCTTCTGCCTTCATCCCTCTTAATGAAGTGCTTTCTGTGGTTAAAGGTAATATATCCACAAAAAGATGAATATATTTGGATCCTTTGTGTGTCCTCAAAAACTATTTCATGGAGCCTTTTATTTTTCCGTACGCCATAGATTTATTAATTGAATCATAATTATATACATATACTTATACTGTTTTATATTTATGTTTATATTTCATAAAGTAACAGAGCTAAACGTTTAAATTCTGCCAAAAATACAATGGTCGCATGAAACCTTGATTTTGCTTACCATCACACAAAAATTGTACTTAGGTCAACAGAACCCTCGTTCTGCTTAAAGGCAACAGATAGATCCATAACTGATTGGACCAGTTTTAGTGGCCTCCCCTTTAGGGGTGTGTCTAGAATACTCCAGGCCACGCCCCTCTCCTGAGTTCGTTAAGAGCCTCCTTTCCTTCCTTCGGCTTCTCTGGACTTCACAACAGGAGAAATAAAAAGGGAATACTTTGTGTACGTCAGGATTTATACATTAAAAACATGACTGTTCACTATCAACATTATCAAATAACCTTTTAGTACCGACGTCACTCATTTCTTGTCCGAACATTTACCTTCATGCTTGATTCTGCTGTGACATCTTGAGACAAAGTTTAAATTAGGGCTCCCCCAGAAACTTCTACTAAAAATGAAAAAAAAAATCTGACATCAACTGAATTTATGCTTTAGGTCCGACCCATCTGGCTCAACATCCCACCAACCTTTGAGAAACAGAGGAGTTTGGACGCCATGTTGGAGCTTGCTGTTTTTAAAGCTCCAGTGTTTCCCCTTTTCCTGCATCAGCTATCATATCACCTACTTCCCCTTCCTCTTATTCCCTCCTCTCCTCTCTCTCCTTCCACAGGAACGTATCTGACCCACGAAGCCAAGGGCTCGGACGACGCCCCAGACGCAGACACGGCCATCATCAACGCAGAGGGAGGCCACTCCGGCGCCGAGGACAAGAAAGAGTACTTCATCTAGACGGAGGACGGAGCGGTTGGAGGAATGGAGGAGGAGGAAAAAGAAGGAGGACGTGGAGTGGAGGAGAGGAGAGTAGAGGGCAGGAGTGGAGGAAAAACAACCTCCATTTGTTTTCACAAGGCTTCAGTTCTTCACTCAGTTGGAGGAAAGATGGGAGGGGAAGGATAAAGCGCTGAGTTGAGCTTCTGCTGGTACCACCCTCTTTGCATCGATACAGGGACGTGAGATTTTTGCACTGATATACGGACGAACTGAAGTCACACACACAAACACACACACAAACACACACACAAACACACACACAAACACACATACACGAGTCCGGCCGACTCGAAAGCACGCCGACGCTCCGATTAACAAACGCCAGCCTCTGACTAACAACTATTTAAACACTAACACGTTTTTACATGAGCATTTAACTATTTCTAACCGCCAGGGCCTCAACAAGGCTAAATTGTAACTCAAACTCACATTCCGGTATCCTAACCCGATACTTCACCTCTCACACGTGGCGCCTAGCCGTCTCCTCCTCATTTAAACCGAAGCTGCTCTTGTCTTTTTTGCATTTTTGTCCCGTTTTCTCTTCTTCCAGCGTGGCAGAGAAAAGCAAATTATGACTGACAAACGTAATCCTGCGTCCTCAGAAACACACGGGTGCAGCCTGAATTTCCCACAATGCAACAATGCTCCACAAGCAGAAATAGCATTCCCGCCCATTTCCGCTACCAAGCCAGGGGGCTCCAGTATATATATATATGAATATATTTATATATATATATATATATATATAAGGAATCATATAGCATTCTTTTTACGTGACCAAAACCTTTTTTGGTGTTCTGTAAATACACTTTCTCTCTCTCTACCTTCTGTCTTTCCCTCTCTCTCTCCCCCCTCTCTCTCTCATACAGAACGTTACTGCATCGCGGTAACTTATTTACTCTAAAAAACAAAAATTAAAAAAAAAGCCTGCCTGTTTTTATTACAAGCGTGGGAATGCAGAGTCGGAGTATGTGTGAGGCAAACAGAAATAGAAGAATAAGAACGAAGTGGCGACGAAGGCAACTAACCTTAACTGATATTTTTTTTCGGGGGGGGGGGCGTCAGAGAGGTTGGCTCTCCCTGGTGTCTCGTGTTACTGTCAGTGTTAGCCGTGTCTGTCGGTTTTTTCAGTCTTGGAGTGCATACATCCTATTGCTTGATCATTTTTCGCTCAGCATGTTGAAGCTAAGCTGTAGCAAAAACTCAGTGTTAAGAATTTTCATCCAGTTTCCCCCCCCCCCCCCCACATGTTCCTGTCCTCCATTTTTCTCCTTCCTGCGGACCACTTTCCCCAGCGAGGCGACTCCATTCATTGAAAGCGACTTCCTGTGAGAAGCTGGCACAGTCTCTGCTTCAGGAAGCAGGATTTTCTTCTATCTCAGATGTTCTTCGTCCCAGTTATCGTTTCTTTCCGCCCTCATCTCTGTGTTAGTTATTGAAGGGATCATTTGCCGGCTAAGCGAAAGGTTTCCATCATCCCCCCCCCAAAAAAAAATAGCGAAAGGTGCTTTTGTGGAGCTTTCGACGTCGGTCTTGGCACAAGCGAGCTCCACTTGGCGCGGCTGTGGAAGCTGTTTGTGATCTTAACTAACGGTCGGATCCAGACTGCGCTCCCGCCAGGGTTCGGCTCTGTGGGCAGGAAGCCGAGAATGGGCCGCTCCGCCGCTGGAGAAGGTCATTTACGGCCTTAAACGTCCAATTTACGCTCCGCCCCACTCGTCCAATCCTTTTCATTCTTTAATCAATCATCCAGTCTGTGTCCTGATCCACCTTCACCCCAGCCTCTCCTCTTTTCATCGCTCCTCCGCCCCCTCCGCCTCTGATCGATGTCCGGTTCTCCTTGCTGGTAGAATGGCGCCTGTAGGTTTGCTGGCGGTGGCCTATGTAGCAGTTTTTCTTTTTGTCAGAGATCCGTTTGCTGTAGTCTGTGATCATTTTTGTACCCCTCTTGTTGGGAACGTTCAGGGATTGTTCTTTTGGTACCTTCTCCCCCCCCCCCCCCCCCCCCCCGGCACTGTCAATGCAAGCTGGGTCTTCGAGCTTGCTTCACCACTAAGGTTAACGTGGGTCGGCTGTGTAGTATTTTCCCCGAGAGCAATGTTGGAGTCCGGGACGGCTAAGTTCGTGCTGTGGTCCCCTTTGTTTGAACAGTGTTTGAAGAGTGTTTGGACCGGCACCAGACATCTTAAAACAAGATGTATTTTTGGGAGAAGCCCGTCTGCTCTGCAGCGCTCCTCAGCTTTGTATTCATGTCTGCAGACCGGAGGACGGGTTGTTGTTTTTTTTGTCTCACAGAGTTCATTGTCCACTTTGAAGAGTAACCGCTGATTTGTATTTAACCCCGGCCTAATTCTGCTCTGTGAATGGAGAAGCGAATACCTGCCTCATACTCGACAAAGTGTAATGTCTTCTAAAAACTAATGGACCTGTATTTGCCTGTATTCTATCGTCGCGTCCTTCGTCTTAGTTAATGTGCTAGCATGTAGCTTGCATGAGAAACGGTTGGTAATGTAGATAGCGTAGAAGGTGATAAGTGCCGACAAGCTCCTCTCCTGAGACAAGGTCAGCGGTCTGTCCTGCTCTTCTCTGATCTGCAAACATCGTTAAAACCCTTTTGTGAGCTCTGAACACCGACTCATTCCTCTTCGAACCACTACTATAATCAAACAATGCAGTGGCGATGAATCGTTCTGTGCAAACCCGGATCTGGTGGGGTCCGTGCTGTACTGCCTAGCTGCCACCAGATGGGGCCAAACAGCAGCTTTTCTTGTCCCGCCCCCCGACACTCGACTCCATCAGGCAGCCGCACGCTGGCGCCAATTCATCTCCTTTCATTTTTAGTCACTTATAAATTCATCTTTAAATTATGTTTTGTAAAAGGTGTGCATAGTCTTGAATCTTTTTCTCTCAGTTGGATCGATAATCATTTTCCTTTTTTCTTCTTCTTCTTCTTCTTCTTCTCTTTTGATTAGATTCTCCTAAACTTGAAGGTTAGAAAAGTTGTTTTTGCGTACCATTTTTCTATAATTTCATGTATATAGTGTTGCCTTTACTGGATACTCTTATGAGCGCGCACACATACACTTTGCACACAGACCTTGGATACACGGTGTGTGTTTGTGTATGAGTGTGAGGTGTGTAACAAGCGACCCAGTCAGACTCCGGAGACACTCTTTGCTTTTGGCGTTCACAGAAACGTTCTGGTTTCGATGATGACTAAAACAGTGTCTGTGTTTTTTAGAATTATGATTTTGGATGAAAAGTCTTCCTTTCGAAATAAATATCCATATCACATGAGAATAGTGCTGTCATGTCTGTTTATTTGTACTATGGCTGATGATGTCACAAAGGCAACACCCAACCGCATGCTGTGGTGGGTTTGCGTCTGTTGGCTGTTATGTTCATATGGTATTCGTTTTACTTTTTGTTTGTTTGTTCGGTTGAGTTACCGGTTGAGTTGTTGACTTCAATAAACATGCATTTGGGTTAATTTCACCTGCCTGGTCGCTTCTTCTTTACAAAACCTGAGATCCAGAAACGTTCACCCAGAGGGCCGTTTGTCAGTCCTCAAAGGTTAAGGCACCACTTCAGTAAAATTTTGTGGTTGGATATATATATAAATGTATGTATTAATATACACAGATCATCGCTAATATGCGATTATCATACGAAATCAGGATGATTTTATTTGTTTCTTTACAATGGCACCTGTCAGCAGGTAGGATATATTAGGCAGAAACGAAAAGTTTGGTCCTGAAGTTGATTTGTTGCAAGATGGAAAAATGTGGAAGCTTACACATTTGAGCTACTCTGATATGGCCAAAATTAAATGGCTCAAAAACTGGATCATAAAATCTCCAGAACTGCAGGTCTTGTATGGTGTTCCCTTTCTGCAGTGGTCAGCACCTAGTACCTACAAAAGTGGACCAAGGAAGTCCTGGGTTGTCTGTTCTCACCAAAAAGAGCTAAAAACTAAAGCCCAGAGTAGAATGAGATATTTATAAGCACGTAACATAATTACGAGTATATAACAAAAGTTGGCTTACAAGAATATCACATTAAAAAAAAGGCAGAGACACATTAGTGTTTATAAAATGTATAGTTTACTTGTAATTTTTTTTTTCTTTTCTTTTGTATAAAGATAATGAGTATCAGTTTAAATTAAATTAACATTTCATTCAACAACATGAGTCCATGGTTCCCGACAGGAGAGCCACTGATGTTACATTATCAAGCAGATGGTTTTAATGTTATGGCTGATTAGAGTTCAGTGCTTGTTTTACTTTCCATACATATTCATTCTCTGATACCACAGGCTGTCATCAAAATTAGCACTGTTCGTGTGAAAACCAGTTTTGTTCAACATTTCTTTATCATGTATGTTACTATTATTAGGTAACCTGTCAAAACAAACTGTTGTCACATTTTGATGAGAATATTTGGGACAGGGACATGCGTGGACTCGCCGTCCTCCTCTTCTGTCTGCACAGTGAGAAAGGCAAGAAGACAGAGGTAATTTACAGCAGTACGTCATGGAAAGCTGTGAAATTTACTGCAATATAATGGCACTATGTGTTTACTAGAGTTCAGATTCAGGTTTTAACGAAACTTAACTTAGTAAACGTCTGGATAAGTGTATAACAGCTAACAATCCACATTGTAACTTTGTAATAGTTAGGTCTCTAATCTAGTTCCAATAATCAAATAACGTGGGTTACTTGAGTGACAGAATTTAAAGAACATTTTCTGTGGTGTGTAGTTCAATTTACTAACCAGCAGAGGGCAGCACAACAAAACAATTAAAAGTCCCTCATAAGAAATAAGAAAGGTTGTTTGGTGATAAAAATATCAAAAAAATACTGTCTGGTGTTTAAAATTCACATTTCATTTCATAGGAACAATACACTGTAAAACCTTGTTATCACAAATTTGGAAATTTGAACAGCAATCTGTTGTATTTGTGAAATGCTTAAATACGCAATGCAATCCCAGAAGAAATAAAATATGATAAGAAAGCCTTTATGATGATGTCATTTTTAGAGGAATATATTGCAACTGTAAACAGCGGAGCATTATGGGATGGTGGAGGAAAAAATATGGAAACTTCCATTGAGTAATTGTCATGACTTTGTGTTTATTTAGTATTATTTTATAGTGAAGGTTCCTCATTTTGGTCTGTGTTCCTGTTTCATTTTGAAAATGTTATGTATGTAGTTTAGTTAGTTTTACATTTCCTCTCATTTTTCCTTTGGGTTTCACTTGGGGTGACGATGACTCAGTTGGTACAGCGGTTGTCCACTTATCTGAAAGTCAGTGGTTCAATCCCTGGCCACTGCAGCCCACATGTCAAAGTGTCCTTGAGCAAGATACTGAACCCCAAGTTGCTTCCAATGGTTGTTCCATTGGTTTGTGATTGGTTTCTGCTCATGATGAGCATGTGGCGCCTTACATGGCAGCCTCTGTGTGAATGTTAGTATGAATGGGTGAATGCTGACTCATGTTGTAAAAGCGCTTTGAGTAGTCAAGTAGACTAGAAAAGTTCTGTACAAGTAAAGTCCATTTACCATTTACTATAAGTACAGTTAATTTACCATTTCTGAGTCTAATCTCCTCTTGTGTGATTGTCCATCATGTTCACCTGTGTTTCTCCTCTTGTGTGATTGTCCATCAGGTTCACCTGTGTTTCCCCTCCAGCTTTGTCTCATTGTCTCGTTACATCAGTGTATATAGTCTGTCCTCACATTTCCTTCTGTGCCAGTTCGTTGTTTGATGTTCCCCTCCTTCATCACTGAACAGATTTCTCATTACAGCTAACTTCATACTGATGTTTTGTCACTCACCTGTGTGTCTCATCCAGATTAAGAGGTTGACCTTTGACACCTGAGGTTCATGACCTTCCTGACACAAATGCTTTGTGACACAATCGCCACATGAACCCTTTAATGGCTTATAGTGTAACTGAAGAATGTAACTTGTTGCCACCATAAAATTCTAATTTGGGTCAAATGGTTTTCTAAAAAAAATAGTTTTTTTTGATTGAGGAAACAAAATTAAAATGGGTTATTTTATATGGAAAGTTCATCATGAAATCATTTTATCAGTCTTTTTAAATGTGTTTTGATGGTAAATTTTAGAGATTACAAGATATTTAATCAATAAATACCCCAAACAAAGAAAGAAAAAGAAGATATATTATTTTCCATTGTTTCTTTTTCGGACATCAAGAGGTTAAACAGCAGTTTAGTTACGTTCAGGTACAAACCGTGCCGTCCGGTGAATGAACTAGTTTTGTAGTTGAATTACTGTCCATTAACAGCCAAATGTTTTACTGTGTATTCCAAAATACAACTTTTTCCATGAGACCAAACAAATGCTGGATTTTCCTCACAGAGAAATGTTTCCAACTGCTTCTGCACCTCATCTGTTTCTTCTTTCCAGCCTTTTATGTCCTTTCTCTTCTCAATGACCTCCTTGTACTCCTCTTATCTTTCTAAAACCTCCACCCCTCCAGTAGAGACTGAGGTTTGGAAGCTATTGTCACCACATGTTGCTTTTGGGCCTGAGGTTGACTGAATCCACATGATACCGGTTATACACATCTGTTCTGAGCTGTGCTGTTCTTCAGACCCATTTTTTTCCACTTTTCCCCAGACCAGAATAAACTAAATACAGACTTTTCATTTGCACCAAGGTGAATACATGATGTGTTTTCATTTTTGGGTGAATTGTTTCTTTTAATGACGGTTCCAACGGGGGAAGTTCCAAAACCAATCTCATATGTAGCATGGAATAAAAAGTAGTTCTTTTCCAAAGGAAGCCCAGATACTACCTAATGAAAACTCTGTTACAACTTGTGATATTTGCAGACTTTTCTGCACTTTCTCAAGAAGCGATGAGAAATCAAGCAAAGGTTTGTTCTTCAAAAGGGAGCGGGAGATTGGAACATCCAACGTCGAGCTCTCCGGAGAAAAAGTAATTTTTAACTGTTGGATGCACAGCTGATTTGGAAAGCATCGTAATGTAATTATATTTCCGAAAACTCGCAGGATAACTCAAAAACTATTCAATGGATCATTTTCAAATTTTATACCCACATCGACTATCGTGAAAGGAAGAACTGGAATGTTTTGGGGGAAAGGTCGGTTGTATATTCCCGACACTAGGGGGAGCTTTATGTCCAAGGGTTTTCAGCAATAATTTCTCAACCATTGATCCGATTTCGTCCAGATTTGCTGCGAACGAATCGTCTGAAGGAGATCTGTCTGGTATATATTGTGTTTTACTCAAACAGTTCATTATTTACCCACTAGGCAGACCCTCCATTATGAATAATAGTGTAGATTAACTTCACATTGAGTTGGAAAAGATCAGTTGGAGGGACTTCTTGAACAGCACAGAAAATATATATATATTTTTTTAAATTTTCCTTTAATATTGAGGGATAAGGCTCTTAAGGTATTTTCATTAATTGCATGTTTTATTTAAATTGGGAATACTCACAAAGATAACTCTGAATAAACTCAAACAAATCATGCAAAGTATTCTCCTTCAGTGTTAAGCATAATTACTTATTAGTCCTACTTAATATTGTTGGTCCGAGTCATTATAGATTTAAGTTTGATTCAAATCAGTTACTTTATTCATTTTATTTAACATGGTTGTTCCAGAATCACTGAGTGAATGGAGTTAGACTTAAACAAATAACTTTGGTTATTGTTTATCTGTTTGCTTGACCCGACAGAATTCTTTTGTGGAGTAAAGGAAAGTCATTTAATCATATGGACATACTTCAACACCTTGATTGAAAGAACACCTGTCGAGAGGAACAACTTGAGCAGCAGCTGAAATTTAAGTTTCCATTCGAGTTTAGACACAAAGAGAGAAAAACAAACGTGGAAACTCCATCATGACGGTTCATGTCAGCGTGATTCAAGCTGGTAGAATTTAAGCAGTTGAATTATGACAGTCCACGCACTCACCTGGTGGATTCAAACACAGTCCACGCACTCACCTGGTGGATTCAAACACAGTCCACGCACTCACCTGGTGTATTCAAACACAGTCCACGCACTCACCTGGTGTATTCAAACACAGTCCACATACACACCTGTTGGATTCAAACATATTCCACGCACTCACCTGCTGGATTAAATAAATCCACATACACACCTGTTGGATTCAAAAGGTCCACATACACACCTGTTAGATTCAAACATATTCCACGCACTCACCTGCTGGATTAAATAAATCCACATACACACCTGTTGGATTCAAAAGGTCCACATACACACCTATTGGATTCAAACATATTCCATGTTCATATTCCTGGTGTATTCAAACACAGTCCACATACACACCTGTTGGATTTAAAAGGTCCACCCAAACACCTGTTGGATTCAAACATATTCCATGCACTCACCTGCTGGATTAAAAAAGTCCACACACACACCTGTTGGATTCAAACAGTCCATGCACTCACCTGGTAGATTAAAACAGTCCACACACACACCTGTTGGATTCAAACATATTCCATGCACTCACCTGGTGGATTAAAAAAGTCCACACACACACCTGTTGGATTCAAACATATTGCATGCACTCACCTGGTGGATTAAAAAAGTCCACACACACCTGTTGGATTCAAACAGTCCATGCACTCACCTGGTGGATTAAAAAAGTCCACACACACCTGTTGGATTCAAACAGTCCATGCACTCACCTGGATTCATTCTACGTCAATCATAAAGCTTCAAATATTTCATATATTGTCAATATATCAAAAAAAAAAAAGGTATGTCATATCCCGTGATTATTACATAATGACTGGCACAATTTTCAACAATTGAATTTGTTGTTAAGTTAACCCAAACCTTTTACAGTCTTCTGTTATTTCATTTTGCCTCAATTTCAGCAGGTCCGTTCTGATGTTTTCTGCTGTTTTTCCTCCATAACTAAAATTTTACTTTACTTTAGTGCGAAGCGTCGGCGTTTCCATGGAGACTCTGTTTAGTGTCTGCATAGATGTGAAATGTTGACTCTAACACTGCTCAAAGGTGAGAACATGAATTTCAATCCTGCACTGGATAATGGGCTGCAGAAAATGGTAGAATTCTGTTTTTCCTGACAGGAATTACATTTTGAAAATCTACCAAATCATCTTTTTGAGGCTGAGGCGTCGATTTTTCGACTTTTGCCGTCAACTCACTTTCCTCTGTCTATGTTTGGATCAAATGAAACCAGCGTACTGTCCGTAGATCTTCCAGCCATAGCTAAAACCAACCAGCTGGGCCTCTACTTAGACAGAGAAACATTCTAAGTTCAGGAAAAAATTAGCTCAATAAAAAACGGAGTGCGAATCCTCGACATCAAAGAAGGTGAAGCACGAGGACCCGACTTGTGAAACCGTTGAGCGGTAAAGTGACGTAGGAGCAGTCTGTCTGGGGAATATGAAGCTGCAAGCCGGCTCTACCGACTGCTCTGTCGGTAGAGCGGTTGTCCACTTATCTGAGAGTAGGTGGTTTGATCCCCGTCCACTGCGGCCCACATGTCGAGGTGTCCTTGAGCAAGATTCATTTTCACCTGATTATACGCTAAGAAACATATTTATGAATACTATGTTCCGTTTACTCAAGGAGATACCTTTACATTTTTACAGACTGCACCTTTACCACGATGACCCAAATATTGCAGTGTAAAGGTTGGGGGGTCACACTGGAGTGACCTTAGACCCCAGAGGGTTAAAGCGCAGTTCATGTTGCCGCCGCAGCAACGCCATTCCCCACCTCCTCCTCTCCGTGGAGTCCAAAACGTGGATTTGGAGGCGTGCTGGGGGAGGTGGGGGAGGGGGAGGAGGAGGAGGAGGGAGGCTGTGTGCGCTACTGATTGTAAGAGAGGGAGGGAGAGAGTGAGAGGAGAGAGGCATAGAGGAATTCGGTTCTGTTTGGATGAGATCAAAAGAGACGCAGACTGAGCGGCCAAAAAAAAAAAGTGGAGAGATTTCTTTTACGCACGGGAGAAAGAGAGGAACGCATAGAAGAAGAGAGGAAAGGAGGAGAGAGGGGAAGACTGATTTTTTTCCCACTACAATGCTTTTACTCTCATGACTCAAAGAGGATTCCAGCTGAATTCAGCCGCTCAGGAGGAATTGATGGTGTCTTTTCGGAGAAGCAGAGTCGAGGGCAGCATTGGGAGTGCGCTCGGCTGAACCATGCCAGCTCTGCGGATCATAACTTTGGCCATCGCTCTGAATCAAGGTGAGAGATGTTCCACACTCGTCCTGATGTGCTTCCAGCAGGAGCCACGGCGGAAACTTTCTTTCTCCCCTTTGCCCTTCCTCTTCACCCAGTGCTGGCGCGTCAGTGCGCTTTGTGGGTGCCTGTCTGACTGTGCGTGTGCTTTTTCTACCCATGTGTGAGGGCACGCGCGTGCACACAACACGTACGCGCGCGTTAATGTGTTAGGTTGTTACAGATTTGGCGCTTTCCTGGACACCGTCACCTCAGCGAGAGGTTCGGAGCGCAGACACTGCGTGGCGTTCATTTCTCATCAATTACGCGTTGGATGAGAAGGATGTGGAGCGTCACACGACATTGCTTCGGCAGTGACCTTTACAACGCATGAATAGACAAGATGTGGTTGACACAAACTAATGCGGAAAATGTGCAAATGTGCAACGCGCCTACGCACGCGCACGCTAACACACACTTATTGCGCATAGCCTGCCAGCCGGAGATGATTGATGAGGCGAGGATTCAACGCACAGTCTGGTCGCCGGGCTCTAACATGAGTCACACTGGATCAATTTATAACGCGCACCGACGTGCGTGCGCGCGCGCGAGTCACATGCGGTCTTGCACATTCAATGTGTCTTTTGTGAGAGTAGAGCGCCTGTGACCCTCGAGTCAGAAAGTCGGTGCGCGCGAGAGAGATCAAAGAGATCAGTGCGTCCTACTTTTCTCTCAGCATGCAGGTAGAGGTTCGAGTGTGCATGCCCGTGTGCGCGTGCACCTTCAAAATGTGCAGGTGCCAAGAAAAGATAATATTTTACAGTAAAGACGGGGACATATTCACTGGAGCCCCATTACTAATATTAATGCCCCTATTTATCGATCACATTGACAGATTGCCCTCTTCTTCTGCACAAACACACTCTCTGTCTCTCTCACACACACACACACACACACTCGTAGTGAGAAATGGTGTGTTTGAATTCGAGGGTAGCGATGGTTCCAGAGGCAGATGTGATTGAATATGGTGGCCTGATGTGAAGAGTTCATGTGTGCGTGCCTGAGTGTGTGTGTGTGTGTGTACATGTCTCAGCACCTGAGTCCTGGTGCTGCAGGCTGCTGGTGAGATGATCCACAGACAGTGATGTGCTAAGACAGTCAGAGGAGCAGAGCTGAGAGCAGAATGCATTGGACATGATCTGGTGGTGTTATGATTAAGCGTCAATCAATCAATATGATAATGAGCTCAGGCTGAATGCTGAGGGTGTGTGAAGGAGAAGAACTGAAACACATAAAGTTTGATTAGTCGAGGTGTAGAGACTCAAATAGGAAGAAAGAGAAGGGGGGAAAGGAACAGGACAAAAGAAAAGGGTGAAAAGCACAAGAGAGGAGAAGAGAACAGATCAGAACACAGCCAGACAAAAGCCGAGCTGGTGGGAGCTGAAGAGAACAGATGAGGAGCAGGTGATGTCCAGAGCAGAGGCAGAGAGAACCAAATGGAACAGAAAATAGAAGAGACATGAGAGGAAGTAGGGAAATTTGAAGAGAGGGGGGACCCAACTGGACAGAATAGAACGAGGGAACCAACGCTGCAGGAAAAACAGCAGGGCGAAGACTAATATGAAAAAACAGAACAGTGTGGGACAGAAACGGGAAAGAATGAACTATATTCTAGGAGCAGCACAAAAGAACATGAGGGAACAGAAGAGAGCAGGTATACAGAGAGCAAAACAGACAGTCCATGAGGGGAAGGGAAACTAAAAGCAGAGGAGAGAGGAGATTAGAATAAGAACAGAGCAAAACAGAATAACAGGTAACAGAGAGAGAACAGAGAACAGAACAGAACCACAGAGAAGAGAGCAAAACACAGTCGGAGGAAACAGCAGAAACAGAACATCAGAGAACAGGAACACGAACAGCAGAGAGCAGAGTAGAAACAGACCAGAGCAAAACGGAAAGGTTGTAATAGAGAACAGTAGGAACAGAACTGAAGAGGACAGAAACAAATAAACAAACAAAAAAAAAAGGACCGGCACAGAACATTGGAGCTACAGCATCAGAAAGAGAAGGAGAGAAAAGAGAAACAGCAGAGAACCGATTAAGGCAGCAGAGAGCAGAACAGAGAGGGAGCAGCAGGGAGCAGATCAGAACAGTGGAGGTTCCTGTAGAACAGCAGAGAACAGAACAGAGAGCAGAACCCGCGGAGAACAGAATGAGGAGGTAGAACAAAGATCCGTGTGTCCGAGAGCAGAGCCGTGTTATGACGTGAGTCGCCCTCCACCTACAGCTTAACGTCTTCTCGTAGCTGGAGCTCATGTTCCAGGTGTCGGGGCCTGCTCTCCGCCGCTGACAGCTCTCACTGTAGCTCATTTCCTGTTCAGGCCAGCGGTCTGCCCGACATCCTAATACGGGCCAACTACATCTCTATGTGGTTGACCACACATCTCTGGGCCCCTGTAATTACCGCTGGGCGCTGTACATGTGTGTGTGTGTGTTTGGGTCAGATGTAGCTGTGATCCGATGCCGCTGTCAGCGCCGCTTTGGCAACAGGCGAGGAAGACTCTTTCTCAGAGTCCATTCTTGAACAGCACACTGAACATTTTTTCAGCCTGATCATGCAAGCAAAACAAGCAGAACAATTCTTGCACTGCCAGCACCTGTCCCGCCTCCCTCACACACACACACGCACACAAATACGCACACATACACACACACAAACACAGACACACACAGCCCCCCCCCCCCCCCCCCCCATTTTCCGCTTCCTCCTCCCACTCTTTTTTCTCCCGTCAGAAGAATAAAGCTCGGGCGCAGATGTGAAGAGACAGGCCAAAAGACGGAGAGATGGAGGCAGAGAGAGACGAAGAAAGGAAGAGACAGCGGGGTTCGGTCCTAATCTGTTGACAAGAGGGGATGTTTGAGGATAAACAGAGGCAGAGGAGGAGTAGCGTTCAAGAAGCACAGAGAGAGAGAGAGAACGAGAAAAGCTCTTCTTCAGCAGCAACCAGCTCAACCATCAATGTTTGATGGTTTACTTTAGCACAGGTTTACTCCAAAGTGGGCTCCAGGGGTTAAAAGAGGTCTTCAGAAAGTTCCTCGGCTGTTTCCTTTCTTAATCGTCTAACGGCAAAAATAGTCATGCAAGGTTCTGTGCACGAGCCAGAACTTTCTTTTCACAAAAAAAGAAAATCCCTTTTTGCTCATAAAGAGGGACTTTCATTGTAGATTATAATGTAATATTTTCATCCTAGCGGACCCCCTTCTAGCTTTCTAGAACATTCTTCCATCCATCCATCCTCTTCTACTTATCCGTGGTTGGGTCGTGGTGGCAGCAGGCCAACCAGGGCATTCCACACCTTTCCCCAGCAATGCTCCCCAGCTCATCCGTGAGTGTTTCCAGGCCAGATCAGATAAATTAACCCTCCAGCAAATTCTGGGTTTACCCGAGGATCTCCTCCCAGCAGGACATGCCTGGAAACCCCCCAAAACGAAGGCCCTCTGATGGCGTCCTAATCAGACCTCTTGGTTGGAGGAGTTGATCTTTTTCTGGCATTGGTTTGGACAATTTGCTGGGGACATTAATAGATGGGTCATGGATCCTTTTTTCCTCTCCTCTTGGATCTTCTGTGGAAGGGTACACCAGCTGGGATAAGGAGGGTTTAATCCCATTCAGACGTGTTCTTTTTAGTTACTGTGAAAGTAGTAACTAAAGGGAACATGTCTCAGGGCAGCATAGAGACATGTTGCCTCAGACCAAGACGGTTCTGAGGTCACTGGGTCATACCATGTGGGGTTCGTATGCTCTCCTTTTGTACAACAAGACGCTCCTGCAAATCCAGCCCCCTGTTATTTTCAGTCTCCATGCCCAGTAAAAGCTCAAGATAACATAGAAAGTCAGGATTTGGTTGACAACAGTTAATCAAACCACATTATCAAAAGTAAATTAAGCGATTTTGTATGTTGTAGGTCTGGGGTTCCGAGGGTGGCATATTTTAATCACATAGAAAACAATTTTTTTTTAAAAGTAGCCTTATGTTCTTAATACACTCTTTTAAGAATCGAGGACAAAGACGGAAAAATGTGCATCAACAGGAAGTCAACTCAATCCTCTTGCGTGCATTTTTTCACCTGAGGCACAGCTGAAGAGGACCGCCTGCCTGAGTGGCCTCAGAATGAATCAAACCCCCAATATTGGCCATTAGTGCCATTCTGTACCAATCGTCCCGTAAAAGTGGATATAAAGGTTGACTGACTCTGTTGCTCTAATTGGGTGCTGAAAGAAATCCACTTCAACGGTCAGAAAAAAAAAAACAACAACAAAAAACCCACCGTACTCTGAAATGAAGATAATTAAAAAAGGCACGGAAGCCCTGTTTAAGAGCAGAGCGGAGGTTCAAACAACAGTGTGAAGTGTGTGTGTGTGTGTGTGTGTGTGCCCCATCTAAAGCCCTCCTGACCAATCTGACATCCTTATGGAGCAGGAAGCCTAATCCGAGGTGACACTGAACAGCAATTAAAATAAATAAAAGAATAAATGAAATAACTGCCAGAGTTAGCCGCTGCTTAGCTCACCTTGATGCTCCGATCATTTATATCTGCCTCGAGTGTGTGGGCGTGAAGGATCCCGAGAGAAAGCGGCGACCGGCATCGAGACTGACACTCACACACCGGTGCGTTAGACAGATTGTAGGAGAAGTTGTGCACTGGAAAGGGAAGATGAAGGAGACGAAGACAGAAAAATAGAAACGTAAAGAAAGCGAAGACATAGAATAGGGGGCGAGGAAAAAGAAGATATCAAAAGTAGGAAGACTGAACAGAGAAGAAAGACGGGACTGTGAATGAGTGCAGGAGAGATTTGAGAGAGTGGGTGAGAGCGGCGAGTAGAGAAAATGGGGAGACAATGAGAGGAGAGAAGAAGACAAAAGGAGGGGAGCAGGAGTCTTTGATGTTAACCCACCTTTAATTAGTGAACCTTGAACATCAACAAATGAGAGAGAAAAAGGAAAAGAACAGGGAAAGGAGAAGATGTGAAAACGAGCGTCGGTGTGGTCACGCTCACGTTCACATACAGTAACTGGAGTCATCGGGCTTCAAGTTCAGAACCAGAGGTTGGTCGCTTTCCAGAAAGCAGAGGACATTCCTGACAGCCCATACTGCTGTGTCGTCAGGCAGTGGAATGTGTGTTCCACTCTCAATCAGCCTACATTCGCCCTTGGGGGAGAGTGTTTTACTGCATATCTCCGTCCACCACTGTCCCTGACTGACGTGAGTCAACGGAGGTTCAGAGCCTTAATGCAAACATGTACAGCTGCTTCCCAGTGCCTTAACTGAAAAGTCAGAGCGCTGGCATTTCCAGGGTCAACAGGCGGCCCCTCGCCTCCACCCAGTCCCCCACAGATGGTGCAGTGAGGAGAACATATATATTCATGTCCCTAACTATTCCATTGTTCAGCCAGGTTACAGCGCCTGGCGAATGTCCTTAGCGGAGCAGTTAGCAAACTCAGCCAGTCTGTTGATGGAAAGTGTCTGTAGGGGGCCAAGCTTCAGGACCCCCGCCTCAGTGAAGTTACTCCTCACGGAAGCCGAAGGCAGCGTAGCACAGGGTGGGAAGTCATTGTGGAGAAGTGGTTCCTCAAATAGCCCTAAGCCATGCCTGGGGTCAGGAGGACGAGAGAAATCAGGAGGTTGTGAGGAAGAAGAGAGGAAGATAACGGGAGTAAAGGAAAATATGGATTGGTCTAAGAGGTAGAGGGGGCAGCAGATTTCTGTGGTCACTCAAAGGCAAAGCATCTACCTTTTCTAGTGCCTCTCTGATGTAATAGCATGACTCTAATACCTCATGTGAAGAGATGACAAGGCTCTAGTGACTCTTTGAGGCGATAACATTACTCTGGTACCTCTGTAAGGTGATGACATCACTCTAGTACCGCTGTTAGTTGATGACATCACTCTAGTACCTCTGTAAGGTGATGACATCACTCTAGTAACTGTAAGGTGATGACATCACTGTAGTACCTCTGTTAGTTGATGACATCACTCTAGTACCTCTGTTAGTTGATGACATCACTCTAGTACCTCTGTAAGGTGATGACATCACTCTAGTACCTCTGTTAGTTGATGACATCACTCTAGTACCTCTGTTAGTTGATGACATCACTCTAGTACCTCTGTAAGGTGATGACATCACTCTAGTACCTCTGTAAGGTGATGACATCACTCTAATAACTCTGTAAGGTGATGACATCACTCTAGTACCTCTGTAAGATGATAACATCACTCTGGTACCTCTGTGAGGTAATGACGTGGCTCAAAGCCTCTGTAAGATGATAACATCACTCTGGTACCTGTGTGTGGTGATGACAAGGCTCTAGTGCCTCTTTGAGGCGATAACACTGGTGTTGCTATAGTGAATCTGCACGTTAGCTGACTCAGACTTGGCTTTTCCAGTAGCCCCGAAGGATCACCTGGCTTGTTTTTCGTAGAGAAGAAAAAGCAGACTGATAGAAGGAAAGCAGAGGAAAATAAATTAAAGTGATTCAGGAGTAGATGAGGATGAGTCATGATGTTGGAGAGGAGGAAGAGAGAAAGGTTGGAGGATGGGAAGGGGGAAAAGGAAGGACTAGATGTAAACACAAGAGTAAATGTGGCTAGGAAGAAGATAAAAAGTGATGGACGGTACCAGGAGCGGAGAGAATGAGAAGGGAAGACACATCAACAGAGGGGTGGACAGTTGGAGGACAAGAATGGGGAGAAAGGGAAGAAAGGGGAACAGTTGAGAAGAAAAGGGAGGTGTATGAAGGGGCATGAGGTGAAGGGGAGAGCAATTTGGTTGGGAGAAAGATGAAGATAAGTGAAGGCGACAGCAAAGAGGAGAGGAGGTGTGGATACCGCTTGAAGAAACACAAGATAGGAGGAGCGATGGGAGGAATGGAGGAGGAAATGCTGAGGAGGTGTGCAGATGGAGAGGGAAAAAAAAGGGAGACCAAAGGTGGAGGAGAGGTGGAAAACAAATGTATTATTTGGAGCGAAAGAGCAGGAAAATAAGAAGATCTGGGGTGAGAAGAAAGGGTTAGAGGGCAGCGGACTAATGGTAGGGGAGCTGGAACAGAAGAAAGAGGGGAGAAGAAGCCATGTGGTGGAGGGCAGGAGTGAAGGAAGAGGCGAGCAGGGCTGGGGAGCAGAGATTTATGTGTGGAGAGGGCTGCAGCGAGGGAGCGCTGAGAAACAGCCCGGCCTATTATAGATGGAAGTCTCCTGGGAGGGCAGGGCTCGGAGTATTCCAGGCATTTCCAGCGTATTTCACTGATGTTCCAAGCATCACGCTTCGATGCACAAAGCCCCGCCTCCTCAGCCCTCTAAGGATAAATAAAGTGGGTCTTCTTTCTCCGCATGAGTATTCAATAAAAGTGATAAAAGGCTGGAAATAACCCGACTTAGGTTTTTTCTGGAAGGGAAAGTGAGAAACCAAAAGTGACCATTCTCTCCAAAGAGAAGGCTTTCAAAGAAATGCAAGCATAAAAGCGGCGTAAACATAAAAGGGTTTCCTTTTGTATGAGGGAAGAAAATGTCAACAATGAAAAGCTGTGGGATCAAATAAGCTTAGTGTGGAGGTAGTTTAAGTTTTCTCTCCCGTTCTCAGCTTCTTTGCCTGCCTGTTTTTTTTTCCCTCTCCAGCACGCTCGCTGTCTCGTGTGGAGGTGAGGGAGAACAATTGAACGGGCCTCCCACATAAAAATCCATTCAGAGACATCTTGAGGATTACGGATGAGAACTTGTCCGGCGCACCGAATTAAATCAATCTGATCCATTACAAGACTGCAATCATGAGGGTTTACCTTTTGTTTTTGCCCTGGATTATGCAAGCTGCTGGATAACCGCGCGTGTGTGTGTGTGTGTGTGTGTGTGCGTGTATTTATTCCATATATTAGATAACCTTGTTTTCCACTGTCCCAGGTCATCAATGAAACAGTCGAGGTACGGCCAATTGATTATCTGGGCTCAATGTCGGACTTAGTTCTGCATGGATCCTGCGGAGGCAGAGAGGGCACCTACACAAATTCTGAAAAACATGAAGCTGCCTCTTCAATGAATGATTTTAGAGTAAATCATATTTAATGGAGCCCAGCTAATTCAAAATGTTGAATTCTGGGTTAATCATTGCAGAGCAAAGAGAGGGCGCCCCGACCGCGAACCGTTTTGGATGAGGGTAATCAATGTAAAGTATTGGCACAAAATTGAGGCCTGGGCCACCAGAAAGGGCTGAATACCCCCCCCCCCTCCCCCTCCTGCAGAATTGCCATGAACAGCCGCAGTTGCAAATTGCTTTTCCTCATAGGTCACTTTTCTGATGATACTGTGCATTATTAATCACTATACTTGTCATAAAAGTCGGAGCAGGACACCTCAATACGAGATAAAAAAAAAAAACACCACCTAATCTCCTCTCTAAAATGTTCTCATCATGGTCAGCAGGTCCAAAGGATAGGTCCGACTCTTCTGTTCCATAATGCCAATTCCTTTCAGATTTATTTGAGAATTTCCTTTAGTCTCATCAGACTCGATGTGCATTAGATATGAGAAGGACGACACTTCCTCTGCTGGTTGATTTAACAGAACCAGAGCACAAACCTTATGCTGAAAAGTCTGGGACATCATGGAATGATGGACCTGTGGAGGCGTCATTGGGTCCGCCTCCACAGGTCCTTTATTTTAATTTGATATCTCAATGGTTTCATGGTACATATTCTAATTCTGCCCCACATAAACCGTAATGTGGGGAAGAACTGGATTGATTTTGGGAAAGGTTGGTTGTATATTTCCAACACTAGAGGGAGATTTATCTCCAAAGGTTTTCGGGCCTCAATTTCTCAACTGTTGGTCCAATTTAGTTTAGATTTGGTGTTTTTCATCTATCTAACTCTCTATAGGGAGCTGTTTAATAAAAACACTGTTTTTTTGTACATAACTTCCTGACCGGTCAAATTTATCCCAACTTTGGTGCGTATAAATCATCCCAAAGAGATATATCTCATGTCACGTTTTACTCTAACAGTCCATATTCAGTGGGGGAACTTTTTTTTTTCAACAAATGTGATTCATATAAATCAACTCAAGGAGATTCGTCTTGTAAATTCCTATATTACTCTAATAGTTCATATTGTACTCACTAGGGACGACATAAAAAACACTGTTTCCGGACATAACTTCCTAATTGTTGATCCAATTGGTCCAACTTTGGCGCTTTTCAGGGGTATGTCCTTGCTGTCGTGGATAACAGTATATTTCTAGTTATGTTATCGCACTTTAAAGCATTATTTCCACAATAGCCTGATTCTCAGGACCATGCAAACGTACTCCTAAATTTTGGAGTAAATTTTCATTTGAAATGCGAATATTAATTCCGTGGTACATGACATACATTTCAAACCGGTTTCATGGTAATAAATATGTATCTGAGATGAGTTATAAGTTAAAAAATGAGACAATAATTCATGCCTTTACATAATCAACCATCTATCTACCATTCTAGTTAGTTTAAAAAAAGTCTGTCTTGTAGTTTAAATGTAAAAGAGGGAAATGTTGAAAACAAGCTCAATGCGAAACAGTTAAACAAGTCAAATTCCTGACTCCATCCCCTCATCCTGATTCTCTCCAAAAATTTAACGAGCTCTTCACATTTGATATCACCGACAACTCTACAAAAAGTTTCAGGAAAATGCATGAAGAGGTTTGTTGTTAATCCTTCTTACAGGCTAGGGACAAACTCCAGTGAAAAAAAACGTTCCTTCCCAGTGTCATGATGAATTAATGACCTCACTACCAAGTTGTTGTCGGAACACTTGACTCTTGAGTACCCTCTAGTGGCCTAATCACTTAATGCCCCATGCCAACTTCTGGTTGTGTACGTATGAGGGCAATGACAGAGACATCACTCTAAATGGGGGTACAGTATTTTTTTTTTACGTGATATCTAAAACCTTAAGACACGTACCTCCCTATTAGTTATTAGGCGACATTATTATGTGTCCAGGGACCTTAGTAGTTCCTTTGATACTCCCCGCTGCTCCTGAGGAGAGTCATTATACCTCCCAAAAGTTGTGGGTATTATGGAATCATCATCACAGCATGTATGGATCGTTTTCATCGAACTGAATCCATTTCTGGAAAGATCGGTCCCAACCTTCTGACACTATGGGGACATTATTTCCAACAGTTGTCAGGCCAGGATTTTTGAGTATATGAATCATCTCAGAGAGATCTATCTTGAATCTATCATATTTTACTCTAGTAGTTCATATTTTACTCAGTAGTAGATTTCATACGAAAAACATAATTTGGACATAACATACGACACATAGTTTAACTGTGTGTGATCATTAAAAGTAAACATTATTATTATTATTATTATTGTTATTATTATTATCACACCAAGTTATCTGTAATATACTATATTTTTATAAAAGGGAATTCTTCCAGGGGTTTAAAGAAACACTCATTTATCTTTCGTAAACTAAGTAAGACGCTTTAGTGTCACGAAGGCACTAGTGGAAAAAACATTCCATTCCACATTATGTTACATTAAAGTTACTTAAGTTGACAAGATATATATTATCATCGAATTTCAAACAATTCTTTCCCGGCTCGACTAACCAGGCCTTTCCTAATTCCATTAAAGAAGCACATCTTATCGCACGTAAAGCTACTGCTTAAGGAAAAGTTTCTAATATTTAATACTTTCCCTTTCAAACATCCAATGTGTGACAATCATAATCCAATTTTATACACGCCGCAGACTCGTGGCTATCAACTGGCTCCGCGTTCACTTAATTTCACATTTAGCGCCTTCCAGTCTCCCCCACAGAGGCTTTTCTAAACTTATTTCCCTTATCAGAAACCGCGCTTGGGAAACCAAATGATTTTATTGCGTGGGCGCCGCGACCAGCCGTCAGTATACCCCCCCCCCCCCCCCCCCTCGCCCCCATCCCTTTTATTTCTTCTCCTTGCGTGGATTTTAAACGGTGATAAAAGGCGAGGCAGTGATTCAAAGATGGAGATGGACAACAAGATTACAGATGATGAAAGCTGGTATCCATCACCACCCACTCTGCTTGTGTTTCCATCCTCCTCCTGCCTGACTCTCTGCCTGCACCCCCCCCACCCCCCCTCTCTCCCATCTATGTTTTAATGTAAGTCGATAACTATCAGCGACTGATAACACCCCAGGCGTCGCTTGACTTGGCACGGCTTGATGAGGCGAGCAGAGGAGGAGGCGGGAGCAGGGTTGGGCGAGGTGCTGGTGGTAGAGGTGACACTATCTCCACTCAGTGAAGCCTGATATGCCCGGGTGCAGAGGAGATAAGCCAGCCTCTCTTGGCGGCGGCGGCGGCAGCAGTGAACGGGGACAGTGACGTCACTCTGCTTCTCTCTCAATCCTGTGACGGTAAATGAAGTCATGCTTCGCAGGTGGAGATTATGTCAGAGGGAGATTTGTCATTGTTCTACAAAGGAGATTAGTCTGCAAGTCTGCTTTCCATCCATGTTTTTTGGGCTTGTTGCACCTTTCAGAGTGTGTGTCTTTTTGCCCAAAATGTTTTAACACGTCATCGAGGTAGGAGAAAGGTGTAAACGATCAATGTCTCTGTTCTATTCAAGTTTATCTAACTATTTAAAAGATAAACTATGTTTATCCGTTGCTATTTTCTCGCATTTGTTCTTTTGCTTCAAGGTGTAACGCGTAGCCGTTCAGACTTACGACGTCTTGAGATGGCTAGACCTTCTCTCTCTGTTCTGTTGAGTTGTGTTTGAGTGAGGAGAAGGTTTGTTCTTAAAAGCTGGCTCATAAGTTGGTTGACAGTTTTAGCATTTTCCTATTTGATGGGAAATCTATTGCAAAGGTCCCCGTACTTTTATTTTGAAAGGAAGTCTTGTTGTACTTTCAGTGGTAAGAAAAAACGGCGTGGGACCTCCGTCTCTGCCTGTAATTGATGAGGGTGACTTATTGCACACGCACACAGACTCATCTTTTTAACCTTACCTTGATTCAGTGAACTGTTCATCTCTATATTTCATTACAAATGCATAGTCCCCGATTGGCGGGTCAGGTCTCTGTTGGCCAGGACCGGGAGATTTTTCATCTCAATGGTTCTTCCTCGTTAAAGAAAGGTGATATGGATATAAAATAGAATAATGTTCATACTATACTACTATACTAAAGTAGCGCTGTCGGTGTTAATGAATAAACTATCTAGGAATCTGAAAAACCGAACATGTCAATTTTATGTTTAAACAAAATCAATCAAATCGGCAACTTTGGCGCCTTTCCCTGTAATTTGTGTGCAGTTATTTACTGGGGCGCATTATACACTGCAAACATTTTTTAAATCTTACCAAGAGTATTTTTCTAGTCTGTAGTTAAAATGAAACATCGCAGTGAGACGTAGGGACTCCTTTTTAGAGAATATTTCAATTCCTAACAATAGCTAACGTAAAGATACGTTTTATCTTAAAGTGCTTAAATATAAATTTCTAATATATTTCAGGTATCTGATGGTCTTCAATCACAGTCACAAAAGCGGTGTCACTATCATACTACTTAGAATAAGTAAAATCTACTTAATTAATTATCTTAATTAAGATGTTGACATGGGGTAACAAACAAAAAGCTACTTTTGAGGGAAAAAAATACACTTTTTTTTATCATTTTTTTAAACTTTTTTTTATCATTATCATCTTATTCCCTTCCTAATAGTTATAAAATAAAGTTCAAAATCCTATTTCAAGATTCTTTTTATATAAATTGAACATCTTATTTCTAGAAAGCTGATCAAGAAAAATTCAATTGAAAATTTCAAGGAAACTTCCTGCGATAGATTTTTTTTAGTTTTATCAACATAAGAATGCTGCATTATAAAAACTAAAACCTTATAATTGTTGGCCTTAATTACGATTTATAAGTAAAGAAAAAATATCTAGTTGAAGCATAAACCGTATCAAACCATCTGCTCTAACCTTCTTTACGTAGTTTCTTTTGTTAAGCTAACCTCAATAGATTATCTCCGCCGAACGTTCTAGACTAACAGACCGGTTGTTATTTCTGGGACTGTCAGCACAGGTCTTAATGTTCTGGATCCCCCTGATCCAGAACAGAATCTGATGATAACTCAGATGGTAAACCCTGAGATGCGGTTCCGGCAGTCTAAATTTGAGGGATATTATAGAATCGTCGCTTCTGCCACAGATCCTACTTGTTAACGCGATAACTCCAAAACGTTTATACAGATCATTTTCAAATTTTATACCAACATAGACGTTAGTGTGATGAAGAACTTGAGTGATTTTAGGAAAGGTCCGTTGTATATTGTATATATATTTCTCCAAAAGTTTTAGGGCCAGAATTTCTCAACCATTGGTCCGATTTACTTGAACTGCAGTGTATAATAATCCACATGTGGAGATTTATCCTGAATACATTGCTTTTTACTTTAATAGTTAATTTTTTACTCATTAAGGGGAGCTTGTTATGAAAAACACTGTTTGTCTGTACAACACAGGGGAATAGTTTTTTCTCTCCCTATCTTCGCCTGTAGGGATGAAAGCAAAAGTCTAGTTCTGAATCGTAGAAGTGTCGCATTTTGTTGCTGCACCAGTTTTGTTTCTTAAAGGAGACATGCCTCGCTTTGCTGCGACAGAGGAGCACTTGTCTAGTGTTTGAAATAAACATGTTTGCTGAGCCCGTTTTCTTTACGATTATTATGGAAGCAATTTGTGGCCATGCTTGCAATTCTTAGCGCGGCTGTGACTCAGAAGGTTGAGTAGGTTGGCCACTTAACGGAACATCGGGGGTTCGATCTCCGACCCCTGCAGTATCAAAGTGGTTTTGAGCAAAATACTGAACTCTGATTTGCTTTGTTGGCGAGACAACGCTGGCTTGTGTTGTAAAGAGCTTTGAGTGGTTCAGCAGGACGCCGTATGAGTGCAGTCCATTTAGTTATGAAAACTCGAAAATGTTATGCATATTACAGATATATTATCTGAGAAAAGAATAATTAGCTGGCATGACTTTTAGTGCTTTGAAGTCTAAAACTCCCAATTTTTTGGTTCTGAAACAGGATACAGGAATTATCTGAAGAAAGCATAATGAGTTGGATTCAAAACATAGAAGTTTGAATTGGCCTCAAAACTAAAAACACATATTGCAGTCCGTTGATATGAACTTTTTTGTCATCCTTACTTTTCTTTTATTTCACTTGTTCTATTGGCAGATTTTAAAAAAAATATAATAATTAATTATAATTTTTATTACAAGCTACACACAACTGGTATACATTATTTCTTTACTTGTTTTTTTCTAGCACATAAGCCAAAATGAGAAAATGATTTGAGGAATGGCAAGTTCCAGAGGCTTGCAGGTGGAAATTTGCATAAAACCCAAGTTGTTGCATAAAACTTCAGTGTACAATTGTCTTTCCACTGAAGCAAAAATAATCCCGAATGATCATCTTGTTTGCAATATTAGCGCGTTGGAAGCAAAATAGTCTTATATTTCAAACACAGTCCTTTAAAGAGGACGGAGCTGAAAGTTCAGCAAAACTCTCCTGATTAAGAAGAGGAGCCACTCGTCCGGGATGTACCCATAAGTTTGAATCCAACAATCGACCCACTGAAGAAGCTCAATGTCTATAACCTCAGCTGAATTTGGCAAAATTAGAAACATGGGTGGGTTTGCTGAAACGCATGTCCCCTGACAGACACAGGTTATATAATAGTTTTAGTCTATTCTATGTATAAGTAAGAAATGATCAAACTCAGCTTAGATGTAATTAAGATTTCTTACTCCGATCCACCTCACAATGTTTTCAATGCCAATATATACGCTCTCAAAAATCAGCTGTTATAAACCGGAGAGTACAGGAGTTCTTCATCTCATCATATTCAGCCCAGATATAACATTTCCAAACCGTCACGACATCACAGACACTTTCACTACCAGAAAAACAGGACCGCGAAAAAAAGCACACGAGCTCCCGGGTCCACGCCATATCACACTTTAGCTTCAAAGTGACGTATAACGACAATAAAACACCTTAACGGTAACATTATAGAATATTTGCATAGGTACTGACAAGTCAACTCAGATGTGAGTACCAAGTGGTACTTGTACTTTCTCCAAAAATGAAAGCGATAAAGGTTTTAAACTTTGACTGTGGTTGTTGTTGTGAACTCAACTAAACGTTGTAATCGATTCGATCGCCAACATTAACACATCATAAATAAGTTTAAAACATGACCTCATCTCCTGCCTGAGTCACATCCAATAGAAAAGTACCACATAACGACAGAGGCTACATACATACGAATCAATCAATCAATCAATCAATCAATCCATCCCTCCATCCATCAATAAAATACATTTTTATTGAATTAATATAAGTTAATGATGAAATGTCTATTGAGTGTGTGTGTGCGTTTGTGTGTGTGTGTGTGTGTGTGTGTGTGTGAACAAATATACGGTGGCGAAGGCCAGAGGAAAATAGAGGAGCACGTCTGCGTTTGGTGATTGAGGCAAAGCGAGGTAGAGATGTAGGGAGGAAAAGGGGGGAGGGCGAACGAGAAGGGGCAAGTGAAAGTGAGAGGAAGCCTGTTGGGGAGAGAGAGAGAAAAAGATAATTTCTTAGCTCTTCTTTTAAATAAGTCTGTTTCTATAGCAACCATCCAACCAGCCACTGGAGAGAGAGAGAGGGAAATAGAGAAAGATAGGGGTGGGGGGAGTGGAAAGTGGGGGTGAGAGACAGAGGGTGAGGAGGGAGGAGTAGAAAGAGAGAGAGAGTTACCATAGCAACCAAGGAAGAGGGGGAAAAAAAAAGGACTTTGAGAAACTTTAAAAAGAATTTACGGTAATGGGAGAAAATGAAAAAGGCCAGATAAGCAGAGGAGGAGATAATTTACGGGACTGCAGTGCCGGGCAAGTTAATTAAAACATTTAATTAGTCATTCATTACTGGTTGAAAAGTGATTCCATTACTTTATTTATATAAGTGACAAGTGCAGACGTGAGATTTTAAAAGTCTGGGGTTTTTAATCCTTCCTAAAGCAGTGGCTTTCCTCTGAAGCTCCTCCAAGACTTGGACATAAAAACTCTCTTGGGTAGACGTTAAGTCCAAACTCATGAGCTCACCGCCATCGTATCCGCTGTGCTCGACACCGTAACCGTGGCTGTAACACCGCTGTAGCCAGTTTGCTAGCTGCTGATAGAGAAAGATGATCTGTCCTTCTTGTCTTCCATGAAGGTCTGATTGGTTGATCATTTCCCAGATGGCAGAAACGGGCGTTCTGAGGCGCCGGTGCCAACAGCTTAACCCGTGGGTTAGTTAGTCGCGGGTTAGTTAGTTGAGTTCAGTATGCGAGAGACTCTGCCTAAGCGGCTTCTGATCCGCATCCTAATTTACCTCTGTCACAGATTGTGACATTTGTTAAGCCTGTTATTTACAAAGGTTGGATGATTTCCTTCTTTTTGTGGACATTTTCTTTTTTAATCTCTATGCCGACAATGCATGGATGTTTATATCCAAGTAAAAATTCTCATTAGGAGTAAATTAAAGATGCTGAGTTCGATTTTCAATAAGATTGATTTGTTTATTTGCTTGATTATTGGTTCTCAATCTCCATTAATAGACTGTAACAATGACAGAAAACAGGCCAGCTTTAGCCTATATGGCTAATTTCCTGCAGTAGTACCCGCCATCGGGAGTAGGCGCACCAAAAAATACACTCTATAATACTTGCATACATTTTTAAAAAGAAATAGAGAAGACAAGAAGACAGAGCGCTGAAGAAAAAGTGAATAACATTTAATTCAACACATATAAGCAGCGACACCAATGCTGTTCTCAATCGAGGCTGGGGTTTATAAAGATGAGCCAATTTAAAAACATCCTGATATTACACTGCCAGGAACAAGCAAACCTTTTCACTATTGTTAGACAGATTGTTAAATTACTGTGTTTCGATATTAAAGAATATTTAAGGTATATCAGTAGTTTAATCAGCCTTTACAACACGAGCCAGCATTCACCCGTTCACTCTAACATTCATAAAGTGAATGGTGGCGTCAGCTCAGTAGGATACCACCTGTTCAGCAGGAGTGGTGATCATTCACACCATCGTTTGTACACCATCGGGAGCAGTTTGGCGTTTGGCACCACCAACATGCCAATAAGTGGACGACTGTTCTACCTCCTGAGACCAGCTCCCCGAAAAAGTCTTTGTTCTTAGACTATTGAGAAAGATGGGGATCAAAGGGGTATCTGCCCTGAGCTGCGGCAATATAAATCCTGCCATGGGGGGGCGGATACTGGTGGTGGTGGTGGATGGCTCTGCTGAGACTGATGATGCTGCTCAATCTTCGAAGATAGGTTGGTAGGAGGATTGAAGGAAAACATTTGAGAAGACGACAGGAGGAGGAACGAGGCTAGCAATGAAGATGTGTCCGTGCTACTGGACACATCTTCATCTTCAAAAAATGAGAGCAAGAAATTAAGAGTGAACATGCCAGAAGTGAACAAGATATAAACGACAGCCTTAGCAGGTATAATCTTCCTGGCTGAACCTTTGAAAGTGCTTCGTTTAGGATATGATTGCAACGGGAATTAACAGCGGGGGGAAATCAGTTGAAGACGTTCTATATTTAGCACATGTAGAAACAGTGTGGGTGAATGAGCGTGAGTCGCCCTCCGACACTAAACAGTATTAGGCGACTCCTGACGAACATTCACCGAGTTGACCGATTATGAAGGCGCAGCGACAAGACTGATAAATTCCCCCCCGTCCGTCTCCCAAACAAGTTCATCCGCCATAATGTGAAGTTAATGTGCCACAGGGATTGGTTACTGTTATGTTATTGCTGAACTTCAAATGTAGTCCCTTACATTATTCCTTAGTATAAAAGGCCTGGTATTGCTCTACCGCTCAACATTAATGGGCGATAAAGACAGAGTGAACAGGGTAATATGGCTGTACGGCACAGAGCCAGCCCAGAGAGATGAGCTGCAGCGATAATAGTGACTAGGACTGCAGCCTGATTGTCCATTCTCAGCTCTTGACCACACATGACCTCCATCTCCGGCGTGGAGAGGGCGAGTGAGCAATGAGAAACACAGAGAGGGGAGACGGAGAGGGAGGGAGGGAGGGAGGGAGAGGATTGATTGAGAGTCCCAGAGTTCAGACAGCTCTGACCACACAGGCCTCGATCTGTTTCTACAGAAAGCACTGGAGCTGCACAGTGATCCAAAATAAGAGTCCACACGGGTCCTGAGGAGGGGAGGGCGTCCAGATTATTCATCCGTCACATTCACTCGAGACACTAGGCTATCTGCATGCATGTTCATTCATATACTTCCATTCATTTCATATACATTCATATTCTTTGTTTTTTTTTACGGTTTCACAATAAAAACATGTTTTCAGCGGAGCAGACGAGTTTAGACTGAATCACAATCATCATCAGTTCATCATCTCCATTTGTGTTTTCACATCCACGGGAATTCCCTCTGTTTATCTGTGCATAACTCTAATGAGTGTATTTAGAATGCTTTATCTTTGCGGTCTCCCTCATAGCTCTTTGTTCACTAAGATCTGTATCCCTCCTACTCTCTTCTTTCTACACGGCACAAATGTTGTTGTGATGTTTAAACTAACATCTGGGGCCAAAAAATGTTTTTTTCTCCAGACTCTTAATGTGAAGCCGGGCTTTTAAATAGTATTATCGGTCTTTGATCCAGTGACGTGTATCAGTCCGTGATGACGCGGGCTGCCGATGGAACAGCATAGAAAGCAAACGTATGTCAGATGTCACTCTGTCAGCATGCGTTTCAATTTGTCCACTGAATGATTATGGGATGTCATTCCAGGGCTCAACGCTCGTTCACTGCTGAAGGCAGCTATCGGCTTCTCTCGGTGTGAGCGATAAAAGCTGAGGACAAGTGAAAGTGAAAGTTTCTAAAAAAGCACCTTCATCAAGAATGTTATTCCTCTAATGTCCCGGCTAAGAATCAAAAATATGGAAAATGTATTTCAATAAATGTTTTCTTTCTTTGGGGCATTTTTTCAATGAATATCTTAGACTCTGTACATTTACCATGAAATGACAGATAATTTACTCAAACATGTTTTTTAACAGTTGAAAAATTAGATTTATAAAAATAATTTAATGATACGGTTTTGTATTTCATGGAAAATAGTAAATTTGAATTAGATGGGCTCAACTTTTGACCTTTATTAGACTTTTTTTGGGTTGTATCAAGTTATATCATTCTGTTTAGTAATTCCAGACATTAGTTAATATGCCAAAAAATCTTACTTCGAATCGAATAGGACTTTCCCAATGGCCATTGTTTATGCCTCCTTCTCGTAGCCTCTTGGACTTATATGTCCCCAAGGGCTCCATCCTTGGCCCCTTACTCTTTAGCATATACATGCTGCCACTGGGTCATAATATAAACAGGTTCAGTCACATTTTCCAATAAGAAATGGTGACACAAAATTTGTTCTACCAAAACAGTTGAGAAGGACATTAAAGCGTTAATGTTAACGTAATAACGCACGCGATTAGTTTGGATGACTTTTATTGTTATCCTGAATGGATCCAGTCAATCTTGACCCCAAGGGTGTGAGAGTGAATAGGCGAAGGAAGTGAAGCAGAGGTGTTGCCAAGAGCTTTTTGTTGATGTTACTTCGCCAGATAAAATGTACACGGAGGCAGGAAACATCCACTTTATCCCAGACATTAGCCGTTAACCGTCTTTATGTGGTCTGCTAATTAAGTCTGCAATTAACTATGTATGTTATTTGAAAACGAAAAAAAAAAACACCTGTGACCAATTTGTCATGCATATGCTCAAGTAAATACAAGTATTTTAATTGGTGATTAATTGCAGGCTTTTATTGTGATTAACACCATTAAATGTTTGTGGACCGGTGTGAATTAAGACATTCAGTAACGTTTACATGCCAGAAGAAGTGGAGAGGGCTTTTATTTTGACAGAAGGCTTTATTCAGGGCCTTGTCATTCAATCCAATTACATTTTTTATTGTTAACTGATTTTTCTGTTTTACTTACCATAAATGAAAGTCATAAATCGACGTTTAAAGACACAAAAACACTATTTCCACTTTTACCAGGCACGCCTTTATTTCTACTACGAATTAGCTCACAAGATTAGTAGTTCCATAGTCCTATTCAAATCTAGTACACTAATAATTACGTTAATGCTATTTAGCCATGCGTAAAGATTCATTAATACGAACCAGGTGCATTGAAGATGTGGTTGTATTTAATTACGTGATGCTTCTTCGCCATGATGCGTCATGATCTAGTTGATGGCCCGACTCTTAATGCCATAAATCAGTTGACTGATCTCCATTGATTATCCTGAAGTTCCAACTCTCAATGAGAGACTCACACCAGACTTTTGTCCTGTTAACGTTATTTTTCTAAATTATTATTAGGAATCGCCACGGCGTCCACCGCTGTGTCCGCATTCGTTGCTGGTAACTCAGGAGATTCTTCGCATGAACACGATGAATCAAAAACTCTTTCTTGGATCATTCTTAATTTTGTACCACATGTGAGGAAGAACTGGATTGCTTTTGGGAAAGGTCAGTTTCTGACACTTGTGGGAGCTTTATCTACAGAATTTTTCAGGCCATAACTTTTCAACCGTTGGCCCGATTAAGTCCAGATTTGCATCTTGTGTATATGAATCGACTTGAGAAGACTTGTATATACTATATTTTACAATTATTATTGTAATAGTTAATGTTTTATTCACTAGGGGGCACTTTAAAAAAGATTTGGACATAACTTCCTAACCATTGATTTGGTTAAGTCCAAATTTGGAGGATATGATTTGAACCTTAAGGTCTCACTTGAGGGAGCATTTTTTTTAGACTTTGCATTTTTGATTTAAGGAGTTCAATCAAAGACATTTCTGATACAACACAGGGCATTGGGAGCTTTTGGGTTGATGTAACCCTGCTGTTGGGGAAAACAGCATGGGATTATTTTTTTTATCATATTTTTATATTTTCCCGTCTTATTGCCAAAGTGAACCATTTGGTTGTCATGGTTGTTTATATTCATGTCAGCATTTCAGCTCCTTTTTGTTAGGTAGATAGAGTCACCTTTGTCTTATTTTAATTTCTACAACAGGATAAGGTTATGAATAATGAGTGGATGTCAAAATAAAACTTTTTTTTGGAAGTTTTATTCGAATCGAGAGATGCATCAAATCTTATTGGGCGCTAGGTTTCTAGATATGAATCGAATTGTTTAATAAGGTAGAGATGCAAAACCCTACTATAAAGGTAGCATGCCATCTAACGGCGGAGTGCTCCTCATTATATTTGACACAAGTGAAACTGGGAAGCTGTTTCATAAAGAAGTGACACCTACTCAAACTTTCATGTGCCGACTTTTTAAAAAAGAACTGTTTTTTTTTAAAATGATTGAAAAGGTGATGCACCTCTCGTCGAACTTTTCCCCAACTTGAAAGGCTTCCTGCGTGTGTGGGTGCGTGCATCTTCTGCCCCACATGATTCTCATCTTACACACTGAAACATTCTGTGTATGTGTGCCTCCCTGAAGAGTTGTTTTCTTAAAATCACGGAAAAGGAGCTTTTAGATTTGTCCTTTGAAACGGCTGACACACAACTCAGGCTTTTATTCACGCAATGGAGTGAAATTAATGGGGTTTGGGGAAAAAAAAGGTTTGGAGAAAGATTTTGTGATTATTCCCCACCCAATTACTTAATCCCTTGTAATTAGTCGCCGGGTTTGAAAAGGAATATACATTCTCTGCCTCCCTCTCTGCTCCCTCGAGCCGGGAAATAAAATTGCAGCCAGAAACACTCGGAACGTCTTTTGTTGAGCATTCTGCCTATAAACATCCACACAGCCTGGCTCTGAACCGCAGTTATGGTACATAACCATTTACATTTGCCCTACTCAGCTTCACAAGGATAATTATTTTTCAACAGAAAAGGCAATTAAAATGAGAGGTAAACATGGTCCAGTTCTTCCGTAGACTTTTCCAACGCGGCTTCGGTGCACTCAGACGTCACACGGGGAAGAAACGTCCATCACTTTCTTCTTTGGCTTTTACGGATAATGATGAATTCAGCACATCAGATAATGAGGAGCACATTTCAATTCTGGCTGAGCCCACACAGGACAGCTGTCTATTTTAAGCTATAGCTGCTGGCCAGTGAACCATTAGCCTGTTTTACACCAATAGCAAATAGCCATTAGGCGTATAACTGCAAGCCAGTTAGCCAACAGCCATCTGCCACACACCGCAATTATGCTGTCTCAAAGTGCTGTTGGAAATATAGTCATTATGAGTGGAGGATGCATTAATGACCCAACGCGATGGTAAATACGTAAGGACTCTCAATGATGCCTGCGGTAACAATCTGTGCTCTGAAGAGCAGGCAAGCCCTAATACTGATGAATCTGTTAAAGTTATTCATTGACATTGTTATTACAGTGTTGTAATAAAAAAAGCATTGGGACCCCCCCGTTCCAACGTTTTTTGTTTTTCAAGTGCATCTCGTATTAAACTAGTACCGGCAAAAACAGACCGTTTTAGTGACAGGAAGTTGGCTCGTAGGTCTCCCTGGTAATAATCCGAAAATCAAAAAATACATCCAGGAATAATGAGGAATCAGGAATCAGGTTCTGAAGATTTACGAAGTTACTTTGAGGTTCTGGGACTCCACAGATCAACATTAAACACATTATCTATTGTGAGGGGTAACCTTCCAAAGTTCATTCAAGAGTAGGATGGAGGCTCATACATAAAGTCATAACAGAACCAAGGAAAACATTCAAGGAACGGCAGACCTCTCTCACTTCAATAAAGGTCAGAGGTCATGATTCAAAGATACTGTGTAAAACAGCAAATCTCGATGACCCCCAGAGCTTTTGGGAAACTATTTTACGGACTGATGAATCCAGACAGCATTCCACAAAATGATTACCATACCTAAGTTCAAACATGAAGGTGGCAGTGTGATGCTGCGGACATGCTTTGCTACTTCAGACAACATAGCATAACGGAGGGAGACATGAATACTTCTCTTAGTCAGAGAATTCTGAAGGAGGATGGCGGGTCATCACACTGTGAGTTGAAGCAAGAAATAGATTACAAGCAGTCGATTCATCTCTGAATGACTCAAAAGTAATAGGATTTAAGTTCTGGATTGCCCTCGTCAAAGTCTGGACCTGAATGAGATGCCGTGGTGTGACCTGAAGAGATGAGTTCAGGTTCACATACCTTCCAATATGGCTGCACTCAAGTAGCCCTTCAAAGAGGTTTCGGCCCAAAATTCCACTTTTAGTGATGTCAGAGACGGATCTCCAGTTATTGGAAGGATTACTTTCACTTGTTTCCGCTGAAGGTGACAAAATATTATATTCAGGGGAAGTTAATGTTTTTTTAATGATGAATTTAGATATTAGAAGATCATGTTATTAAATTCAATGATCTTTCAAAACTTGCCTTTCTTGTTTACCCTAGTTGCCTTTATCTAATGTAAAAATGTAGCCTTACATGCAAAATAAAAACAGAGGGAATCAGGAGGAGGTCCAGTACTCTATCACAGCACTGCATCTTGGACATTACAAAAAAACCCGACAACAATGTGTCTTCTTATGGTGCTGTCCAAAACTCCCAATGCTTCCACCTGACCTCAGCTGGAAAGCAGCTCAAAGAGATCACGCCCCCTCCCTCCTGCTCTCTGTAAATCCTGGTGAATAGTTCTGGTGACTATTAACTCTCTGATTAAGTAGTACAATAGTTGCAAATCTGCTGGCGTGTTTGATGAGTCGTAATTACCAGCTTCTGATAAGCATTCTGGCGAAGTTTCCCCCGCTACATGATTTGCACCAAGGTTTTATCTCCCCTGAATGTGATTGTCTTTGCCGAATTGGCTCATCCAAGATCCTGGAAGCTGGCCCTGTCTCACACACCCGATAAGACAACAGATTGCCTTGTATGCCATCCAACCGAGAATGATGCTGCAAGCTGTAATAATTTCCACCATCCATCTGGGTGTTTCCACAACTACATGCTTTCTTCATGGTGGAGATAAAACTGCTGCTCACTAGCACAGTCTAGGAATCATAAATGACATGTTGGAGGCACTAATTGGCAACGCAGAAGCGAGCTCCGGCTTCTCAGAAGCACATCACACAACATAAACACTGAGATGCAAATCAGGTTGTAGCTGAGCGCCGGGATTGGAGATGCTGCGCTACTGAAAACAAGGTTTCCCACTTTCTTAATGCGCCCTTTGTGTTGTCTGTGCTCCCGTGTGTGTGTGTGGACCGCTCTTCCTCTCTCAGGATCCCTCCATTTGTGTTACCATGGGGATGGCATGCTTCCCTACATCCCTCCCTCTTAACCCCTCACCACTACTACCACCTCTCTTTTCCCCTCAATCCTTTATTCACAGGTTTCAGTGTTACCATGGCGACACATGTCTGTCTCCTCTCTGCCTGCTACCTGTTTCACAGGCTGCCCTATCTCTCCAGGTCAGTCTGTTTGTCTGCCACCGGCCACTTGTCTGCCCTTGGCTTGCCTTTCTTTGTTTATTCTTCGCTTGTTTGTTTTGTGTTGTATGTATGTGTGTGGTTGTCTGCCTGGCTGCTTCGCGGCGTCCATTCATCCCTGTCTGTGTTTGCTCTCTGTCTCACTCCTTTCTCTCTGAGTCTCTCTGCCTGACTGTCTGGTCACTAGGCTTTTCCACCTCTAACCCTTCATTTCCTCTCTCTGCTCTGCTGCTTTGAATCGTCTTCCTTGTCTAACATTGACCTCTCCCCTCTCTCCCTTTTTTTTTTTTTTTTTTAAGCACCCCCTCCTCAATTCCCACATCAAAACAGTATCCATTGTATGTCACTGGGAACACGCAGTGGAAAAAAAAGAGCAGGGATTTAGGTAATTTTCGCAGACGGCAGCTGTTGCTATGGTGACACAACTTTTGGATTTGCCGGGGAGAGCGAGGGATAAATGGAGGGATAGAAAGAGGGAGAGAAAATGTGTGAAAATAGGAAGAAGAGGGGGTTGGGCTTGAATCTGATGCTACATGCTGGCCCTGCTTTGTCCTCTCATGAGTGATTCAACCCAGTACACATAAACCAAACACCCATTTAAATCCCCATGTGACCCCCATCTTTTTTTCAGCCAAAGCATCGCTCTTAGCTTTCCTTTTAAAATTTAAAATTATACTTTCTTTTTCATTCCAGTCTTTTCAGGAGTGCACGCCAGTTTTTTTCCCCCAAATATTTTGAAATGAAACCCGTCTCTGAGTGCTTATGCATGTAGTAACACACTTCATTCAGCTCTCAGGGGTACAATCTGGCCTCGCTTTGTTCTTTGCCAGAAAATAGAACGCTATGTTGAAAAAAAAACCCAAAAAAGAATAATTTAAAAAGAGAGAGAGAGATTCCTCACGAAGCTCAGAAATTATAGAGCATGGTCTTTGTTGCTGTGGATGATGTTGTGAACGTTTTTTATCACCTCCTGAGTTACAATTCTTATTTAACCCCTCCTAAGTGCTAATGCATTTAGAAAAACCACCTGAACATAATACGTATTTGAATATTCATACCGGGAGTGCGGAGGGAGTGATGGAGGGGACCGAAGCCTGTGGGTATTGATGTAGAGCCGTGGAATTAGCTGTGAAACTGCTATTGATTCAAGCTTTGAGGACTGGAATATGAAATACCAGAGGGGAGGGGGGGATAAGGAAAAGGGCGCAAGACCTTATCAATGAACTTGGAGACTGAAAGAAAGGGTGAAAGAGAGCGAGTGTTCTCGGCGGGAAGAGAAAGGAAAGAAAAAGAGCAGATTATTCTTCAGCAGAGAATTGAATTAGAGGGAGACAGAAGGAGAGAGGGCTGGAAGAAGGAAAAAGGAGATTATCAAGTAACACAGAGAGGGAAGGAAGGAGACAAAGTAGAACAAAAGTAAAGCCAAGAAAGAATGAGCACAAAGAGTGCATGCGGGAGAGAAAGAACACGATTAAGGAACCGAAGAAAGCACTAAAGAATGAAGGAAAGATCGAAAAAAGACTAAAAAAGTGAGAGAACAAGAGGAGAGGTCAGGGCTCGTCACGAATGCTCCTTTATCCCGGAGAAATCACGCTACAGTAGACGCCGCTGCAGCAAATTGTTGATGGGAGGACTAAGTTGACAAATGTCAAAGTTTACATTTCATTACTGAGAGTGGGGGCTGGTGAGAGGGATGGAGAGAGCAGGAGAAGAAGAGTAGAGTAGGGGGGGTGATGGAGGAAATGCCATGCATGCCATTAAGTGGCCAGAGAAAACCAAAGGGGGAGGGGGGGGGGGGGTACAATGACAGAAATGAGAGGGAAATACAGGAAATGGAGGAGAAGATGTAGAGGGGAAGGAGAGAGAGAGGAGGTGTGTGTGTGTGTGTGTGTGTGTGTGTGTGTGTGTGTGTGTGTGTGTGTGTGTGTGTGTGTGTGTGTGTGTGTGTGTGTGTGTGTGCAGGAATGAAACCACCATCCATAAAGACAGATAGAGATATAAAAGAGGGTTTATAAGCGAAGGAATGAAGTGCTCGATTCATCACTGCCTCCATCGCAGTTCTGACCTTTGAGTTAACGGCAGAAAAGGCTGCACTTAACATTCTGATGGCCTCCATGTTTGTTCTTAAGTTGCAAAAGGCAGCGCCTGGTGTTACACTCACCCCGTGTCGCCCTGCAAATACAGAGGATTTACCCGCGTCTCGCTTAAAGTTGACTTAAAAGCCTTCTGATCTGAAAATACATCTGAAGTGTTCAGGAATCACAAAACTGTGTATCATTACCGGTTTTATCCTCCCACGCGTGTCTTACGGCTCCGGGGTTGTCCAAACACTGTTAAAAACACATCAGTGAGCATCGCTATGAAACTATACAACCTGTGCCTTGATCACCGCCAACCCGATGCACCGTCTTACAGCGGGAAACACTGCAGCTGCAAACACCAACACAATCATCCACTCCACTCCTGTTTCTGTGTGTTTGTTGAATTCCAGCAATGCACCGATACAGATACCGGTGTTAGAGACGATACTAGGCTTGTCTAACCGTACTCATGAAATGACTCTGATACTGCTGCTCCTGATAACACTTCACGGCAATCGTACATCTTTAAGACAATGACATCATTTTGTGACAATATAAATATCGATTTACAGCGAAAATATTACTTTATGGCAGTGATGCCTGTTTACAGCAACGATACCACTGTAGTGATACCTACTTACAATAACAACACTAATTCAGGGCAATGAAAACTCTTTCCAGCAAATATGCCACTTTAGGGCTAAGACACCTCTTTACAGCAATCATACCAGTTTAGGGCAATGGTACCTCTTAACAGCAATCATACCATTTTAGGGCAATGGTACCTCTTTACAGCAATCATACCAGTTTAGGGCAATGGTACCTCTTTACAGCTTTGATACAACTTTAGGGCAATAGTACATCTTTAGAGCAATCATACCATTTTAGGGCAATGGTACCTCTTTACAGCTTTGATACAACTTTAGGGCAATAGTACATCTTTAGAGCAATCATACCATTTTAGGGCAATGGTACCTCTTTACAGCTTTGATACAACTTTAAGGCAATAGTACATCTTTAGAGCAATCATACCATTTTAGGGCAATGGTATCTCTTTACAGCAATCATACCACTTTAGGGCAATGGTACATCTTTACAGAAATCATACCACTTTAGGGCAATGGTATCTCTTTACAGCAATCATACCACTTTAGGGCGATGATACCGCGTTACAGCAACAATATGACTTTATGGCATCAATACCACTTTACATCAATACTATCACTTTATTGGCGTGATACAACTTTAGGGCAGTAATGCTACTTCACAGAAACAATTTCATGGTACGCTACTGAACAATATCACTTTAAGGAAACACTACCACTGTAAGACAATGACATAATTTTACAGCAATGCTTCCACCTTACAGCAACAACACCACTTAGTGGCAACGATACACATTTTTCGGCAGCAATTCTACTTTACGGCAACAATACAATTTCATGGTAAGGATACTATTAGTTTTTAGTATAAGGTTTGTTTACTCATACCAAATTTCTCTGCTAGTATTGTACCCTAAACAACTTTACAGCAAGGACAGCAGTTTACATCAAAAATACTGCTGTACGGTAATAATACTCTTTAAAGGAACGATACCACTTTATGGCAAGGAAACCAGTTTACAGCAGCAATGAAACATTACGGCAAGGACACCTGTTTTCAACAACAATACCCAATTAAGACAAGGACAGGTGTTTACAGCAACAATACCACTTTAAGGCAAGGATACCAGTTTACAGGGGAAAAAAACAGTTTGTGGTAATGATATCACTTTATGGCAAGGACAGCAGTTTACCACAAATATATTGTTTTACATCAACAAAACGACTTCAATTAAAACCAAACCACTGTTTGGTAATAATGCCACTTAATTGAAATGCACCATAAACTTCTGTTAGTTGAGCAGGATGAGGAAGTACTACGTCGGCAGTTTATAAATATCTTAATGTAGGCTTCGATGGTAAAGCAGGCTATTATGATAAATGGTCTAAAGCACTTCTAGTAGCAGTGAAGAACTCAGTAACACAGTAAAGACTACAAGGATATTGCTCTTGATAATCAGCCGTTGTCGGTTTTAGATTGATATGAGATTGTGTCGTCTCTTCAGCGTACAAGAGCTGGAATATGAGATTCCCGGCTATCTTACATCACAGACACTGTACCAGAAAAGCTGCATGACTAAGCAGCCGACTGATATTTGATTATTAGATACTCATATAGGCGAGTACGCAAATGTAAGAACTCATGCTCGCTCTTCAAAAGCTGTATTTAAATGCAGTACAAGTACAATTAAAATACAGTACAAGTTTGTTTTTTTTAAAGTGAAGCTATATATTTACGATGCATTTTTATAGCCACACTCGATAAAGACAGATGGATTTGAACCAATTTTGGAACATAAATATGACCTATTTTTAAAGACTTTAATACCCTTACAGCTTTCAGTATGACAAAAAGAAATAATCTATGGGAAGGAGACGCTAGTATCAAGAGGAAAAAGCATTTACTGAAAAATCTATATATATTTGTGTACATGAGGCGAGACCTGCATCTCTTTCCCAAGCAATAAAAACCTGAATTCAGGCGCCTTCGCAACTTTCCTCTCTTGTTTCATTGAATGTGAAGAATACTGTCTGGGGGTACAAAATGACTATGTCTGTTTAAGAACCTGGCAAGGCCATTTTCTCTGTAAATGTTCTGAACCATGAAAGCTACCTAACTTCTAAGTTCACGGATCTTTTGAAACCTCACCAACACAACCTCAGAGATGTCTGGTCAGTGGGTTCAGGAAAAGACTGCAGCTTATTAGCAACAGAAACCGTTCACGAGCTCAAGGCTGTCTCACGTGTAATAATAAAAAGGGGCATGTGTTTTGGTGCGTGTGTCGACTGTAAATCTAATGTGTTATCATCATGTCTCCAGACTTTTACTTTTCATACATTTTAAATATCATCAACTTTTGCCATAATTCACCCTTAAATGTACTTGGTGAATTTTATGATTGAACCAATTTTGAGTCACTTATTTCTCATTGAAACGTCTGGCTGATCCTGTATATAGTATGATCCAGTGGCAGCATGTATATGCTAAAGTGTAGGGGGCCAAGAATGGAGCCATAGGGTACACCACAAGAAAAGGCATTGACCATGGCTTTTTTTTTTTGGAATTTTAAAGCCTGCGAAGACTTGCTAAATAATTTAAATGTAATTCAAATAGACTATTTTTTTTATTCAGTGTCTAAGATATGAAATGAATGAATAACCCAAAGCAATTTAAAAAAACAAAGTGAATATAATTAGAATATTAAATAAAGTGAGCACTTTTAAAGGGTTAATATTAGGTTTAAGGCAGAAAGCAACTTAAAAGGCGCCAACAGAACTTCCACTACACTGAGTGTTTAGAAGGTTTCTGAAGATACACGCATTCACCATTAAGACGGTCAAGAACTCTGAAGCTCAGCTTTCTTTCACGATCATGATGAGTCAGGGATGTGTGACAAGACGTTCCAGCGTCCAGATTTATATGTATGGTCTTCAGCGTCTCCAACTCGTCCTATACCAGGCCCTAAATACTTGATTGGACTTCTTCAGTTGAATAAAACTTCAAGTAAAAGCTTAAGTCAAAGCTACGGCTTTAGGTGTTTTTTGCGCTCCCTCAAAATGATACATTTACAATCTGTAGGATCTTTTTAGGGGAAATAAACATCAACGCGAAAATTCCCCCCGGCTTTCCTTCTGGCATCACTCCGTGATTCTTTATCGATCGCTGTCAATTCAGAGCAAAGCCCAGCACCATTTTCAAGGACAGATTTCAGCACACCTGAACGCACCATCCATCTCATCGGGCAGACAATGAGATGGATATTATTGCCAAGGGTCAATCCATTTTTTAAGTGTGTTTCGGGTGCTGCCTCACCACACATACAACCTTTCGCACAAATTCTTATTTTTCTTTTTTCCATCTACCTGTACGTACATATATTTATATTACTTATAGATACATGCGCTTGGATCTTTCTGCATGCAGATTAATCTATTTATTCTTTTGTGCTTTATGTTTTATTTAAACTAATACCCATTTTCGTCAAAGAGGGCGTGATCCAGCTTATGTGAAACACAGAGACGACACAAGCGAAACAAAGAAGGAGGGGAAGATCAACGCGCAGGGTAGTTGTTTATGTTCCGTGCGTCCTCAGTCAGCACCGAGCCTAAAGTTTCCTGAGAACCAAACACAGACCGGCGACGTTGATCACATACACAGGCTCAACGGCCACTGGTGGCCCAGATCAATACTAAAGATCGGGTCATAGTAGATAGCATCTACTATATGTGTTGGGGTCCGGATCGTGCATCAACACACCCATCAGTGCACAGGGACCCCTCTAGAGTACAGCAAAGGCCAGATAGTTTAGCCCATCCCCCAACGCCAAGAGAACACCCGTGGGGGAGAGAGACAGTACCAAAGGCACCCAGGCACAACTAACAAGCACGAGGCCCGGGAGCGCCCCGGCACACCGCCAGGGTCACGGGCCAGGAGGGGCCCCAGGGCACATTGGTTGTGACCTTTCTTGTCCCAAAGTGAGCCAGGAACCACAAGCCTTGCCAGGTCTACTCCAGAGAAAACAAATTCTGAGGATTTTTCCTTGTGTCCAATGTCTTGTAAGCATAAACTAGGCCCACGCTGTCGTCCCTGGCCGCGTATATCCCTGAAAAACCCCCACTCCCCTTCCTTTTACAAGCAGTTCACCTGATTGAACTTAAATGTGAAGCTATGTCCGAAGAAACAAAAGCACCCCCTGGTGGGTAAAATATGAACTATTGGAGTAAAATGTTGAAAATACAACTTAGATCTCCTTGGGGTCGATTCATTTGCACCAAATTTGGACTAAATCAGAATGATTGTGAATTTCTGGCCCGAAAAAATACTGCTGGAAATAGGCAACCGACCTTTCCGAAAATCAATCCAGTTCTTCCTTGCATGAAGGCTTATGTGGGTACAACATTTGAGAGTTACCCATAAAATGGTTTTTGAGATATTGCTTTAACATAAGAGGGATCTGACGACGTGGGGATAATTCCTGACTTTTTAGGGGCCAGGGGACATGAATGGCGGAAGTATTGTTCTGTTAAGAGCTTGTTGCAATTCCATTCATATGACCTGACTTTTATGCCTGTCCACACCACAAAGTGGGCAAAATGGTGCATTAGATATAAGACTGGAAGCCCATTGTCATTTCAACCTGATGCCTACAGAGTCTCGCAAGGCCATGTGACCTCCCAGCCTTCGCAGTTTAGACTTAATTGCTTTCTGTGTGGGGGCACAGGGATGGAGTGTACGTTATATGCTGCTACCGAGTGTAATTACTTTTACATTTAGGGTGTTTAAAAGCAGGCGTCATAAGCGTAGGTCATCAGTGAAAAAATGTGAGTAGTTGCAAATTCATGCGAGGAAACACGAATGAGGCTTATCGCATAACTTGTGTCATTCGCCTCAGAGATTCCCATGGTGCTGTCTAGGGAAAGCCTGTCAGTTTTTAAGTTTTCCAATCGTCACATATCCTGACGTCAGTAGGGCTTTAATGCAGAAGTGGCGGAAGCTTAGCGGAGTCGTCCAGATAGACATGGTGGTGTTTGATTTTAAGTCGTCTCTGTGACTTCTCAGCTAACACAAAAGCAGCAGCTGTGTTTACTCTGGTCATGTTTTATAATGGAGTGAAATAGTCAGCACTCTGGCCAGCGCGCCACCTCCACACGACAAAAACAGAACTGGGTCTCTTTCTGAAACAACCATAAAGAGAAAAATGCAACTAAATACAAAATACCAAACCCGGTTAATGGACACATGAACTTCAGTAAAAAGCCAGCCAAGCTGCTCATCATTTTTTTTTCTTGAAATAGTTTTAAAGAACTTTATTTTGTTTCATGGAATGATCATGTAGTGCATTAGTGTGTTTCAGTTCCGGTTAAAGTTCCTTCTTTACGGTGACTTGCGTTGAGGTTGGTGGCAGGTGAGGCACCGACTCTTTCAGAGTCAGATTCACAAATATATGAACCCAGTAGAGAAACTTAAATCATCATTTAACTGCCAGCTTGCAAACTGACTACAGGTTGTGTTTCATATCTCATATCAGGATTCTCTACACATATAGTGTGAGGACATACTATAAACGTGTCTACAAACATTACATTTGTGATAAACAGTGAGAAAGCAAAAGGCAGGTTTTGTTCTACCCAGTTTCTGAGGAAATACACAAATTCACTAATCATGATTATAAAAAAATGATTGGAATCATACAGAAATTACATTTATAGCACATATCAGTAGACAAATGAATGAGTTGTTATGTGGTTTATGTGGAAGTCCATTTTGTCTTGAGCCACAACAGCTAAATATAAAATATAACTAGCTAATTATAGAATTTATACGAATAAAAAATGTGAACATCACAAAAGAAAATCCAAATAAATCTTGCTGCTACCTTGTTTGCCAGTTGGCTTTAGTTCAGATAGCTTAATGGCCTGATGTGCGATCCGGTCAAAAGAATGCTGGAAAAAAAATATTTGGATAGTTAGGCAAGCTTGAAGGCTCCGATGTCAGACTTTCGATGAAGACTTTCAACATCAACGTCTTTGTTTGTTTCGTTGCGCCAGCATTTCTGGAAGTCTCTGCATGGATTTTTTTTTACACTTGGACGCATCACAGGAACAAACTGTAATTGAATGAGCTGCGATTGGAATCACTGCAGCAGGGGAGGAAGTGGAGGAATGGGATAGAAAAACTAGCCTAGCACTGAAAAGGATGAAAGGCTGTGATGGCCTGATTTTAACCCTCTGGTTTAAAAAGTGATGACCTAACAAATCTTCACATTAAATCCATGTATTGTAAGTGTTTTTTAGAGCTCATACAATGTCTGCGATAAAGGGTCAGTTTTGGAGCCATCAGCGCATCCCTTAAAGCGACTGCACTCTAATAATAAATGAAGAGTTTGGTCTCTCGGAGCATTTCAGCTCATATATGAAACATTTCTAATAGATGACTTACCTCCAGATCAATGTCCTCCATTAAGCAAATAACGTCATATAGCCTATCAGACGCCATTTACTCATTCATCTTGCAGACCGTCTGAGTTACACCTGTCAGCTAACCTTGGATCAAAATGCCGTTTTTAACTGGCTGGTAGCTGTGCCTGCACCGTAGCCGTTTCTTCTCCACAGGAACGTGGAGAGTGGATGTTTTCTCATCGCTCTAGCCCAGTAACAATTTCCTCCTAGGATTTCAGCCAAGATGAGTCAGAATGAGACCAGCCTTGAATAAATGCCACGGACACGCTGTGATGCGGGTTGTAACAGATTCTCTGCAGCAGTATCTGGTTGGAGATTGAATGAAGGGCTTCATTTCAGCCAACGTAGTAAAAGGGTTATTATCTGAGTTTACGCGTCAACTATTCACCACTTTAACATACATTCCTTTTTTTCAGTATATTTTTAGGGTCTGCTATAGTTTCTAAACATTTGTTGACCCCATAGTCTGTTGGAGCAGCTTCTTTCAGCTTCAGTTTGTTTGTTTTTCTTCACATTTTGGCATACAATGAAATATACCTTAATTCTCCTGGAGTTTCTCAAGAATCCAAATATGTCAGCTTCAACTTTGGAGAATGGTAAATAAATGATGCTCAAGTCAGCAGGAATATTATCCTCTGATGCAAGAATGCAGACATAAAAACCCTGCGTCCTGGGTTTGCATATTTCACTCTATGTGTGCCCCCTGTAGCTTCAAGCATTTCATACAGTCTATGTTTTCTGCAGAAGGGATTCCTTTTTTAAAATAATTTAGGTAACAATATATTTGATATGAAGAGTTAAAGTGGGGAAATGGTATTATTAGATCCATCAGGCATGATTGGAGAAGGTATAGACGTGTGGAATTTGCATTTAACTTGGTGGACAAGGCAAGGTCACACTGGTGTCATCCATACATCCGTTATTTGGGTGGCTGTCGCTCAGGAGATGGTCTACCAGTCAGAAGGTCAGCGGTTTAATCCCCGCGCCGCCCTTTTCGGTCTTCATGTACTTGAGCAAGACCCCAAACTCTCACTGGGGCTTCCCACTGCGCCTCACAGATGGGTCAAATGCAGATAACTAATTTCACAATGTCACCCATAGTTTCCTTTGGACATTGATGGGCCGTAATTGTTATTCAATATTGTTTGATGGACAGGGATAGAGGCAGACTGGGGTGGTGATCCCACTTTATAAAAAGGGGGACCAGAGGGTGTGTTCCAGTTATAGGGGATCACACTTCTCAGCTTTCCTGGGAAAGTTTACTCCAGGGTTCTGTAGAGGAGGCTCCGACTGATTGTCACTACTCGTTTTCAGGAAGAACAATTGGGATCTCAATCTGGTCTCGGGCCGCTGGCCCAACTTTCTATTCTTAAAGGCTTGCTTGAGGGGTCAAAGGAAGTTGTCCATCCAGTCCCCATGTGTTTTGTGGATTTGGAGAAGGCCTCTGAGCTAGTGCCTCGGGGAGTCCTGGAGAGAGGGAACTGTGGCAGTTTGGGGTACCGGGGCCATTGCTAGGACCCATCTTGTCACTAAGAAGTGAGAGTTGTGTTGGCAGAAAGTCAGACACGTTTTTGGGTGAGTGTTGGACTGTTGGACCAAGGTTGGCCCTTGTCTCTGATTCTGTTCTTGATATTCATGGACAGGATGTCAAGACCCAGTTAAGGTGAGGAAAGTTTCCGGTTTGGGGAGTTTAGAATTGCATCTCTGCTGTTTACAGATGATTAGCTTCATCAGGCACGTTAGCATTAAAAGGAGCCAATGGCCCGACCCACTTTGGTGTAATTGTGGAAGACTTATAGAACCATTCAGTAGCTGTAAACGGTTTTTCGCCAGATAATGATTATCAATGAGATTATTCTCACGTGAAATATGATTAAAATGATCTAAATAGTATTTATTTGTTTTCGTATGGATGGACTAAAATATAAAATTTACCCTGATGTCTTAGAAAAGACTAAAATGTCAACTTTATTCAGTGACTAAAACTAAATACACATGGTTAGCTTTAACTATAATGAGACTAACATGGTTAGTCATACAATCATTCAAACTCATTAACAATTAATGCTGGTACACACTCAAACAATCTGTCAGAATGTATATTGTCATGAGCTTGAATGCTGTCGGTGATGTTCTGTTGTCTCCCCGGAGCTGTCAAACCCTTTCTTTTGTGTTTTGTTGCAAAGAGAAAAGAAAGCCTTTATTCTGGTGTTTGTGATTGAAGCGTGGCGATCATTCAGGCCGTGGGATGAAGCCATTCATCTCTTCGATTGTTTGATATTTGATTGTTTGATATCCAAGGATGCATGTGGGTTTGTGCTGTGCGTGAAAGCGTTTGTAGGTAAACTCCACAACAGGTTCGATTCAGCCTCATGGTAAAAGTGTTTTGTTAAAAGAGATGTGAGTCTGCAAAGTTTGTAACACCACAGGTTTTTATCACAATAAAATACTCATGATTAACTTCCTACATTTTGAAAAGATATCAGAACACCACAGGTTGAATTCAGGTGTTATTCAACATATATCGGACCTATGTTGAACCCTCAGCAATGTATATATATTTATTGTTCATGGCTTTTGTGATTTTTGCTATATGTTGTGTTTATTTTTTGCATCACATACTTACACACTATTGTGAGTGTGTGTGTTTTTTTACTATATATTCCACATTAAAACCCACACATGAATGTAAATAATGCATCAAACCTTTTCACATATGAGAGGCGTAACAACTGACTATTCACACCTCAATTTTTAAACGTTGCTCGACGTTTTGTCGTTTGTATGTTCACGGATTCTTAGTTTGCACCTTTTCTGTTTATTAAATTAGATATGTAACGGGAGGCGCTTCATGACAGTCTCCTGTCTCGTTCAGAGCTATCTGATTGGGCCGCAACATTCTTGAGTTTGCGATGATTGGCATAAAGAGTTCATGTGGGCACAGTTTCTGTCGATACTAACTAATGAGGAAAACAACAGCAGCAGCAACAAAATACTCATATGAATGAAGCACTTGATTTTTGACTTTTTCAGATCTTCAAGCACATATGTTTTGGGTGCGTGTGTATGTCTTCACAGTATATGCCTGTAGTGTATGTGTATGTGTGTGTGTGCATGTGTGTGTGTATATGTGTGAGTTGTCTGAAGCAAGACTTCCCTGCTGATAGTCCTGTGACTGGGATCTCGTCCCTCCAGCCTCCTCCACATCTCCCTCCACCTCCCGCATACTTTGTCTAATGTTGAACCTTCTCCCCGTGTCTCTTTCTACACAAACACACTCACACACACACACACACACACACGCACACACTTTTGAACCAACAGAACTATGCACACACTGACAGAGGGAGATACTGATCTGCAGACATAGCAAAACAAGCATGCACAGTGTGAGTTACTCACACACACAAAGCACATGAAGAAGAGAAGTGTGCGCGCACCAGCGCCGATGTACCCATGTTTCCACGTCTGGGAGCAGAGAGCCGACTTTAAAAAGTGAGTTCTCTGGTTCAATTCCGCAGAGATCGCTTTCATTTCCCTCCTCCCCGCGGCAGTCGGTCAGAAAAACACAATTTCTCTCACTGATGATTCTAGAGTGAAAAAAGTCAATGAAAAATTAATCAAATTGGAAGAGAAGTCCAGGATTTTTTTTTTTTTGAAGGGCTTGTGGTGGAGTTGAACGTGTGCATGTGCATATCACTGTGTGTGTGTGTGTGTGTGTGTGTTTGTGTAAATGGAACTGATGCATCTTTTCTGTGTCACTGCTAATGTCGCATGTAGCCAAAACCTCCAGGGGGCTGCAGTCTATGTGCACACACACACAAAACAAACATGCACGCGCTCTCATATATCATTATACTTATGATGCGCACACACACACACACACACACACACACACACACACACATACGAACACATACATTCTGAAACTAAAAGTAGTTTCAACTCTGTGCAGAGACACAGCTCACAGTGTCTTACACACACTCACAATCTTAATGCACACATATAAAAACACACACACACACACATACACACACTCATGTCATGTTTCTGCTCCGCGTCAGAGGAGCTCAAACTCCAACACTCTGAACATTAAAGGAGGAGTGGGTGCACATGTCGTGTTGGAGATGAGCGGGGAAAATCAACTCTGCTTGTCATAACCGATGAGCAAGGGCGCATTAGAAGTCTGTGTGTGTGGTTGTGTGTGTGCGTGTGTGTGTTTGTGTTTGTGTGCACAGCAATGCAGAGGAGTAGAGGTTGACCTAAGGCTACCAGCTAATTAAAATTATTCCAGGGAAATGAAGGGAGGGAGGAAAAACATAGAAAAGTAGTAGATAGGAGGGAGATTGAAAAGACATGGAGAGAGAGAAAGAGAGGGAGGGAGAGAGAGAGAGCGAGGAAGAGAGAGAGAGCTGCAAGAAAAAGACTAGCAGGCAAAGAGACAGCGAGTGATAGCAAGTTCTCTTGTAGTGGAGTGCCTCCTGTTCTTAACTGCGGTTCTGAGAGCAGAGCTGGACAGCCCTCTTCATCACACTTGTGATTATTTTGCCGTATGAATAAAATCTAATAATGAAAATGGGACGCTCCTCTCTGCAGGACACTTTGGGAGGAAAAGAGAATTAATTGGTTTTACATGATGTGACATCACTACGTTAAAGGGTTGGCTGGGTTTAGACTTGAAACAGTTCAGGTGGGTTAAGAGTCAGAGCAGGATTTGGGTTAAAATTTGTACTCTTGTCATTATTTTGGCATTTTGAATAATTGCAAAACCTTTTTTTCTGTAGTTTTTTGGGTTTCCTCACTTCTGTATGCAATGCCAATAATGCTCAATTGAATTGCGCAAAATTTGAGAGATGGCTGGTGGGGATGATGGAGAGAGGGGATGAGTGTGGTGGCGGTGGGGGAGGAGGGGGTAAGGGTGAGAGAGAGAGAGAGAGAGACAAAAGATGCTCATGTTTTATTCACACGGCAAATATACAATCAATGTCTTCTTATATAATTCATGCTTCAATTTAAATATCTCCCTGTCAACAAGTCAACTAGTCAGTGTGTGTGTGTTTGTGTGTGTATCATGTGTTGGTTTCTGTGTGGCTGTTTGTGGGGGGGGGTCCACGACTCTCCTTAAATATCTACGTCTGCACATGTGCATCAGTGTGTGTTCTTGAAATGGGCCCGCCCTGCCAAAACCGGCTGCTGGGTCCATTCACACAGTGTGAATTGAGGCTGAGGAAGAGGAGGCAGAGAGAGAGAGAGAGAGAGCGTGTAACGGTTGGGGCGTTCATAGAAGGAGGAAAGAGTGAAAAGCCCAGACTGAAGTTAGATCTGTTTGTTCTCTCCCCCTTGTCCCACTTACATGTCCCCATGGAAGCCAAATAAGGAGGGCAGGGTGGAGTGTGTTCATATTGACGTTTGTGTGTGTGTGTGTGTGTGTTTGTGCATGTGAAACACAGTGACACAGACTCAATGAGAAAAAAAAAGAGCCAAAACAGATAAACAGACGGATGAAAATAGACTGACAGCGAGATTGGGAGAAGATAAGAGAGAGGAGAGATAAGCTGGAGAGGGCACAGAGATAGGGAGATGAAGAAAGTGGAAGACGGTTTCAGAAATCATCTTCACTCACACACACACACACACACACACACACACACACACACACACACACACACACACTCGTGCAGAGCAGCAGCAGGGAGTGATTGACGCGGGGCCGATAGACATGCCTACAGACTGAAAAAAGGATGAGCTGAGAAAGAGTGACAGTGTCGAAGGGAAAGCCAGAGACGCAGTGATCCACAGCAAGCAACAAATCCAAACAGACAGACACACAGTCAGTCAGACAGACAGAGAGAGAGACAGACAGTCAGAGAGACAGACTGGGTGATAGTCACTTTGTATTTGTCTGTGTCCTCTCTTGCTCCGTTAAACACCTTGTTTGCTCACAAATCTTGGTTTAGCCTTCCGGTCTGCCTCGACAGCAGTGTTGCATGATGGGAGCTGTTACATCTCTTGTTAAAGTCTGACTGTTCAGCAATGTCTGTCTTTTACAAAGTCATACACTCTAGGAAATGGGGCTTTATCTATTTGTTTGTTTGGAATAATATGAAGAATCGTCTCGTGGTGGAGATGCCTTAGAAGGAAAAATCCAGAAACGTCTCACTTCCATTGGCTGGCGGCAGTAATGACACTCACGCTGCATCCAAATGGTCGTCAGTCTTAAAGTCTGCATTTCTACACCTTTAATGTCCTGGTGAACCGACAAGAGCCGAGCTGAAGGATTGGGTAACGGATCCTGATTTTCTACAAAATTGCAGTTTTTGAATCCTTAATTTCTTTATTTTATCATTTCTTCAATGGGAATAATCCATCCATCCATCCATATTCTTACTGTTTCTCCAGTTCAGAGATTTCATGCTCCTTCGCTTTTTCTTTTGTTAAGTTCTAAGTATGATCCTCATTTTGTCAAAGTTTGGATTTTTGAAAATTCACAAACTTTAAAAAAAAAGACGCCTAATCCTCTTCATTGGTTTTTTCAGAAAGACAAAGCGTTTCTTTGTTGTGTTTCTGCCACAAAAAAAAGAGAGAACCTCTCTAGAACCAGTGTTCAGTTTGTCCATTCAGGCCACCGAACCCTCACAACATGGCGACCTCTGGGGAAGAAGAACCGCTCCCTCTGGAGTAAGAAGTAGGGAGACTGGAGCACCCTGCAGCCAACAAAACATAGCTATGAATATTATATTCCATTCGTTCGAAGAACAACCTCTACATTTCACACACTACAGCAGGAGAGATAACGCCCACTGTCATCCCTCCTGTTGTGATGGACGATCCAGCTGTGGAACTGGTGCGGCAGAACAGACAGCTCGGTACTGTAATCCACAATGAACTGTGTTTTGAGCCCCATGTTGATGCACTTTTATCGCAAGCTCAGCACTTTTCGTGTCGACACCACTTTTATGAAGTTGTTTAATTCCGGTTTTATTGAATCTATCCTTTTCTTTTATCTGTTGGCACGGCTCACTTTCTGTTGAACAGAAAGATCGGCTGTAGGGAATCGTGAAGGTTTGCAGCAAAATTGCTGGTACATCCTTGAATGACCTGCAGGACCTGCAGAAGGTCGGGTCATTTCAGAAAACCCGCTATATCCTGGCTGAATTTCATGTTGCCACCTTCAAGATGAAATTACAAGTACTGGTTGTCTAGTCCAATGACCCCTCTCAGTTCCTTCACTGTTATAAAGGGTGTTTCTGCATTGGGTGGAGCCATGGCTCAAGGGGTTAGGGGCACTGGTCTTTTAAATAAGAGATCAGAAGCTTCAGTCCCACTGGGACCTCAACACCCACCCACCAAGGGTGCTGAATTTAGCACACTCATGTTGTCGGTGCCAAGCCCGACATAAATTGGGCAGGAAGGGCATCCAGTCTAAAAAATGTGCAAGTTCCATAAAGCAGAATGGCAACCTGTGGGGAGAAGCCAGGACGGCTGCAGATGTTAGAGGCTGAGGTCATTTAACTATTTTATATGCCGTTGAGTCATTCAGTCTACAAGAGGATGTTAGCATCAACCTTCAGTCCGTCATTCAACGGACAAATGGTTTTCACTGGCGCTTCAGTACGTTAATGGACTAAATGTACTTAGTTATTCTGCACAGATGTAGTTTAGCCGGTAAGATGTAATCCACCTGAGAAAGTGGGTGACTTTAGAAACCTTGTGGTGTAATCAACCCAACACTGGCTGCAGGCAGAGCACACACCCTTGGAGAATAACCCTGACATAATTCAGACTGACTTTAACCGTAACGCTCAGTTCAGGGAAGAACCAGAACACTTTACAAAAAAAAGAAGAAACAAAGAAAAATAAAGGGTAATGAAAAAGTAATGTCTGTTTCATTTATGGGGCTCATATTTAGTTTTCACATGTTTAAAAGTTTTGCATATTGTAAGTCTTTTCATGCTTAGCTCCATATTAACCCAGATGTGACGTGTACTTAGCCAAGCGTGGGTTGGAATGGCTTTATAGTTGAAAGTGTCCCATTGTGTCCTGAGGCTTAATGAAGGAAATGGTTCACAAATTACACAGTGAGGTGAACAGGACCATGGGTTTGATGCAGGTAATGTCGACATCACTTATGTAAATCATGTCCCCAAACACAGACTTATAAACATATCCTAAACTGTTCTATTACGGCCGGCCATTTTTTTTAAAAAAAAAAAAGAAAACAGACTTTTCATGATCCTCACAAGTATTCCAGTTACTGAATATAATCTTCTTCTTTTTCCTCTTTTAATCTTCATTTCTCATTTAATAAAAAATAAATAAATAAAACAAAAAGATGAAATATTTGAATAAATTAAAAATTTTGAAAAGATAAAAATAAATGAAAAAATAAATTAAATAAAACAATTTGGCTATAGAAAAAAATGGCAAAAAGGAAAAAAAAACTTCCAATTGTGTAAACTTTAGGAAGGAGTTTCTGTGCTGCTGTCTCGGCCGGGTCACTCTTGGAAAAGACATTTTAAAACTGAATAAAGGTTTTACATGGAAAATAAAAGATATATGAATTCAAGCAATCGTACTGCTGCTAAAAAATAAGCTCTTTAGAGCTGAAAGTCGCTCTCCTAACAGATATTCAGCTTACCATTCACCCATTATCCGTATCCGTATATCCTGTTAAGGGGGGCGGGGCCATGAGCCTATCCCAGCTGACATTGTTACACACCCTATAAATAATGTTTTAAATGTTATTTACATACATATACATATATATACATTAAGATAAACACTATTAAGTGGTGAATAAGCTGAAAGGTAGCTATTAACACAACCCTACATGACACACGTTTATTTAAAAATGTTTAAAAACGGCCTTTGGTCTATTTTGTCCCATCATCATAATATCAGGTGAGAGAAAGCCACCGAAGAAGAAAAGATCAAACCGTGGAGAACGACTTGGAGATAGTGAAGAAATGTGACGCTTGTCTCACATCCGACCATTGAAATAGAGATGATCGGAGAAGATTATCAGGATTCTGAAAAATGATCGCGGTTGTGTCAAATAATTGTGATCGAAGATTATGTAATAATTGTGACAGGCCTTTTGAGGTTGTTCTGCAGGGTTTAAAGTTGTGATCATTTATATTTGTCTCATCGGACATAGGAGGAGCGACCCTTGACCTCTGTCTGTGCTTTTACTTTTCGTTGTCATCCAGTTTTCAACTTCTGTCGTGCAACTTTTTGCAAACAGCCATGTTTTTTTCCCCATTGTACCATCAATAGCAAAAAAAAAGGTGTTTGATTTTAAAATTTTTAAAGAATATCTTAATTGGTTTTAGTTCAAATACATGGAAACATGAAGCGCTGGAGAATAAAATCACAGAATGACAACATACACGCATGAGTCTGAACTCTACTCTCAGAGTGTTTCTAGTGATGGAGGTCACGGCCGGGCTTTTTCTCTACCGTCGTGAGACGGAGGAGAGAGAGCGAGAGAGAAAGACAAAGACGGTTTCAATTCAGGGCAGTGGTCCAACTGTCATTACGGTAATTCTGCCCTGGTAGGGAGTTTCTCTAGGATCGCTTTTAAAACGTTTTTCTTTTCTTGAGAAAAGGTTTATGTAGTCCAATTACGAGGGAAAGGGGAGTTCTCCTTGCCTCAGGACACACACTTGTAAATCAGGAGTCTGTTGATAGACTCGCTGTGCGTCGTCATTGACGGATTATGGATCATCTCCCGGTTTGCAGCACAGGCGAGCTTGTAGTCCCACAAAAAAATCTAATATTCTTATCTGCCTCCTCAACTTTGTTCACTAATGGATGACGGGTCATCACTTAAACTTTGAGTAAGATTGAGAACGCGGATAATTAAAATATACATCCTCTCAAATATTGCCTCAACAAATTGCACTTAAATCAAACATTAGGCTGGCAACAGAGAGATTTCCCCGTCCTCTGATTCCGCGTGCCAGATGAGAGACGCGCCGCATCCAAATCAGCACACACAGACCTGAAAGGCCTTTTCTTTTTTTTTCAAATTCTACATTCTTAGCGGTGGCAAGATCAGATCTTCAAAGTCTGTGGGAGCAGAGGTTTTCTTGAGCTTACACAAGAGAAGGAAACATGAATGTTGAATGCCGCTCGGCTGTGGAACTCTGACAAAAAAAAAGGGCCTCCGACGCACCACTTTCCCGCCCTCTCCATGCAGCGCTCTCATTTCTTTGCATTAGAAGTGCCGGAAGTGTGAGGGGAGATGATAGGCAGCCGCTGCGGGGACGGAAAAGGAATGTAAAGTGAATTTTTGAAAATGGGGAACTGCAAATTAGCTGTTTCTCAGTCAAACTGAGGGGAATAGTCTGAATCTCCCACATAGACTTGAACCGGTTTGTGGTTGGTGTGTTGTTGTTGTTGTTGTTGTTGTTGTTGTTGTTGTTGTTGTTGTGCGGTCATGTTGAATAGTGTCAGTGATATCCATATATATAAAAAAATAAAATCATTGAAGGAACTTTGACATGTTCTTTTCTGGAATTTTAATTCATTCCATGACGTCATCGACTTCAAGATGTTTTTCGACGTGACCCTTGACAAAACCCGACGGCACCCCGTCAGAGATTTAGGAAAGACAACCTGACTTTTCCACCGTGAGGTCTGGATTTACACAGAACACCTCACAGGGAATCTTTTAACCAGCAGACCTTTCTTTTTCATTTCTTTTGTACCTCCAATGAGCATAAAACCTGACATTTACATTCCCTTTTTTTTTTAGTTCTTGGAAGGAAGCCTGGCTTTTGTTCATGCTGCAGTGTCCCCATGAATATTCAGTCATTACCACTGTAACCTATTAAGAGTCAGACTCAACTGTATGAACGTTTCCTTTAAATGGCAGCTAGCTTGGATTGTCTGCTTCCAGTTTTTTGGCCGTCATTCAGATGAAAGTATATTTGTTCCTGTTTGCAGCGGAATTACTTTATCCTCTTCTTCACGGGGAAATACAGCGAAGTTATGTCTCTGTTCAACAGTTCACTTTGTCTCCTCTGCCTCACTGGAGTCCACATCAATAATTCTTATCGAAGGGGAAATCGTCCAGCCGTTGCAGACCGAGGTCATTATTTGGATAATGACTAATCTGGTCCGACTTAATTCCATTCCTCTGATCAGACGTCCAGGTGGAAGTTGGAGGATATGGCTAATGATGTGGCTGCAGCATTGTCTGGGAATGCAGAGTCTATACATGATCAAAGATACTCACACACACACTCACACACACACACACAGACAGACACACGCACCCACACACGTATATACACACACACACATATATACACGTACACACACACACATAATCACAACCACACATGCTCACACACAGATGCTCATACACAGATACCCACACACACATACTCACACACACATACTCACACACAGATACCCACACACACATACTCACACACAGAGACACATACACACAACCACACATACTCACACAAACATACTTGCACAAACACACAAACACACACACACACTCACACACATACTGACAACCACACATTCTCACACACACGCACACACATGAATATTCACACAAACACACAGACAAACACACTCACACAGACTCACACACATATTGACAACCACATATTCTCACACACAAGCCCACAAAGACAGACACACACACAGACTCACACACGTATTGACAGCCATTCATTCTCACACACAAGCACATACACACAAACCGGACACACATACAGACATTGACAGAAGACACTGGCAGACTTTCACTCTTAAGTCACTCTCTTGCTCACATACTGTGACGTGTTTGTTCTCATGAATGTTATGCACTGCACACACCTTTGGCTTTAAACGATTGCACCAGTATTTCCTCTTAAAGGAACCAGATAAAAAAATTATTCTGTTATATCTTCCTAACCTGAAGTGAAACATTCAAACAAAACACATTTGTTTGATTTCCTCCCGACTCTACTCATAACGTCAGGGATAAAATGTCTGATCTTTCCTGTTAATGCAATATCTCAAAAATCATTCCATGGCTTACATTCAAATTTATACTCCCTTAGACCTAAGAACGAGGAAGAACTGGACTGATTTTAAGAAAGGCCGGTTGTATGTTTTTAACACTAGGGGGAGCTTTATCTCTTTCAGGTTGCACGTTTGGTTTAGGTGTGGTTGGCAGGTGATTTACAAAGAATTATTTGAGAAAAGGTTTGGACAAAGAGTAGAGTGACCACGGGCGCAAAATGAAATTTAATGCCATGGAATGGGAAGTGTTAGTTGAAGAGGCAAATAAACATATTGTTGAAGCTCCAGCAAATAAATCTGAATATTACTAAAAGAAATGTAATAGAAAATAGATGCTCTGGATCAAACTAGAAGAACAAGCGATGAAATTAAGAGAGATATAAGAACAACAGTAGCCAGGCGGGTTTTTCAGACGTAATTCCCCAACCGTTGGTCCCATTTAGTCCAAATGTGGTGCATATGAATCAACTCCAGGAGATCTATCTTGTACATATCACATTTTTCTCTAATAGTCGGTGTTTTCCTCAATAGGGGAGCTTTGTAATTTATGAAAAACACTGTTTTTCAGACATAACTTCACATTTTGTTTGAAAACTTCAAGCATGGGGACTGCTCGCAACGCAGGGGACTGGGGACTTCTTAGGGATATACACTTGCTCTATGTATAGACCCAAAATCGCAGACAAAGTTGTCTAGTGGTACTATCCTATGAGATCCGGTCTAGACGACGATCAACACCTTAAAAAAAACAATTGTGTATAACATTATGACATATTTATCATGAATACCATTTGAATATTTTTAGAGTTATACAAGTTAAACTTCAGAATTTAAAAAATAAATGGCCCTAATTCACTTCAGGACTTAAAAAAAAATGTTTTTTTTTGTTGAGAAAAAAGGGGAGATTAGTCAAGACTTATTTTTATTCTTATTCTTTCTCTCCAAACAGCATACTGAGTTCAAATAACCATTTAGAGCAACGAAATTTAACGTTGCTCTAATCCTCCCCACTACATTTGAAATGGGAATAATCGGTATAAAATGTGATTTATTGGACTTAAAGTCTCAAATAAAAAAATAAAAAATTTGTTATAGTAACATTTTTGGAATCATGCATAACAGATGTTTTCCTAAATGATAATGCAAATCTCCTGAAGTCCCCCAACGTACCTGTAGTGGTTCACATACTCACATGTATGTGAACTCATATACTCATACTCATGTGCTCGAATATGGACAAAAATCGACCATTTTTGTTAAATAAAATAGATAAACTTAATTAAGAAGTCTTGAGTATGTTGAAAAAACCTTCATTCAGATCACCCCTAATACGAAATGTGACGAACAACACAACTAATGTTGACGGTAATTGTTTGTGGAGGATGCAAACCAAGTCTTGAGGGGGTCCTCACAAAGACTCACAAAAATAGAAGTATAGCACACACACAAACACACACTCACACACACACACATATCCATCCATGCACTCTGTCTAATTTTAATCAAATGCAGGATTCATCTCATTGACCTGCTCACTCATATGCTCTCGCTATCACATGCACCAAAAAACACACGTACACACAAAAGTAACCTTACTAAAACACACACACAAACACACAATCGCCTTCCTCGTCCCACATGCGTTTTCTCTCTGTGCTCATTTGATGATGTTAATTCAAGCAGACATATACAGTGTGCTCTGACAGCAGAGGAAGGGGAGGGTGTGTGTTTGTGTGTATGTGTGTGTCAGCGTTTGAGCGTGTGTGTGCAACTTGCTATGTTCAAACGCGAGTGTGTGTACATATGTGTGTACTTCCTGCTCTTAAAAGCCAATTAACAGCACACAGCAGCAGCCGAACCCCCCCCTTCTCTAAATGAAGAGGTGAATTAAACATCAC